>OY365812.1:34790323-35175323 GCA_959347315.1 Bimastos eiseni | reverse complement strand
ATTTTGCCCTTTTGAAAAAACCAAAGTGGCGTTATAGAAATGGCAATTTGATTTCATTACGTGTGTCGATGTAGATTTACACCCAGTTTACATTTACTTTACACGTCGAACACAGCTGCGCGTGAACACCGCGAAGAGCACGCCCAGATGTAAATTGGTGATTGAATTGTAGATCCGATGCTTGAAGACTGAATTCCGGTTTCAGCGGTTACTTCCACTTTATTGACGTCGCGCGATGTCACCGGAAATGAGTTTGAGTCCTTCGGCGAATATCCGCAACGACCGCAGGGAAAAGGTTATTGCGTCCGACAGAGAAAGGGCAAATATCAAGGAATGGTTACTCGTCAAATATCAGTGAACACGTTTCACTCTTAAACATAGATGTCGCCCCAGTTTAATATTTGCTTTCATTTGAAAATATGATGTTATTAACCTGCAGAGGCTTTTTTTTATTTTGCTGACATAGTTATTTTTCAATTTATTTTCATAGCCAAAGTTAATGAATCAGCTTATTTTGTCAAAAAGATGTGAAAATGTATTGCTTCTGATTATCGACCAAAACTAGTGAAACGACGTTACATAGGGAGTTTCCAATCCTGTGCAAAATAGGTCATAGGATTCATACCTTCAATCTGACGCCCATGTCAGCTAAGTCGATATAGGATGGGCTATGGAAAAAACTGAATCGAGAGAAGACTGCAGAAGCTGTGTAATTCTCAGTACAGGTTTTATCATAGCTGCGGTTTCAGTCATTGTCCGTTGTTATTAGCTATAGGTTCAAGGCTACCGTTATATTTAGCATTATTTTTTTGCTTTAGTCGTAGACTATAAGCTATAGTTGTAATCAGTATTAGTGTTTGTTTTACTTATTGGATAATAGCTAGAGTTAAAAGTAGTATTATATTTTAGTTTTAGCTATATATAGTTACTGAGTTATTATTTTAGTTACTTCTTAGCTAATATAAAGGTTAGGTAAATTGCCTACAGATGAAAAAACTTTGAAAAACTGAGAAAAAAGACGAGAAAAAAACGACTAAAAAGACGAAAAAACAGACGAAAAAAGACAAAAAAGCTTACCAACATAATACATGGCGTAGAGCTTCGAAATGCTCCGAAGAATGGGTAAATTCACCTTCATGAGCAAAGCTGACCCTGATGCTAAAACTTCAAGTCTGATGATTAGTGGTAGCCATTTCATTCAGATTGATCGGCAATAATGTTTAAATTATTGTTTTCACTTCATAAATTAAAGAATGTATTAACCTACATGCTCCAACTCTCAATCTCTTAATTCCTCGGTGTCGTAATATAAAATATTCGGAACGTGACGTTTCGGCGCAGCCGTTTTGGCGCAGCCGTTTTGGCGCAGGTGTTTTGGTGCAGGTGTTTTGGCGCAGGTGTTTTGGCGCAGGTGTTTTGGCGCAGGTGTTTTGGCGCAGCGCCGTTTTGACGCAGATCTATGATACAATTATATTGTATATTATGTCTTATATAAATATCTTGTGTGACAATCTACCACTTTAGTGTCGTAAATTATTCCTCATGGAAAATCAGGTTAAGCCGCGGGAGTGTTATTAGTAGAAGAGAGATCGGTGAATAGAATCATGTTTAACTAGAAGCTGGATCAATGAAAAATATAGTGTTAAACTGGGAGCTGGATTGACGAAAAGAATCATGATTAAATGGAAGCTGGATTGATGCAAACAGTCATGTTTATATGGACGTTGGATTGATGAAAAGAATTGCGCGTGAATGAAAGTCGATTGATAAAAAATGATGCCGTTTAATTGGAGCGAGGTTGATGAACAGATTATACCTAAAGGGTTCCACGACGAGTAGAATGCTCATATTCATGCCGCTTCGACTTAACAACGATTATTTTCATCTCTCCAGTTCTCAGTTTAGCATAATTATTTTGATTGATCATGCCTCATGTTACATTATGTATTTTATCAGATATATGCGCCAAAACACCCTGCGCCAAAACGGCGCTGAGCCAAAACGCCTTGCGCCAAAACGCCCTGCGCCAAAACGCCATGCGCCAAAACGGCGCTGAGCCAAAACGTCCTGCTCCAAAAATATTGTATCAGCAAGAAGCCGATTTGAAGCACTTTTAAAAATACATAGCACGTCGAAATATTTATATATAATGACGCCTGTAAGGTCCGTACAAATCATCAAACGGATTGCAAAACATAGCCTTTGGCATAGCTGAGTCCGTTAATTTTACAACACATTAATATCTCACCAGTCGTAATTGTCTTCTCAGATTTCCCGTCTGAACACCTCCAGTTATCGCTCCCTACGGCACAGACCTCTTTGTAGGTTTAGGTGGATGATGATAGGGTACTTGAGATGATTGAGTTATTGAAAATAGTGGTGTTTTATCGGCTATGAGCCGACCCAAGAGTATCCTAAGGCTACCAACTTTTCCGATTTTGCCATTTCGGTAACGTCCGCATACATGTATATTCATACGATATATGCATCTGCCCGCGTCTGCATTTTGTCCATATGATCCCATCATCTGTACACTTGTATATAACACATGCGGTGTCGATCCAATGCAGGATCTACAGCTGTAAAAATTATAGTTTTTAAAAATTAGACTAAAATCATCGAAAGACAGGTGCCTTCAGTCACAGACAGAGACTTGGTCCCCGGTTTGGAGAGACAGGTCGACAAAAATGGAGTTCAGCAGACAGCTTGAAAAAAATTTCAATTCCCAGAAATGGATGCTGCAAAAAAGAACGAACAGTGGAAACACTGTAAACATGTTTAATATTTATGAAATATTTATGAAATATTTATGAAATATTTATGAAATATTTATGAAATATTTATGAAATATTTATTAAATATTTATTAAATGTTTATGAAATATTTATGAAATATTTATTAAATGTTTATGAAATATTTATGAAATATTTATGAAATATTTATGAAATTATTTATGAAATATTTATGAAATATTTATGAAATATTTATGAAATATTTATGAAATATTTATGAAATATTTATGAAATATTTATGAAATATTTATGAAATATTTATTAAATGTTTATGAAATATTTATGAAATATTTATTAAATGTTTATGAAATATTGGAGGGGATAAAATCATCTCCACCTGAAATTTCGGGGGGGGGCGTCCTCATCTGTCCCCCTAAGTCTCCCCCTCTGTCTGCAGTGTATATACAATCATAATTAATTTAAAGAGTAAAACATTCAGCAAATTTCAATAACTTCATAAACACATACATACATACATACATACATACATACATGTATAAACGAGTTAATAGTATGAATCCACGGAGAGTTACACACTATACATAACAACAGTATCGATATCATTTTTGCCGCTTATGTCGATACCGCGTATCGTCGATTACTGAAATTGAATATAGGCCTACGGAATGTGAAGCCGATTACAAAACCGCTTAATTGGAAATTTTTCTTTTTTCTTGTTTATGTCTGCAACAATTATTGTGCAATAAATAGATTTATTTCAGCTTTTTTGCAGCTGGCCGCAACAGATCGTTAAACGCATGGCGTTTTTAATCAGTACTGCACTCTCTGCTTAACAGACAGACAGGACGTTGGACAAGCCAGCACATGTTATTGTTAAGGCATCTGCCATCTGCATGGTCACTTGCGGTTGGCGACCAACTAAGCATAAGAGAAATATTCTGTTGACATCGGCGCCTGTTATATTCTTGTTACCGATCTTGTTCGAATAATTGAGGCCCTTTTGCGCGCATGGCGTTAAATCAGTACTAAACAGACAGACAGACGGACAGATAGACATACATACACACACAGAATGACAGATAGATAGACAGGCAGACTAAGACACAGACTTATGTAACCAAATTAACAAAATGAGCACTCTCCCTGTCTGCCTGCCTATCTGTCTGTCTGTCTATCCGTCTGTCTGTCTATCTGTCTGTCTGCCTATCTGTCTGCCTGAGTGCTCGTCATTTGCCTCATTTGTAGTCACGTAATGGCGCGCAAGATGGCGTTCTGCGTTCCTTTGATGTTTTATACCTTCTTCCTCCCTTCACTCCACCCTTCCATCACCAGGGGCGCCACTCTTGCTTCCCTGCTTCCGTCAATAGCGTCGCCCTCCTTCTCCTCCTTTCTCCACCTTGTCGTCCACCTCCTCCTCCTCCTCCTCCTCTCTGTGTTGACGCACGCGGCCTCTGGCGGCCACAAGCGCTATAATAATGTATGTCACATATCTTACACCTCGACTTACCACGTATGTGTGCATTTATATACATATAAATATATATATATACATACATAATATACGTATATATATGAACAGGCTCATATGTATGTAAATGTATATCCTGAGACATATGTATATATATACATATATATATATATTATATAGATAATGTTCATATGTGTGCATATCCTGTGTATATTTATGTAGGCCCTATTCATGTATTTATGTATGCAAAATGTATACATGTGTGTATCGATTGTATTCACATGAATATATATATATATATATGTGCTTTTTGTAGTGTGTATTTTGATTCTCCGTTCACTCACATATATACATGCAAGGATATACATACACTACATATATACATCATGAATACGTATGAATAATATATATATATATATAAGTATATATATATATATTGACGTTGATGAACAACAATATGTCATCTCCATGGCTACCACAGCTTTAAAGGGTGAAACGCAATCCGTTGCCTGCTGCTATTTCTGGCGGAAGCTGAACTGACAATCAGTTATATATATATATATATATATATATATATATTTCTATTCTATATAATATATATTTCTGAATAAATTTAATGTGCTATTTATGAGTATAAATCCTGCTGGACTTTGCCAACTTTGGCTGTCAGAGAACAACGTAATACTGAAACGGTATTATTGACCAGATTAAGATAATTTTTTCTGTCATGATATGGGTTCTCGCGCGACTTCTGGGTGTTTTATTTGGCCACGATATGTATGAAATTCACCTACATGTCTGTGTATATGTACGTATGTATGTATGCACAGAGTCGACTCGTGGGTCGGGTCACGAATATCAGTACACTCAGGGGGTCGGATTGGGTCGGTTCCAAAGTCCGGACCCATTTCGATCCACCAGTTTTTCGCAGAGCTTAATTTTCAACTCTGTGCTTATCATGATGATTCGCCGAAGTTTACACCTTCTAAGCGTTCATTGGCAAGAAACCCAAAGCGCACGTGATTGAATGAAAAACGACACACCCCCAAGACCATCGTATATATTCGATTGAGCAGCAGACCAAGGCGATTGATTTCTTAATAAAGAATCGTGCACTGAATGGTAGAACCATTTAGCAGCATCTCGTTGTAAAAGGTTCATTCCTGGCGATCTTGAACGAGCTATAAATATACGCAGCTAATTGATATGAGACAAGATGTACATGCAAGAAAACAATTTATATATATATATAATGTATATATATAAATATATATAAAGAGAGAGACAGACAGACAGAAAGAGAGCGACAGAGACAGAGGACGATTATTTTAAAACACTGGGGCGTGCTTTGCAATATCCGGAAATTATTAACATTAATTTATAGAAGAGAAGCTTAGGCTAAAATAAATGGAACAAACGAGGAATAGCTTCACTGATACGTTTAATAATTTTGAGCTTAAAATAATATCAATATTATCATCCTAACTATAGAGGTCTGACTGTTTGGCGTTTATGCGACATTCGCAAAATAATATCAGTAAAATAGAAAGAAAGGCGGACAGGGTCGGGTCGGATTGGGTCGGGTCAAGCACTTCATTAGGAGGGGTCGGGTCTGGGCAAGATATTTGGCCTAATAGCGGGGTCAGGTCTTGTTCATTTTGGATGGGTCGGGTTGGGTTATACAAATTTGACTCTAGGGCAACTCTGTGTATGCATGTATGATGTATGCATGTATTTATGTGTGTATGCATGTGTGTATATATATGTATGCATACATGTATGTATGTATGGGTGTATATATGTATGTATGTATGTATCTGTGTGTATATATGGGTGCATGTATGTATGTATGTATTTATGTATGTATGCATGTGTGTATATATATGTATGCATACATGTATGTATGTATGTATGTATGTATGTATGTATGTATGCATGTATGTCTGTATGTGTGTATGTATGAATGTATGCATATATGATTGTATGTATCTATTTTTACTTGTCTAACTGTATTCACAAATTAACCCAATTTGTCCAGTTGTCTTCACAGATTGACCAACACACGCACGAACAAATCAACACCTGTGCACGCTCGCCCATGCACACATACAACTATATGCACGCACACACACACACACACACACACACACACACACACACACACACGCACACATACACACGGAGGTGATGGCGTAAAACATGAGGCAGCTTAGCAGAGGGAAATTACACACAAGGTCAATGCTCAATCACGGACTTCTTGATAACTATAGTAATGTCTGCAACGACGCGAGAATTCTTGGTATATTTGGGAAAGGACCAATAGGCGCTGGAATGAATAGTCCCAATGTAACGAAAAAACGAACGAACAAAAACCTTTTATTTTAACCACATTCAAATCTCAACATAGTTTGCACATGGTATTTAATTGCTCAGTTGGGTTACAAGGAGTGACCCAAAGGGATTGCCTCCAGCTAACGGTGCCACCCACTAACATATTTAACATAAAAATCACTGTGAAGCACTGACATTATTACTAATTAATATTAACGTCGTGTCACTACTTTTTTGGGATCGATCATCGGGGGCAAGATATTTTCACATAATTTTGACATAACAAGCTGATTCATTAAATTTTAGTTTTGAAGATAAACTGACGAATGTCAGCAAAATAATAAAATGTCGTTTGAGGTTTAAAACATCATATTTTAAAATAGAAGCAAAATTGAAATTGGAGCGACATCTATGTTTAAGAGTGAAACGTGAACACAGACATTTGACGAGCAACCATTCCTCTAATATAAATCTCTTGGTTGCTGGGGTGCTATGAAAGTTACTGCTGAGGTCGGATTAGCCTCACGAATCAAAACAGTAGTAAAGATATACCAAGATGGTTGCTCCAAAGCGCCATCTGTTGAGTTTAATTCCGCAGATTTATGTTCGAATGAGCTTCAATGGAAGAGGACCATTTAAGCCTAAAACTGATAGAGAGCCAGTCAATCAACGATCCGAAGGCGATGTCGTCATCAAGTTCACTTATGCCTCCTTTCATCTTAAATTAGACTTAAAACGTAATTGTAAACATTTAAACATGCCAGTAGACTTATATATATATACTATTTATATATATATATACTTTTTGGGCGATAATCAGGAGCAAGAATTTCACATCTTTTGGCATAATAAGCTGATTAACTTTTAGTTATGAAGGAAAATTGACAAATAACTATGTCAGAAAAAGAGAAAATTATTTTGGAGGTTTAAAACATAAGTTCAGATAGAAGCATGATTTAAATTGGTGCGACATCAATGTTTAAGAGAGGCTACTTGACGAGTAACATTCCTCTAATATAGATTCCTTGGTCAGCAGCAGCAGCAGCTATCGTATCGTAGTCACTCAAGTAGGGTCTGTTTTATAACTGGTATAAGCAGTGGTTGGACAGAGTCCAGTTTTCCGTCCACCTGTTGTTAGAAAGAAATCCGCGTGGGATCGGACCAGTCTGCGGTTGGAAGCGTCTGGGGTGGAAGAGAGGGGTGCGGGATCCAGGGAGAGAAATCCTCGCCCATTTTCCTCCACACCCCACCCCTATAGAGCGTTGGTGCCAAGAAATCTCGAAGGACGACGCGAAAGGAAAATGAGGACGAGAAGGATTCATGAAGAAAGGAGGAATGGGAAGATGGAGGAGGAAACGAGAGAGGGGAAGAGGACAAATGCAGGATGGAGGAAAACCGAGGACTAAGAAGGAAGACGGAGGACGGAGAGAATGCATGGAGGATGGAGAAGGAAGAAGAAAAACGGAGAGGAATGAGGAAGGGGAGGCAGAGGGAGGAGGAAGAGGGACGGAGGACAAAAATGGAGGAAGGAGGAAGAGGGAGGAGGAAGAGAAACAAGAGGGCGAGAGAAAAGGATCAAGGAAGGGTTGGACGACTAGAGTAGGAAAGCTTAGGAGGAAGAATTGGCCAGGATTCGAGAATAAAGCGTTGGGGCATCAAATGTCAACAACAAATGCAACGCACGTCAGGGATGCAGAATTTTCTCTCATGGATTTTATACATTAGGTATATTTTCATGTATATATAGATAGGCGATATAAAACGCCTGTTTGTATACATATATATATATATATTATGTATTTACATATAAAATACACACCATAATTTCAGATTTGATATAATATGCATAATTAGAGATAACTCATTCGTTTTTTATTAAACAGCTATTTCTAATAAATGCATGTGATTATTATTTGTCGCACGTCAACATTTTTACGACACGCTGCATAATTATATTTATGCTTCCATATTCCATAGACATACATACGTATGTACACTCACACACACACACACACACACACACACACACACACACACACACACACACACACATATATATATATATAATATATATAATATATATATAATATATATATATTATATATATATATTATATATATATTATATATATATGTATTATATATATATATTATATATATATAAGGCAGCCGCGAAGAGGCCAATCTCTATATATGCGCACAGATTTCATTAGAATGTATAGCGATGGAGACATTCAATTTTGTACTAATATAACTTCTTGGACAGGACACCATATAAGCATGGGCATAATACGGATCGATATATATATATATATATATATATGTATATATATATATATATGTATATATATATATATATATGCGTGTATGGCTGTAAGCATGCGTGTGTGTGTAGGTTCGTAGGTGTGTGTAGGTGTGCCGAGTGTTTGTGTACACATCACGGTTCTTTGTGTACGTTTAGCATACACTTCAAATGTGTAGCGTGGCGCTTGGAACGTGCATGTACAGCCGCGAGTATCGATTACGGGGTGGAAAGCGCGTGCAGTTTGGCTCGTCCTCGTAATTTATGGATTTGCCCTCTACAACGTGGAGAGAAACGACTTCAGTGAAGTAAATCAGACGTTGGAGAGAACGAACAAACAATGGAATGAATGAACGAATGAATGAATGACGGATGGATGAATGGAATGAATGAATTGTAAAAACAGAAGCGAGCTGACGAACGAAAGATTAATTGAATAAACGGAGGAATTAGGATGGAAGAAAGAAAGGAGGGAGAGAAATTGAAAGACAAAACAATGAAAGAACGAAAGAAAGAAGGAAGAAAGAATAGAAGGAAACACGAAAAAGGAAAGAGGAGAAGAAAGTAGAAAGAAACGAACAAAGAAAGTAGAGAATGAGAGAAGAAAGGAAGGATGATATGCTAAACGCACGAACGATTGAACGAATAACTGAATTTATGAACCAGCAGAGGAATGAAGAAACACTGAAGAGAATACAAATCAATGAAGAAACACACGAATGAAAGAGCGAATAAAGCAAAGAAGGAACGAGTGGACGAAGCCGCTAAACAATGGCATAAAGGATTGAAGAATGAAGGGGCGGGTGACGGACGGGTTGACAGATGGTTGGATTGAGGTGAAAGAGACACCAATGACAAAGGAGAATATGAATCTAAAGGAGAATATGAATCTAAAGGAGAATATGAATCTAAAGGAGAATATGAATCTAAAGGAGAATATGAATCTAAAGGAGAATATGAATCTAAAGGAGAATATGAATCTAAAGGAGAATAGGAATCTAAAGGAGAATAGGAATCTAAAGGAGAATAGGAATCTAAAGGAGAATAGGAATCTAAAGGAGAATAGGAATCTAAAGGAGAATAGGAATCTGAATGAGATTACGCAGTTAAGGGAGAATGTGAATCTGAGGGATAATATGAATCATAGGTATAAAATGAAGCTTAGGGAGAATATGAATCTAAGAGAGTATTTGAATCTAATGGCAAATGCGAAAGTAAGGGATAATGTGAATAAGGGATTATAGACTCATATGTTCTCTCTTTCATTCATATTCTCCTCTATTGACTGACCGACTAACCCAACTCGAGCATGGACGGACTGACGGACTGACTGACTGACTGCCTGACTGACTCACAGACCGACCGGCCGACTTAATGATTGACTGACTGACAGACAGACAGACTGACTGACTGACTGACTGACTGAATGACTGAATGACCTACCGCCAAACAGACAGGTAAACTGATTGGTCGCGACCACCCGACCGCCAGACCGAAAGAACGACTGACCGACTAATCGAACGACCGACTGACTAACCTACTGACCGACTAAAGGACTCACTCATTGACTAACCTATTCACTTCCTGACTGAAAGGTTCCCCGATCGACCGACCCACCAGCCTACCGACCTACCGACCGACTGACTGAAATCAAACGAACGAACGTGAATTTTCTTTTCGGCAAAGAAGAGCATCGTAGACATATCAAATGGAGACAATGGTTGTCGTCGCCTTTCATCGTAGATGGGAAGAAGTAATGGAAAGAAGTAATGGGAATAAGTAACGGAAAGAAGTAATGGAAAGAAGTAATGGGAAGAAGTGATGGAAAGAAGCAATGGGAAGAAGTAACGGAAAGAAGTAATGGAAAGAAGTAATGGGAAGAAGTAATGGAAAGAAGCAATGGGAAGAAGTAACGGAAAGAAGTAATGGAAAGAAGTAATGGGAAGAAGTAATGGAAACAAGCAATGGGAAGAAGTAACGGAAAGAAGTAATGGAAAGAAGTAATGGGAAGAAGTAATGGAAAGAAGCAATGGGAAGAAGTAATGGAAAGAAGTAATGGAAAGAAGTAATGGGAAGAAGTAATGGAAAGAAGCAATGGGAAGAAGTAACGGAAAGAAGTAATGGAAAGAAGTAATGGAAAGAAGTAATGGGAAGAAGTAATGGAAAGAAGTAATGGAAAGAAGTAATGGAAAGAAGTAATGGAAAGAAGTAATGGAAAGAAGCAATGGGAAGAAGTAACGGAAAGAAGTAATGGAAAGAAGTAATGGAAAGAAGTAATGGGAAGAAGTAATGGAAAGAAGTAGGCGACCGAGGAAAACCTTTCCATCTAATTGTCCTCCTGCATCCGACCAATTCTGTTCTATCCCTGGAGCGACCAAAATAGCCGGTACATTATTTCCAGTGTCTGTCTATCTGTACGTGTTTGTGTGTCTGCGCGCCTGTGTGAGTGGGTCTGTCTGTCTGTCTGTCGGTCTGACATTTTCTGCTTAAAGAGATGAAAGAGCAACGAATAATTCAGCTCAACTAACATCAGAAAATATCGCCATCTTATATACCGCGTGTATTATACATCACTCCCAGCACGAATATATATACACACACAAATATATATATATTCATGATTGCGTATATAATATATACATATATATATATCTAATATATATATATATATATATAAAGGCTGTATTAAACCATTAAATATACGCGTTGAAAATACAGCATTGTTCATATAGGCATCTTCAACGTATTATTGCATAGAACATAATAGTCTATAGTCGAATGCATTTGCATACAAAACGTTTTGCATTCGATATGTATTATATATGATATAAACAAGACATATAATCCGCAAACATATCCCTATATGCATATGGCCATACGTAATGGTATACACGTAATGAAAATGATTGTCATAATATGTATATCTCCCATGTATTGGCCGTTATAGATTCTTGCGGCCATCCATCCATCGTCCCATGTGACGTTGTTTGGTGCGCATGGGTAGCCAATCGTGATGTCCGTCTTATAGGTTGTTGCCACAGCGGCCACAGCGGGATCCGGCGATGGCAATATATATATATATATATATATATATATATATATATATATATATATATATATATATTGTACATACCTACATCTATATACACTTATATATATATATATATATCATAAGATATATATTCATAAGATTCGACCTATTATATATATATATATGATGCATTGCTTATGTATATATGTATATATGCCTATCGGTGTCCCTTCCCCTCCGTTCAACGGTCTAGGTCCGCGTCAGCGAGTCCGTCGTTCTTCGATCGAACACCAGCGCCCTCTGTTACAGCCGCACAGAAACGCCGGCGCTGGGCGGCGCTGCGCCGGCGTTCAGCGGCGGCGTAGGCTTACATTTGCAATTCTAATGAGCGCCGCCGACTGCTGCAGAGGACGAGCTGCTTCTGCAGCGGCGCAGGCCCACCGGTCTCTATAGGAGAAGCGGCTGGACTGCAGCGGATGGCAGAAACAGAGGGAGATGGAGAGTTGGAGAGCGTAGGTTGAGCGGGATTAAGGACGTCGTCGCTGAGAGCCAGAAACGGTTACGACCGGAACGAGGATCTGGCGATAATCGACGACAATTGAAGGAACGTCGAGGGCGACATCTGGAGGAATAGCGATGGCGGATCGTCGAATCTCGCAGGTTTGTTGTTGTTGTTCGATGTGTCGCTGCTTTTCATTGGTAGAGTTATGATGACGTCAGGAGTGAGTTTGAGTTTAAGTATGGTTGAACAGTTCACTGTATATGGTCATTCAAATATGGTTCTTGTGCCATCGATACACTATGTATACCATGGGCCGTTTATATGTAATTAAGATTCATATCGTCACAAGGATTCATATTCGTATCTGATTAGATTCATACTCTATCTTGGAACTACTTTCTCCCTTGGATCTATATATTCCCTTGGATCTAAATTCTCCCTTGGATTTGTATTGTAACTAAGATTTATCATTCTCCCTTAGATATATTCTCCTTCATTTTCATATTCTTCATTGCAAGGACAAAATATTCTCATTCGTAATCATATTCTCCCCTGAATTCATATTGCAACTAAAATACATATTTCTTTCTTTTATTCGTGTTCTCCTTTATATTCAAATCGTATGCGACAACTGACAGCTCCCAAACATAGTTAAAGGCAGCATTTGTACGATGGATATAACATAGGACACGAGTGTAGATATGGAAACAAAGAAAACGGAAGAGGAAGAAGATGAAGATGAAGGATTTGGCCGCTGCTACAATTGATGAACACTTTAAGACGTTACAATGCGATTTTGCCAACGCAATAAGCCATATAGAATAGTCAATCAAGTTAACATTTTTGAGTTGAACTGTTTCAGTAAAATTGCAAAATATGTTAAATTATAAAACTTGAAGATGTTTCTTTTATTTTCGCATCAAATTCAATCGTTAGCCTAAGCTTAATTTTCAAGCTCCCATTTTCAGACTTGCGTATAAGTCAGGTTCGTATGGGCCCCAGGCACAGTACCTACTCTGTCTGATAGATACAAATGTTCTGGTACCTGTGATAAGCGCCAGTCCCAAGCCTGGAAAATGTAGCATGTAACACAAACCCAACAGTTTATCATCTTGAAGCGAGTATCAACACCGCTCATGGAAGCTGATAATGCAATGTAACATAAAAATCTCAAAAAAATTCTCAGTCCCCACAAAAGGCACGTTAGGGAGACCAGCTTATTCACCGGATCGGCTTGGGCTTTTACTGATCCATCAATATTATCAATCTGCAACTACTTTCATATTGTGAACTGCGAGAGTTTGAGCTGCATCATTAAAATCAACTTAAAGTTATTTACTTAATAATCTTTGTCATCAAACAAGGTCAATAAGCAGTAGGCGTGATCATTCACCTAATCAGGAGCGTCAATCCCTCCCTGAGTGATGGAGGCAAACCCCCGGTCCCAAGTGCCAGGAAGGCAAGATATACCCCCCAAGACGCAAAAAATGTCCCCTACCTGAAATTGGAGGTATTTGCCTCCAGACCCCCTACCTGGACGTCCCTGCACCAAATATGTGGCAGCCTGCAAGGTGACCATATGCCCTTCTACTCGCTTGATCTTCTCTGTCTAGAATTCTAGCTAATGTAAGGCTGAGCTAACCATACGTAAATGATTAGTCAGATAGCAATGTGTGCTATATTAAAGCATTGCTATGCAACGTCGGTATACGTGTTCATGTAACTTGTACTTGTAGATGTAAACTTGAGACTGAAGTCTAATGTAATGTAATGTACTGTAATGTAGAGTAATGGAGCACCTATATAGTGCCATTCAAATCAGAGACGCGCTCACGAGTCACGACCCAACACAAAGCTAAACAGAAAAAGGAATGTCAAGCGATTCCAAAAGGCAGCAGAGGAGAGAGAGCAGCTCCTTCCGAAGAGGAATGGGGAGGCTGTTCCGGCTGATGGGACCCACGCAGGCGAAGCTCCTGGATTGGGCCGTGGCAGAGCGCATGCGGGGAACCACCAGAATGCATCGGGCATAGGAACGAAGGGAAACCCGGTGCGAAATAGAGGAGACCCTAGTAGGCCTACAGAGAGCCAGAGGGTAGGCGGTGCAGACCCAAGGAGACAGTTACGCACAGCGCAAGGGTCTTGAAACGAATGCGTTGAGGTGCTGGGAGCCAGTGAAGGGATTCGTGAATGAAGGAAGAGATGTGATCAAATTTAGAATTCCACCATGAGCATTGAGAGTTGAGGTTGTATATACATTACGTTGCCCTGTGCAGCGTTATTCTCAACACGATGAACTCTGCAGTGCGTTTCAATGCTCTAGTAATCGTAATCATAGGCTTCTAGAGCGACACTCGAAAGCCAAGCTTATTTATGAGTGCTGCGTCGAATCAGAGGGGTTGTGAAAAGGATAGTCCGAAGATGGTCAGAGTTAATTGCAATTAGAAATTGATATAGCTCCATAAAAACAGATTAAATTGCATCTCATCACCTTCCATTCCCTTTTAGCATCACGCAACATCGCATTAGAGATACATGTATACACCGAAAACATCACATACGAAATATCCAATCACATCACATGACATGTTTATTGGTTGACCTCTCCCCTCATGCTCTGTCTCTTTGTCCGTTTTTGTCCCTCTGGCTGTCTTTCTGCCTGCCATCTTGTCTCAACTATAAACATCTCTATGAATGTGGAATTCGGCTTAATTTCGAAATTTATTCGATTTCGTAATCGCATTAAAAAATGCTATAGCGCTACTTAGATCCGAGCGCAGGGCACCGTTTTATTCACGAACGCTACGTCAAGTCAGAGGGATTGTCAGTAGACCATATACACCAAGCGAGGGACAAGAATTGGTTTCCAGAAGGTCAACGAGAAGAAGATAGAAGGGATGTTACGATGGACTTTAATTGTAATTGTAAGCTTAATGGAACATTTATATAGCGTTACTCAGCGATTCAAGCGAAGTGCCCTCGACCCAGGTCAGTAGAGTCAGTACTAGCACTAATTTATCAAATGTACCACAGGCGTTTCCCATACAGATGAACAGAAAGGCTGAGGAGCTGATGCCGCAGTTCTTGCGGATGTTGGAGGTTCCATTTCGAGGAGTCGACGCAAGCAAAGCTAGATCCTCTTTCTCTCTCTCTCTCTCTCTCTCTCTCTCTCTTTCTCTCTCTCTCTCTCTCCCTCTCCCTCTCTCTCTGGAAGTCTTTAGGTTGAGAGATAAGGGAATTTAAGCGACAAATTTTGTTATTCATATGAAAGATTTTACAAAGGGGAAAAAATGGGACATTGGGAGGAAACACCTTTTTAGCAGAGGGAGATTTTTAGCAAAGGAAGAACCTTTAACTCCTTCCAATCTCACGGATGAGCGTCCTTTTGTTTAAGACGAAGCGAGTTAATAACGGAGTCGTTTTATAAAGGAATTTTATTCCAAGAATTGTAAGAATTTTAATAAATATTCTGAAAGCTAAGTAGATTCTTCTAAATACATTCTGTACTCATATTCGACCAATAATTGTCGTATTGTGAGATCGAAAAACTGAAATAATTGTTTATATACACATGGACCTATATACATGTATATGCATACAGACAGACAGACAGATAGACAGATAGACATATAGACATATAGACAGACATACATAAGTTATACGGCTCTCCAAAATGGCACAATATTAAAACGGTGGTTCCGATTTGTAAAGACGGATATAATATGAAGTAGAAGGAAACTGCCTCGGATTTAAAAAAAACGATCCGGTTGATTGACTACGTCTGTTTCAATTCATAGACGGAGAATCATCCACCTGTCTGTCGCTCATCCTTCGTTTCCTGTCACGTGATCCGTGAACTGTAAGTCCACGGTATCCCAACAGCGGGCAGCAGGAAGAAGAGCCGACCATCTACTGGAGGACCCGGTCGGTGGTCGATGACAGCCTTAACAGCCGCTGCTCTTCATCAGCGTCATTATTATCACCAATCTTCTTCCTGGAAACGATTCTATGTGCAATGACGCCGTGTGAACTAGCTCGTGATTAACAGAGCATACCTGTGGCGTCGCCAATAGGCGCCCAACACTCTTAGTTGTTGTTGGCGATTATTGCCAGACATTTCTTCGAAACCTTGAACTGTTGTCGTCTGCGATAGAAAAGCGTTTAGGAAACACTGGTGGTTTCAACTTTTCAGGAGTTTAAACAGTAGGTCTAAGGCTTGCACACACTTGCTGCAGTTACCTGATGTGAACTACAGCAACGACTATAAGCTCTCGAATTGGACCTCAGTAATAATTAATAGGCGAAAAGGGAGAACAGTTTACAGCTCTTATAATTACCATCTAGATACTCTCAATTCTTTCATTGATCGGAGTGATATCAAGCATACACGAAATATCCCAGTTGGAGTTGGAGTCGTAGGGTGCACTTTCCCACTCGCAAACACATCCGGAAGGAAGTAGCCTCCACAGCTATGGAATTAAATTAAAATCTGTACGCCTCGTAGCGATAGCTTGAAGCCTGTCGACAAACGTTTCTGTAGCACCGTCCGTGAAACAAAGTGAGTCTGCAAATTCAAGAGGGGAATGGTTGCGAGATAGGGAACAACAGGGTCTTTGGTCTGTGTATTATTTGTTGCTGTACGCCGAGGCGTTCAATTGGCAGCATTCGCCCATTCAGCTTAATAGATGAGATGAGCCCTGAGCTTTTTGCTAGAAGGATTTCTGCGTTGATATATAAACCGTTTTGACGGTACTCCTGGTAATTCATACTACACTCATACGACTCACAGAACTGCAAGAAAACTCAGTCTCTGTGGAAATCTGACTGCAAATGCATCATGTATTGAAGTAAGCATGCTCTTGGAAATAGAAAATCCAGATCCTTAGAAATAAGAGATCTTAACGACGTCGCATGACAAACACAAAGTGTGTCATCAGATCAGATTAATTAATCCCCGCAATGTTGTGTCACGGTGACAGGGCCACGGGCCACCGTCTGTACCTCCTGGGAACGGTCTTCGTTTTATCCGCAATCTTCGTCACGACTCACTGCCAGACCTGGAGATCCTCCTACGCGTCGGGAAGCCCGTCAGCGTCCTTCTTCTCCATGTGCGAGGAGTGTTCGCTGACGAAGCGCTCCAACTACACCGGTCGATGCTGCTGCACTCCGCTGCTCGACATCCGCTGCGAGCAGCTCAACTCGATCCCGGAGTTCGCCTCTGACGGCCCCCTCACCTACAGCGGTATCTATATGGCGGACCAGCGCATCGTCGAAGTCCCAGAGAAAGTTTTTCAGCACCTGAAGGTGCGTAAGATCATGCTGAACTTCAACCAGATCGAGGACAAGCTGAGTTCGAAGGCATTCAAGGGCCTTGAGAAGACCGTACAGGAGCTGTACCTCGGCGACTGTAAGATAAGATCGCTGCCGGAGGGACTGTTCGAGAAGATGGAGGAGATGAAGTACGTCCACCTCTGGCAAAACCAGATCAAGCGCATCCCTCCCTACATCTTCAAGGACTGCATAAACCTCCGCGAACTGATTCTCTGGGGCAACCAGATCGACAAGATCGACTTGCACACCTTCTTCGGACTCACGAAGCTGCGCAAGCTCGATCTTGACCGCAACCGCATCCAGACGTTGTCTAAGGACGCCTTTCGCAACCTGCGCGAACTGGAGGTGCTGCACATTGGCGAGAACCGAATCAAACTCCTTCCGGCCGACTCGTTCCTCTACATCGTCAACCTGAAGGTACTCAATCTCGACGGGAACGTCATCGACAACGTGTCCGGGAAGGCGTTCGCCGGTCTACGCAGTCTCATCACTCTTGCACTGAACGGGAACAGGATCCGTTACCTTCAGACGGATACCTTCTCCAACCTGACGAACCTGACGTCCATCTCCCTTCAGAACAACGCCATCGAGAACATCTGGCAGAATACGCTGCAGACGCTCCAACACCTCTACAAGGTCGACCTGTCCGGGAACCGTCTCAGCAAGATCCACGAGGACACGTTCGCAATGGCACAGAAGCTGCGCTATCTCTACCTGGAGCGCAACGACCTCAGCTTCCTCAACCGGTGCATACTCTCCAGGAAAACCAGTCTACGAACGCTGTCGCTGATCGGCAACAACTTCCAGTGCGACTGCCGAGCCAGCTGGCTGATGGAAA
Organism: Bimastos eiseni; assembly: GCA_959347315.1. Classification (NCBI taxonomy): domain Eukaryota; kingdom Metazoa; phylum Annelida; class Clitellata; order Crassiclitellata; family Lumbricidae; genus Bimastos; species Bimastos eiseni. Next base: position 35,156,771 of record OY365812.1, on the reverse strand, counting down.
TGTACGAGCGTGACGGAGTCAAGATCTGGGGCACATGTGGTATTTCGAAGCTGGTGCGCAGTCCAACGCCCATCGTCAGCAGGTTTCAGTACAAGGCCAGCGTCTGCAAGAATCCCCCGGTCGAATGCAAGCTGTAAGGCAGTTCGGCAGTCCATCGGCAACCACAATAGTATCTTAGTTTCACGCATCGTCTCCGGTGGCAAAGAGGAAACACCTCTGTTACCAGAAATGATGCTATATTCGGAAAACATAGGAGATAATTGGGACTCCCTAAAGCATTGAGATTAAAGAATGCACAGTCTTTTCAGTGAACATTTGGGGATATACTTCGATGGGTGGTGGGTTGAAGAGATGTCGCCTCATCTTTGAATTTTGTGCGGTTTCTGGCTCAGTTCTGTCGCTTTTTAAGACTGACTACACGACTCTAGTCTATTCGTTCAGTTTCGAGGCCACCTGATGACAATCAGCAATCATTGCACGACCAAAGTTGTATTTTCATTAAAACTACAAGGCTTTTAGAAACAGGAACTGCACAGCGGTTCAATCGATAAAACGTGGTCGAGATTAGTTCGTCGAATCCTATTTGTCTCTTACCAGTCCATCGCCTACAGGTAAATTCGTCAGCGGCAGGGCACCACAATGCAACTTTCTTTCCAACAGAAGTCCGTTTCAGTTTTGGCAGCCAATCAGCTGAATATTGTAATTCGACAAAGTCAATGGTAGAGGAGAACGTCAACCCAACTGGCTAGTAGCAGACTATTTCAGATTTGGTAGCCAATCAGCTGCAATTTGCTGCGTCACAACAGCCAAAGAGAAAAAGGACTTCAACAAAACTAACCAGTAGTCTTTCACAGTGTGGAAAACCAATAACCTGCGTTTGTCATATCACAACAGCCAGTGGTGAAGAACTTTAACCCAACTGATCAGTTTGGCAACCAATCAGCTGCAGTCTGTCAGTTTTGACCAATGGCACACAACTTTGACTCGGCCTACCAGTTTCCTGCAGTTTATCTGCAGTGATGATCATGGAGCAGGCTGGGACATAATGCATTGCAGCTACAAATGAGAATCGACTTGAAATCCTCTTACACCATAAAAGGACTCCTCATCGAAGTGATTACGCATACAAATTGAAAACTAACCAATGGCAGAAGAGTTCAACAGACTAACTAATTACAACGCGTTTCTGAATTTAGATGAGTAATCGCCTACTGGTCACTTCTTGGTCTAATGCTATCTGTATACGGGTGACCTAGAGAGCGTGGTATCCATTCCACCTGGCGGCAGTTGTGCGGGCTTCCGCCCAATGGGGTCATTTGAACACCAGCGGAGTCTGGACCATACGGGAGCTAAAGAAAAGCGGGCACAATTGCATTGTACGTTTACAGAACACTTCAACGGGCAACGGACTGCAGCTCACCCACCAAATCCGCTCGTGTGAATTGCGGACTAGATTACATCACGACTACTTACATGAGCAGTGCATTGGCAAGATATCAGCTGAACAATATGCACCATTCGACTACTAGACCTATGAATCCTTTCCTGTTTTCATACTAAACCAATTACATTGGCTGAATTGTCTAACGATGCCCTGGGGAGCTGTATAGTCGACAGCAGTCAGAGCCTACGTTTCAACAACCAACCGTGTTTCTGTGACCAATAATTCCCAATAGGCCTGTAGATTGTTGGACTTGAACTACTCCGGACTGCAACGCTGCATCGCACACTGCTAGCTATAGATAGCTGACCTTCGTTACAACGTCAAAGGCAATTGTTAAATGCTGAGCGAGAGAAGTTCTCGTTTTGTACAGAAACGTCAATGCTCACTGGTGCAATTTTAGAACGATACACCAGAACGAGGATTCTTTTCACATAGTATTGGTTTCCCACAGACTGAGACGCGTGACCAAATTCAAAGAAGCACTAGATGAATTTTCCAAGGAGCCGCACTTTGGCAGATCCTGCAGGTGATTCGACAGTCCTATGCATCTCAAGATGTTGAGGTCTGTTTATTGATCCTTGTGGCATAAGCACTGAATCTGGAGAACCACTGCACAGCAGGCGACAAAAGAAATTTGAGCAGTTGAGGCAACGTATATAAAAACATAACAAGTAAGACAGGCGTGGCGTGTGTCAAAAGTATGAAGAAGTGAACTGCAGGATAGATGATGAGCATATAATGCTACAAAGAGAAAGGGGAGAGAAAGTGAGACATAAACAGAGACAGAGAGAAACGGAGAGAGATAAACAGAGAAAACGAGAGACAAAGAGAGAATACTTAACCAACCTGCCCTCTCATTTGGCCAGGAGCTTTGTAACTAACAGTAAGGTGTTCTTATAGTCTGTCGTCTGAATGGACATCCCGCTTTTCGGATAAAACATAAGATATTGCAAACAGCCCCTGTCCCAATTGAACCCTTAATTTTAACCAATTATTATGCATCTCTGATGAACATTTTGCCTGTCTAACGATGCAAATGTCTCTGAAACGGCGGAGGTCGTGTTTGAACAGTTAAAACGCTGAACGATACGAGATCTCGGGCAATGATAGTACAACACTTGCCAATGGCAATCTTTCACATTTTCAACAAGCCTCGCGTTTTGGAATCTAAGAAATGTTTTATTCTGATACATTTTACGTGTTTGTGCATAATACGTTTAACTCTGACTTGTAAAGTAAATGTCGTAAAGTCTTTAAACTATGTTGTCAGTCCCTGAACTCCGCAAATTTTCAGTCCCGTCAACAAAATACCGCCGCTGACCTGCCAACATCTTCGTCAGGCCCATCTGCTCATCACCCCCAAAGGCTTTCCACTACTTATTTTTAACCCACCTCTTCCATAAGCCCTATGCTAGAATGTTGCGTCCAATTATCTTCCTGAGGCCCCTCTACTCATCACCAGAAGGCTTTCGACACCCTATTTCTTATCCACATCTTCCATAAGTCCTACTATACTCCATCCAATCATCTTCCCGAGGCCCCTCTACTCATCACCACAAGGCTTTCGACACCCTTCTGATTATCCACCTCTTCCATAAGTCCCACTATATATATATAAATATATATATATATATATATACTCCATCCAATAATCCACCCTCTTTGCGTCCTCGTTTCAGCGGCTCTTCTACCTGGCAATCAGACTCTGATCTTCCCCCCATTTCTGGGCAGTAGGCAATGGGCAGCCCCTTTGGTACGACGCAACGCTCTCAAATAAGTAGGTGCCCTGCGTTTAGCTGTAGAGTAGCGATCTAGCAATTTCTGTTGACGATTACGATTATGATTACGATCTTGATACAAGAGTCGTTGGACTGCTGGTGGGTGTCGTGTTTGCGCGTCGCAGGGTGATCCCTCGTCCCATTACGTAACTCTACACAACTGAAACAATATAATACCAATCACTTTTAATTAAAAATTGTCTTATTTTTTTATTACTTGTATTTCATTAGTTTCATTAGTTCGTTCTAGTTAATTTCACCCTATTAGTCCATAAGCTTTATATTATAAGCCTTTCATAGCTTTTTTTAAATTAGTGAATCATCGAACGACTTGTCCAGGGTCCATAAGCAGCAGCTGCTTGGGCCAAGGGTCGAACCCGTACTCTCCACGTTACACACCGAGCACTCCAATCATTCGGCTACCGTGCTGTATGCGTGTATCAGAGGCGGGGAGATGGCTCAAATGGTAACACGCTGGCACGAAGATCAGGAGAACCCGCGTTCGATACCCGCTATCCCCATAGGCCTAAGGATCACTCACGCCGACTCAGCCTTTCTTTCCCTAGGGACGATGGTGGTAAGCCGAGCAATATAGCGCAGATGGGCGTTTTACCGACTGTTATTCAGTTAAATTTGACTCATATTACACGTGTTGTCAATTATTTATCATCTCTTTATCACTACTTTATCATGTTTGTTAATCCTACTGCATACATGGCGGTTTACATTACAAAACGAATAACATAATAATAGTAATAATAATATTATTATTATTGTCATCATCATCGTCGTCGTCATCATCATCACTATTATAGCGCATTTTGGTAGGCTACTCTACAAAAACGTTGTCGTAACCTACACGTGTACATTATAATTAGTCCGGGTAAACGAAATCGTACGTGTATCCGACAAAGGCGGATGAACAACGCGAAACAGGCCGAGATTATGATGAATTCCACAGCATCGCCCACGCAGCCTGACATTGCACGGAGTGTTATACCTTTACAGATACCCTTACATATACCTTTACAGAAACCCTTACATATACCTTTACAGAAACCCTTACATATACCTTTACAGATACCCTTACATATACCTTTACAGATACCCTTACATATACCTTTACAGATACCCTTACATATACCTTTACAGAAACCCTTACATATACCTTTACAGAAACCCTTACATATACCTTTACAGAAACCCTTACATATACCTTTACAGAAACCCTTACATATACCTTTACAGATACCCTTACATATACCTTTACAGAAACCCTTACATATACCTTTACAGAAACCCTTACATATACCTTTACAGAAACCCTTACATATACCTTTACAGAAACCCTTACATATACCTTTACAGAAACTCTGACAGTTACCAATTACGAATACATACAGATACCTGAACATATACCTTTACAGATACCATTAAGGACACCAATTACAGATACCATTGTAGATACCAATAACAGATACCTTTACATATACCTAGCTTATAAATACCGTTACACATACCTCTACATATACTTTTACATACACCTTTGCAGACACCTTTACAAATACCCTTACAGCACCTGCCTCGGGCTACGAGATTACCAAGACGAAAAGCCCACGACAAGCGAAACCTAATTAAAACTAATCATTTAATTAGCCTGAAACACGACCAATTAACTAATTAAGCTTATCTGTTTCCGTGCAAGCACGTCTTCTCCCGTTCCTAGGTCACCTATTCACGGCCAAATGGTCACTGCCATATACCTGCCTGCGTGCATGCATACTGCATATAGGCGTAGGCCTATTCCGTTGTCGAGGGTGGTTAATTATGCCGCGTAGATGTTGGGCTACGTAGATCAACGAAACACAAAGGTCGAAGCAAAGATTTTAACAGAGGGATGATGTCAACATTTGGGACAATATCAGCATTAAGGACAATATCAACATTAGGGACAGTGTCAACATCAGAGACAATATCAGCATTAGGGACAATATCAACATTAGGGACAATGTTAAACGACGCAGAAGGTTAATGTCTGCGAATGTCTGCGATTGTCCGAATGACCATTGCCAGACTTCCAGACTGACCAATGGGAAATTGCTCAAATGAGCCATCTCAAATTGCCCAAATGAGCAATCTCAAATTGGCCAAATGCACAATGCCAGATTGCCCGAATGACCAATGCCATATTGCACGATGGGGTGTTGCAAGAAGGCCCAATAGTTAATAACTATGTCCAGAAAGCGTCCTGTGACAGAGGTCAGATTGTTCGACGAGGACAGATAATCCGATGTGGCAATGATCCTCCGATTGCCAGATTGCCACATTGCCTTCCTCTGTAGACTGAGGCTAAGAATTGCAATATCACTTTTTAAATAATCACTTTTAGGGTACTGCATTGTTAGTAGTACTATAATTATGCAACCACCAAAACAAAACGTCATGTGATAAACGGACATCCATAAAATTGGATAAGCCATGCAAGTTCTGCACGATTATCATTCATGCACAGCTCGAAGGAATACTCGCACAAGCCGATTGCACTACCAATCCCTTGGTAATCGTGATAGCGGCTCCATCCCCCCAAACCATCCCTCCCAACAACCATCCCTCCCAGCCACCGTCCCTCCAAGCTGAAAGTAAGAGTAATCATCTCATGGTGACGTCGCTTCCCTCCAATGTCTTCTGTTCTCTGACGCAAATTCATAAACAACGAAGACCCAAAATAGTCACAATTGTTTACTTCAATCATATATATATATATATATATATATATATATTGTATATTTGGTACAATAAATGGGTAGAATTATATATATATATATATATATATATATATATTGTATATTTGGTACAATAAATGGGTAGAATTATATATATATATATATATATATATATATATATGACATATGTTTGCTATCCATTTTGTATCTGCACATTATGTTTGGAGTCTCTAGATTTTTTTTAAAAAACCGTGCAGATAGGCCTACATAGAAATATATTATTATGTTTTCCATTTTCTTTGTCTTACGTGGATGCAGAATTCTCAGACGTTGATGAGAAGAGAGAATCCTTACAGAGGAAATGAGCTGGCTGCAGATAATCACATTGCCTTATTCTGACACGACTTGACTACTGCAACTCTGCACTCTATGGCATCCCTGAAAGCACACTAGCTAGAATTCTGTATTAGGCTGCAAGACAGCGTGTTGGATTCTCTTACTAGACCACATCACAGCAGTTCATCTGTCATCATCATTCTCTACACTGGCTTCCCGTCTGTGAACGTATCTGCATCTAGCTGACACACCTCATGTACACAGCATGTGTAGATTATGCGCCATCCTACTTATCTTCCGTGGTTACACTTTGCACTCTGTTAAAGGCCGCTCCTCTTCTCGATCAGCCTATGATGGAAAGTACATTGTTCCTAGTACACGTCTTGTCTTTGGCCAGCGGTCATCCACTGTTGCTGGTTTCTCCATCTCGAACTATCTACGTCCTCTCTCAGCAACGCTGTCTTTCTCTTCAAGCTGAAAACCTACCCTCTTCCGTCCTGCAAATGGCTCTTAGTGATTGCCCAGCTTCAATGTGCACTTCTGAACTGTTAGGAGGGTATTTTTATTTGCTAATTAGTTGTATTATTGAATTGTGTTAATTACACAAACCCGATAGTGATGAAAAGCCAGATCATTTTCTAGATAAGTTAACCTGGGATCTTGAAATAAAAGTTGGTAATTCTTTTGGGTAATTGGGTAACGAAAAAAAACAGTGTCTTAGTTTGAATATTTAAATAAAGTTTGTCACTCTTTGTGTTATTAGAGGAGAGTATGTGATTGTTTTTGGGTAATTAATAAATCTAAGTAATTCATTAGGGTCATGAAAGAAAAGTAAGTCACTCATTGGAATATGAAATAAAACTATGTCGTATACACAGACCGAGTTCAAACAGAAGTAGGAGTCAAGAACGAACTATAAAAAGAATGAAGTTTTTAAGAACCAAGAACAGAGTACATATAGAGCCAAGAACAACATTCATGAACCACCCTCATAAAGAACCAAGGAAAAGTCACAGAGCCAATAATGAAATTTAAGAAGAAGAATTCATGAAGAAAAAGAACAAAATTCATGAAGAAACAAGTTCAATAACAAAGTTCAAGAACAAAGTTCAAGAACAATGTTCAAGAACAAAGCTCACAAGGAACTAAGAACTAAGTTTCATAAAATACCAAGAACATCGGTTACATAGCCCACAAAAGCCAAGAACGAGGCTTAAGTATAGAAAAAACCAGATGTCCACTGAAAGCCGAGAAAAAGGCCAAAAAGTCGTTTCCACTCGCACAGAAAACCAACAAAGACACAGTTCAACGATGTCAAACGCTTTGTAATCAACCTGTGTAAAGGCAGTCACAAATCTCAAAAGAAACTAACACCCTAACAACTTTTAGTCACAAATAACCTGTTCATTTATCGTTAATTGTTAACTAACAACAGAGGTTATATTTTCAATACTATTATTATTATTATTTAATTATTATTACATGATGAAGTTAGAGTAATCCTCCCTCAGGATGACATTCTTATTTACATTGACAACAAATGAGCCAGAGCCGACAGAGAGAGACTATGTCTTTTACTGACAAGCCGCGACCTTCCACAATATGAACTTAATGAATTTTACACGTCAATAGCACAAGAAAAGAACAAATAAAATTCATACGAAGTTGATCGACAGTCAGATATATCCGAACATTAAGCTATTCTTGTTCGGACACAATGGGTCGCGGCATACATCGTAATCTGTGCCGCAACTCAGAACGACGGCGCTATAGAAGTTAGACGAAAACAAAACATGGCGGGCAGAAATGTACAGCAGAAATGTTCCAGAGAGCTTTGCACATTCTCATTTCAAGTACACGTGCCTAATGTTCCTTAGCAGTTTCGAATATACCCGCATTCTCGGAGCGAAATTGGACTTGTGCCGACTAACATTGCGCACCTACGGCATGCTAGTTCATCAGCATGTCCCTTCCTGCGAAAAACTCTTTTGTGTTCTTTAGCTATGACCCTGCCCGCTCCCCATCCATCCTTCTCCCCAACCACAGTCCCTGGCCAAGCGTTACTTCATCACATTGCTCTCAAAGCATTTGCAAGATGGCGCCGACGTTAAAATTTGCCTTTCATTAAGCTCACACATCTAGCGCTACATGCAACTCAATATAACCCACTAAACCAATAGAAAACTCCTTCAATTATGTGACTATTGTTATTATATTACATGACAAAGCCATGTAATTAGTGTGGAGCTCAGGACAGGCTTCTATCAACAGTAAGATACGAACGACTATTCACCAAAATACTTCTTATAATCGAAACAAGTACGAGACTGAATATCAAAATGGAGGCGATGCATTGTGGTAACATGTCTGATCATGTGGTTGTGAGTTCGATTTAACACAATGACCCTGGGCAAGCTGTTTGGGCACCTGTTTCTGTCACCAAACAGCATAATTTGGCACCCACGTACGATGTGGGGTAAACGTCAAGCCCTATGTTGTGATGGTCCCATGTCCAAGACCTTGTCCACTGCCAGCTCAAAAGGGTGGAAGTTGAAAAGAAAACGAGCCCACACTCTAGGTCCCAACATGGACAAGGGACATTTACATCACTTTCCAGAACCCTTCCTATGAGTTGAAGGATTCCTGGGTGTCAATGATACCAGGGTCTTAAAAAGGTTCAACTGCTAGCAGATGTGCACAGCCATCGAGTAGTGACTTTCGAATAAGTAAGGAAAAAATTAAATGAAATTATAAAAATAATAATACTAATTAGTATAATTGTTATTAGTTTCTGAGAAGCTGAGGAATCAGTTTATATTGCAATTGTAAACTGATTATTAGCACTAATAATAGGCCTAATATTAATAATAATAATAATAAAAAATAAAAAAACAATGAAAATAAAAATATCATAATACCAAAAACAATTTCTGTGGATATTCAAGAGATATTTCTCGATTATCACTCCAATTCAGAAATACTGTAACATTAAAAAAACCAAATACCAATACAACAATATCATGCGGCTACTACTTAGCAACCTGGCCATTGGCTATACAAAATATATAAGCAGCAGCAGCAGTAATCTTACAATGGCTATTGTTATGCAAAATACACAAGCATTTAATTTGAGGAATGGGTAAAATACCGAATTTATTCTGGAATTGCAAAACGTCACAGCAACTTCTTCATCTCTCATAAAACTGTCTCAGCAACAACCTGCATCTGTCAATGACAAATCAGTCAAAATAATATATAGCGTCCCTACAAGATACCCACTCGAGGCAAAATCCCCGGCCATCGGCATTTAACATGAATATAAGAGTAGAACTACAAACTCAACCAATCCGAGACTAAACAACCAATTTCCCGCTCTTATCGCCCTTACAGACAATATAGTGTCCATCATGGTAAGCTGGCCCATAATGGAAACCACGTCGAACTCTCACAACGATCACGGTTCCACGTGGAAATGCTGGGATCCAAAAGCCAATGATGAGACAACATTTGGGAAACTTATAAGGAATATGGTCTCACGTGGGTATGCTTGTTCATAAACAACCAATTCCATATGGGCATATTCCATGTGGGCATATTCCATATGGGCATATTCCATGTGGGCATATTCCATATGGGCATATTACATATGGGCATAGTCCATATGGGCATATTCCATATGGGCATATTCCATGTGGGCATATTCCATGTGGGCATTCTCGTTCATAAACAAATTAATGGGACCGATTTGGGACCTTACAAAAGAAATAGTTTCCACATAGGCAAGCTCACCCAGATACAATCAATGGGACCCGTTAGGGAAACATAGAAGAGAATATGCTTCCCATATGGGCATGCTCAGTAGTTGGACCCATTTGTGACCCTATATCTGGTTTCCACATGGGTATGTTGGTTCGAAATAGATTATTATTTGTAAATCTTTTTCTTCATGAGCCAAAGCCCATCCAGCTTCCTCGACCCTGGGAACGGTCCGAAGACCACCCGGAAGTCTTGTTATTGTGCAGTCCTCACTATGTGGAACAACGTCTGCACCTCGCCACACTCGCACAAGGCCGACATGGCCTGGGACTATCAAAATAAATGATGGGACATGGATGGTGTACTTCGGTGGTACCGAGCGATATTCAGTCCAGGGGCTCAAAACTGAACTGCCAAAAAAACAACAGAGACATCCATGCAATAACCACACAACCTTCCTCACAGATAACATGGTACAAATGAGCATGATTAGATCCAGGGGCAACTCCTACCACGGCACCATCCCTAAACTCACATGATCACATTGGTGTATGACAGGCAAACCTCAGGGTCCAAACGTGAAAATTGATCCCAACACAGATTTTAGCTACACCTCAACGCAAAGATTAAATACGCTAAATATGTCAAAAAGATAATTGAAATATATGCAACGAAGTCAATATGAAAGCAAATGAAATGACGGATTTTTTACAATACAAAGAAACTTTAATAAGAAACATGCTAGTCAGACATGGAAAACCTATATTTTTAAATGATTAACTTTGAACAATGAATTTGCACTATTTTTCGCTGTTGTTATTATTTTGAATTAAAATGTAATGTATTAGCTTGCAAATCAAGTGTTAAGACGATCATTGGAAAGTGACAACTCTGAAAAAACTCGGGTTTAATAACCATCCCAGTTTGTGCTTTTGCTGCCTCAATGCTTTCAACTGTACTAATCTAAACGCTGTAACATAATTTTAAAAAAATTATGCCTTGCGGATTCAATAACTGGCTTCAAATTGGACCCAACAAATTAAAACTTTATTTCGCAGGAGGAAAAAACTTGATTGTACCACAGAAATTGATCTCATCTTGAGGTGGGCTGCGGGTTTCTTGTGGGTCATAACATTCGCATGGCCAAATGAAGTTTAGTTGATTGGGGAGAAACCCCTTCCCTTCCCCCTTCCAGTTCACACTGCACTTAAGAATAAAGACTTCATCCTAAACCCATCACCAGCAGTCGAAAGCCTGACATATACAGCCTTGATCCACTCTCAGAGGTGTTATCCGCCTGTACGACACGTAAAGACTGCATCTGAAAGGCAGCGATACTACAGCACAGCTGCTTTAGTGTAACCCCCTAAAGGCACTATATAAATGTTCGAACACGTATGTACAATCATAGGCTTTGTACAGGCGCTATATAAATGGCCAAGCGCATGCAGACAATTGCTTCGACTTCAGCGAACGAGTTCTGTTGTAAGCGTCACCTCACAAGAGGTCACAATCTCTGTCCTCTACTACCAAACATTGCATATCTACTCTTTTATAGGAATGTAACAGAGCTACAGAGTAGTGCTATAAAATGTTTGGTCATGAACTGTTACACTAAAAATGCACTTCTTAAGGGGCTGGCTTTAAAATATTGACAAAAAAACACAATAAACAATCGGTTACAACTACTTCGTACAAAAATCCAATGGTCTTCCACTCAAAATCCTAAGCAGGCTGCAACGCATCATATGTAACGTAAAGTCACGTAATCAATATTAATAGCGCAGGATTCTCCAAAACAACCTCACTCCAAAATCCTCTACACTGCACACTGCTCTGTGTATCGAGTACACACTTGACTTTGCAATGTTTAGGAACTCAATCACATTTCATTTCTTGTGACATATGTATTACCAAAGTTCAAAACACAGAGTCCCAGATACTACAATCAGAAGCACTCCTGTCCTATAATAGTCCTCTGTGTAATAACAAATGCCTTGCACTCAATTGAACTTAAGTTTCACTAAGGTGGGCTGTCCAACAATCATGTTTTCTGCCAATCATCCGTCAAGCATGATTTGTGTTAATCCCGATTTCTGTTTCAATCATGATTTCTTTCAATCATCTGTTAATCATGACTTTAGTTAATCATGATTTCTGTTTAGAATCATGATTTATGTGAAATATCACTGCCCTCCCTCTGCCATATCAAATTTCTCTAATCTTCTTTACGGTTTTTTTACCCTATTACAGACCTGCATGGCATTAAAATGTAAGAATAATTATACACCAGCATCAAACTGCCTGGATCTCACGAAGAAAGTATCAAAGAAAAAATCATCTAACAGAACACAAATGACCAGTTTTCTTTGCACCAAAATTCTACACATCAAATAAGACTAGAACAACAGGAAAAATACAAAAAAGTGTCAAAATAACTGTGGAAAAAGGTACCTTAAATTCATCTGAACTGGCCACAGAATCGGCTTTTGAACTACTGAGCCAATAACATTTCAGCCTGAATCGAATACCAGTTGCAACCAATTTTCAGTTGTGGTCATAATTAAGTTGATAAATCTTGCACAAAACACTCTTCAAACTATAGAAATCGAAGTTGTAACGAATAAAGCCACTTTAATTGTGTTAAGTGAATCTTGCACGAAAGGTATTCCCTATTGCAAAATACCCGCAATAAATAAGTAAGTTTCAATCGTAGGATTGTCGGTGTTGGTTAATACTTGTTCGACTTGACTGCAATAATTGTAACTTATCCCCAAGACTGCATTTGAATCGCTTTAGCACAATGTATTATTTGGATAGCATAGTTAAAATTTTAATTTGATCCGCTTGAATTCGACGAACCAGTTTCATCGGTTGTCGGCAAATGAATATCATCAATCACTAGAATACAAATTCCTAATTGTTATTTAACAGTAAACAACCTAGTGATCAACTCAAGACAGAATAAACAAACAATTAATACATTTACCGTGAGCAGCACGATCTCATGAACGAAACAGACTTAATAGAATATCATCTAGGCTCGACACGCACAACACGAAGCAGTCACGACATTACAAACGAATGCTAAATGTCATAAAATTTCCTAAATTTCGCAGATTAATTTTCGTCACCTACGCCCTCCTATATAGTTGCTGCTTCGTCACTACCACTATACATGTGGACACGTTTAAAGATCGCGGTGTGACCTTTCTTCTCGTTAGCTACAGAAACGCTTCTGCAATAATTGCTAGACCATCACAATACTACAGACGAGTGATCTGAGGTATGGCAACTCTGGTGCCTCAGTCAACTAGATTCTTTGAAACCTTAATTCATGGATATAGTTCTCGTCTTCAAGGATAGGGTTCTTTGGTCTAAGGATATGTTTATTGGGTTTAAAGCATGCCATGGCTCAAGTGAAAACACGAGATGAGCTAACAGACAATTTTTGGACCACCATTCATCATGGGTTGAAAATACTGATTTCGCTTAACAAACTGCCAACAGGGAGAATAAAGCTAACACCAATCTCTGGCAAACACTACCTTCAAAGGGGCATTCAAGAGTATTAGAATCGTTCATCCATAAGCAAGAACAGCAGTAATAGATAATTTGTCAGAAATTTCTGTGCAGGTCATAGGTCAACAGTGAATTGTGTATTTCACACATAAGGAGTCAAAATGCAGTCGCAGGTCATCGAATATCGACCGCGTTCGCTATGGAGTGTTTAAAAATTGACTCTACAACATCCAAATCTAGCACATCAGAACTCACAAGTTCTCTCCCACACAGCACATCTCAGCTTTCGACGATTTTCAAAAGAAAACACGAAACAAAATAGCACGCACACAGATACACTCTACATGTTGAATTGGCAAAAATAAGAATTGCACACAACAGTAAGCTGAGAACAAGGAACAGACAGAACGCGTCTGCCACTCGATTCCCTACGGACAGACTACTTACTTACTGACAGACGTTCCTACTAGACATTCCACTGACCGCACTTAACAGTTATCTAATTACATTGAATACGTCGGTTAACATTGCAGAATTCTAACATGGTACAGATTTTAACAACCGCTTAGACTCGGGGCATAATTGCTCTGCTTCTAGTAGCATTTGTTTTTGATTCATCGCGTATGTGAGGTACTTGAAAAACAATTACCTTGCACCTAAGGGCTGCAAATTCAACCATATTAATGAAATCCTTAGTGCAACTGCCAGGGTATTGCATGTCATCTACTGCTTGGGCCAAGTACAGCAGGGTCTCTCTACCATGTGGCTAGCGACACGTCAGCAAGCGAACCGCAGTACTGGCAACTCAATTAAAAACACTTAAATGCTTAATCAATATCTTTAGATTGAAAATGCACATACGTGGCACGACTGTAAAACAAATTTAAGTAGCAGGCCATACGAGAAATCGTTTCTGGTACAATTGCTAATGAGAATGAGGGTAAAAGCTGCAAATGGGATATAAAACGGTAGCGACCATTTGAAAATAAATACGTAAGTGTGCAGACTTTGTATAATACTCCAAGGGTCTTGTTACATTGCGATCTTTATAATGGATACAACTCACAGCCGTAACAAGGTTTCAATGTATCTGGCATGATCACAAAATTACCTCCATGCACAATTGTACGTCACACATACAATTTTACACAACCAAAACCACAGATCGGTTCAAATCATCCGCAACCAAAACCGCTTGATAGTCAGCCAATCGCCAAACGCAAGTAACTCCTTTGAGCAAGAGAATATAATTATATCGAAGAGCGGAATATAAAATGCAAGATAAATTTCGACATTGACAGACGTCCTGTGTTAATTACCTATAGCAACAACACATCTTAAAGAACCGCGTGGTAAAGTCGGATTTTGAGACACGTTTTCCGTAACAAATACAAAAATAATAAACGATTCATAAAACGATTCATCAGAAAAAATTGTGAAGATCAAAGATAAAAGTCGACGAAATCTTTAACGAACACGTCCGACCGCGGCGGAGTTCCGATGCTCGCCCGAGTGAACTAGTAGAAAACGTAGCGCATTCCGTTAGACCAGACGTGCGCGCGACCTTAGAAAACAGAGAGAATTGGAACAAACAAGTCCTGAAGGAATCAAAGAGCGGCACAGGCGTCGACTGCATCAGCAGAACAAAAACTGAAGAACGACAATGCGTAGACCATCTCTGTGAGAGACGGCGCCGGTCGGATGCCTAGCACCAGAAATGATCTCCAGCATCCGGCACCATCTGGTGAGAAAAAACGACCGAGATAAACATGAAATAAATTACCAATAAAAAGAAATAAAGATTGACAGAGAGGTGCAAATGCGTCGCTTAAAAATGGTAAATGACAAATCGTTACGGAACCAATGACCAGGAAGAATTAAATAAAGACCAAAAATGGAGATAGATGACAACTGACATTAAATAAATGACCGAGTTGACCAGTGAAATTTAATTAATGACCAACAAAGTGATCAACAGTTTTGTGAAAACGTCTTGCTTCTACCATAACCTGATCCCCCTAAATCACGAAACTAAAAACTCTTCTGACTTATAAACCGTCCAATGCATACAGAGAGACATCGTCTTCAGCTTCATTATTATCACTGTGCCATAGAAATTCTCACTATCTTATTGAAAATCACTGCCTTATCTGAAAGAACACACAATTATCCCTCCCTAATCTCTGATCGGTTCTGAAAGCACCTGAAAACTGCCCTCTTCATCAGGAAATTACCCTGGCCCGAGTCAGGAGCGTCTCTGACTCAAAGTGGTGCTATCTAAATACTTGATTATGACTTGTACTAATTATTCTAATTATAATTTACACAGAGGTTTTTAAGCACCCAGGAAGAAATGAGAGTAGAGCATGCATACCTCTTCAATTATGTCATATTCTGAAAGAAAATTAAAAACCCTGCATATAATATCAATTTCTTCACACACACACACAATAGAAAATACTTCTATATATCAGATCAAGTTGCAAAACCAGTAAAAACAGACGAAGCCGTGACAAAGGAAATGATAATGACACGCTAAAATATTATTCATTATCCCATCATCTATATTAATATTATTATCATTATTATATCATTTTTATTATTAATAATGGAATTATTAGAAATTTTTTTTGCCTCGAGGTACATAGGATCCCTCAGGGACTAGAACATTATATAAGACAATTATTATTATTGGTATTATTACTATTATTATCATTATTATTATCATTTTTATTCTTATTTATTAGCAGTAGACGCAATTTGTATCAAGAGTCCTAGACGTAGCTTGCTACTGACGATCAATTTCTGTAGTTACAAAAACAACGAGAATGACGCAGATGACCGAGAAGATGAAAAGAAATGGAGGTAAACTGACCATGAAATCAACACCAGTTCAAAGATAGCTGACCTCTGCTGGGTGATGTTCCTTCGCTTGAGCGATTAGGTTATTGAATTCTCTTTCCAAAAGCTGACGCAACTGAAAATAACAGAATAACTCTGATTTAAACGCGTGGAAAAGCGCTTCCAATTTCTCAAAACAAAGCTGACCCTAGCAGCTCACATAATCAGCTCCATCTCCTACCTAAGAACTCCTCATCTTGATTTTACGCGTCTCTTAAAACTGTCTTTTTCACCCGAGGATTAGGCTGGAAGCGCCTCTGAGTAGATATCTTGAAGGGGCACTATATCAAGTATTTTTGATTGATTTTGATTGAATCAGATTTCCATCCACTCCAAACTACACAAGATCTAATCTTCGCCACACCAGGACAATTCTAATCCACAGTTAGGCCTAATTTTGAATATACAGGTAATCTTGAATAAATGCAATCTTTGACTAATCAGATTCTAATCAGATCTCAAAAGCCAATGTAATGTAATTTTTATTTAGCTAATCCTGTAAGATCCCCCTCTGCTAATCAAATCTTTGCAATATATTCTCTAGCTAATTTCAAAAAGATTACTGGGTTTGGGTTTGCAGATATGAAGAAGGACGGCACAGGCAATTCAATAAGACAGCCAAACAAACACAGAAGTGCACAAAGGATGGCAAGGTAACCATTGGCATCAGACTGATTAGTGAATAAAAGGATGAACCAACAGTGTATCCAAAAAAAGGGACTCCTTAGAGAAATTCGAAAAGTAGCTGAAAAATACTCGGCAATTTTTAAAATTCCAAAACCGTTTTGATCCTAACAGAATTATCAAAAATTTTGTAATTTATGCTAAAAAAGTACAGCAGAGGGACGTTTTTAAAGTATAAATTTAATGTCTGGAAGGAATTGATCAGCTGGTTATCGATGCTACTATTGGCCTGTGAGTCATGAAGCTTGTGTTGAGTCATAAGGCGAACACTTTGAACACACCTTGCAATGAAATATCTTTCAAATATAAAATAAGATACAACTAAAAGTTACAATTGAAAATTAAAAACTTTTAAAATAATTTGAATTTATTAGATAATGTTACACCCTTGAAACTTGAATTTTAATGCAAATGGCATTAAAATAACATCATTATTAGAAAAAGTTACTTACATATTTTGGTATTTGGTACTAGACAAATATGTCAGAAAAAAATGTTCTGGAATGTTAAGAATTGATGGATACTTAATAGCTATATTTTGTAAGAGATCCTTTTTTCTGAACACAGTGTATTTCTGTAAAATCACCACCAGTCAGACCTGGATATTGCTCGATGGGATCTGCAAAGCCAGAGCCATGCTGTTGTGGTCAAAGGACTCGTCGAGCGCGACGAGTGCTCCATGCACTCCCGACTCGATCAGGCTGCTTGCGTACTCCTTCAGACCAATCGACTGGACCCACTTAATGACACGCTCGTTGGTCCACACCAGAAGATCTACAAAGTAATCAAACGAGGCAATAAGAATGTGACAACAATGTTAAAAATTGCTTGTCTAATAGTTATCAATTTAATTTTTTTCATAAATCTTTGATATTCAAAAAACGTTTAGCAGCACTTGCAACAGGTCCTAATAGGTAACAATAATGATCAATGAGGCTCAATTAAAGAACACTATGAGATCAATTTGCTTTGAAGCTATTTAAACACTGAACATTGGAACCATGTTACATAAACTACCAGCATTTAAAATAGATATTTAGACCAACCGATGTGGGGGGAGTCAATTTTTAACTGGTGAATTTTAATGTTGCAAAGGACCTGCTGAGGCTTTTATTAGCCTATGTCAAAGCTGGGGCTTACCAATGATATGAAATAAATGACCATTTTAAGATAATCAATGACTTGCAATATGAAATAAATGACCAGTAAAAGCAAATAAATGACCACTTATAGGAAAGAAATGACCAGTTAGGTGGAGTAAATGACTAATGATTAGGGCATAACAGGAAATTATTTTTTTGATAAAATAATATTTTTTTATCAAATAAATTTAGGACTAATGGACTTACTTATAAGTAATTGATTAATTAAACAAGAACCTAACATTCCATTGAATTTTCTTTAAAATAATTATGTTAATTTATATATTTTAATCTCTTTTGGTTGCATTCCCCAAATCAGTAATTTTCTCGCTTGATTGGCTCCACTGACTTTCCGGTGAACATTAGAGAGTAAAGACGTCATTGATAACTTCATATTTCAAATTTTATAACAAGGTTTTAAATTTTTTTCACAAATAAAGTTATTAAATAATAAATATATTGTTATACCCTAGAGTACAATGATACACTATATGAAGGATATTGCTATAGACTCTGCATTGATTATAGATAGTTCTCTGTAGCTGTGCACATGGCAGGTTAACTACGCTTTGCCTACGGATGGCAGTTGCTGGCCCGATTTGCCGCTACTATTCGGTTTGTACCCGGATCCGGAAAATAGTGTATCCAAATACTCGGATTCGGTAATCGGTGGAAATTGTCTACTCGGTTATGCCCTACTAATGATAATAAATAAATGACCAGTTAAAGAAAACCAATGACAAATGACAGGAAATAAATGACCAGTAAATTCAAATCTATATAAATACGGACAAGATTCTGTGTGTGTGTGTGTTTGTGTCTCTGTCCGGCTATGCATTTGCACAGCTTTAGAGCTATTGACTCAAAACCTTCGCCGTTGGCTCGGGGAACACCTGGGACACCCATTAGATGGGTTGGAGAACCCAAGGCCACACTCTTCCTGGTCTCCAGGGCCAAAAACCTGTCTCACCCCATGCAACGCTGGGTTCCCCACCTAGTATATGAGTAATCATAAGATACATAAATAGATTAAATGACTGATGATGGGAAATAAATGACCACTGATGCAGAATAATTGACCAACAATAATAATAAAATAAACAACCTTTCATTTGATCGTTGCTTTCCTCCCATCGCCGTTCCAGTTCGTGCCGATCATAGTTTAAGCGCTTCAGACAACTTATGCCGTACTGCAAACTGGTCCTGAAGCAGGATACCATAAAAACAAATGTAGACAACTGTAGACGATCCACTGACAAAAGTGAATTAGCCAGGACCATCTGATGTAGCCTAATGTAATGTAATCTAGCATTTATACAGCGCCCATCAGGATATCTACTCAGATGCGCTCTCTGCGCTGGCTCAAATGATGCTAATTGTCATAGTGAACAAGTAAAACACGTCTGTTAGCAAAACTACGCACAGTACGCTGAAAAGCAGTGGTTGGCCCACGCACAAGCATGGAACCAACCAATCGACAGCTGACAGATGGCATGGGATTCATACAGACTGAGAAACATCTAAGGAATGCATCGTATAGTTGTAGTATGTGTATAAATTTATAGAGCGAATGGGACTTATTTATGAAATCTCAACCTTTTGATGCTGGTATTAACTTGCATGGTATTGTGTGTGGTCTGTGTGGCAGTAGCCAGATTTGTAAGTTAATGAACATAAGTTTGTCCTTTCAAGTGGACTACTTGACAGGCTCGAATTGTTTGCACATATTGTCCTGTTCCTCAGGCCTTCAGCAAGATATGAGAACAGGAAATGACAAATGCATTTATATAGCACAAATTCCACCTTCAGCCAATCACTACAACCAATCGAGTACTAAAGACCTATTAACGGCATCCTTAGAGCAACTGCCCAGCAAAAGCTTGAACGTTGAACACTCTACACCCAGGGCTATCCACTGAGCATGTACGCAGGAATCCTGTAAAATTGGCCCCGACCCATATTTGCACCCATGTGGGTACTTTATTACACCCAATATCTGCATATGTATGCCAGGCATATGTCACACTTGCTATTGATGACAACAGACAGAGGTAAGGTAGCATACAACTCAAACCCCTCTTATAGTTCCACTTCTTCCAGTAGTACTTTGTCTAATAGTGGCTCAGCTGTTCATGGCCAATAATACACTAAATGTTATTGAGGTTTCACAAAACCCCATTCCTATGCATACGTACCTTACCTCTACCCATAAGCATATGCATTTGGATCAAGCCCTCCTTCCATGCCATGCCTACATATAAAATAGCCCCCTCTCACTGCTAAACTATGTGCTGTAATACTTACTTACTAGACTATTATGATCGTCATCATCATGAACTCCAGTTGTCGGCTCTATTATAATTATTATTAGTGTTTCTATTATCATTATTATTAGTGTTTCTATTATAATTATTATTAGTGTTTCTATTATCATTATTATTAGTGTTTCTATTATCATTATTATTAGTGTTTCTATTATCATTATTATTAGTGTTTCTATTATCATTATTATTAGTGTTTCTGTAACTGTTACACTTGTGCAGTGCAATAAACAACAACATCAACTACAGACTGACTGACTGACCTATGAAAGCTGTCCACCATCTTGAGTTGACCTCGAAGGTCCTTCTTTGTCAGATGGTCAAGCATGCGGGCATCGACGAGACACTCCATGAAGGTGCTCCGATACTGAGGCAGACCTAGGCTTGGAAGCCACTCGTTGCCAACCCATTCGTGGTTCATCTCGCCAAATGCCAGACTCTGTGAACACCATTCATCATCATCACCACTAGAAATGCGATACCATGCAATCTGATGGCTATTATCACTATGGTCAACTTCTGACGACTGAAGTCATAACAGCGCCTCTCTCCATACGGTAACAATTAACGCAAAACAAAATTGACTTACTTGCCAATAATTTAAACAGACAATCAGAATCTGTATCTAAAATTGCTATAGTAGCCATGAACCATTTTTCATCCCAGAGACAATGAATAAGAAGACTGTTGTTGACAGAGGCACGTAACAGTTTCCACTTCTGGGGGGGAGACAAAGTAATGAGCAGAAGAACTACACAGACCCGGACACAGATCCGGGATCGATTCCCCCCACCCTACCCTCCCTAAGGTCGACCCAATCTTCATTCACAAGGTGGCACTGGTAAAATGAGCAGCAGAATGCGATGCGCACCTTGCATGGCTGCCGTACAGCTAGACTCAAATCACATAAAAATTTGTGATCATTGTTCATACTGACTTGTAATATTGAGGTGTGTCAGTATGAATTCAATAAACTAAGATTATTATTAATTATTACTTCTGCCAGAATCAGAGCAATATTTTAAAAGAAGTGTATTAGAAACACGGCAATAATATCACCTAATTTCATGGACATGTGAGAAAGCAAGGTTTCAGAAAATATAGAAAATTAACAATAAACAATAAAAGATCAAAGATAAGCAATATATCACTGACCAGACTTAAAACAAATGACAAAAAAAATACAAATACAGAAAATAAGCAATAAAAAACCAGCTGAATGGAATAAATGACGAGAATTAGTGACAATATCGAAACACCAATGATAAGCCAATAACTACAAAAATGAAGATGTGAACACACAACAGACTGCTTACAGTGCGCGACGTTTTTGGTACCGATGGGCTGGTGCTCGTAAGGCTGACCATCTCCTGAATGGCCAGACGCAGCTTCAGCCTGTGGAGAGGGTTGCTGATGCCAATCTCCTGCTGGATCTCCTGGTCTGACAGGGCAGACATGATCGCACCGCTCTTGACGTTCGCGTGACATGCCGCAACATACCAGGCTGGCATGCCTACCCACAGCTGAAAACGAAAATGCATGAGTGGTACAATTACACACAGAACGTAATGCAATATGTAAATAATGTAATGTACCGTAATGTTTACGTGGCGTCGGTACAAGACAGCATTTGGGTTAGGGTTCGTAAACATTTTCTGCCGAGAGAACCAGCTTATCAGAGTGACCTTTATGGTGGATAAACCCCAACAACTTTTATCAGAAATGAACAAATATAACTGTCAAGGTAAAATGTTTTCACCTACTGAATCAATAAAATCAATATATCAATCAATCAATCAATCTATCTATAAATCAATCAATCAAAAAGTCTTGACATTGCACTTCTTCATGATTTCTATCTACTCAGAGGTACTCCTGGTCCAATTGCAGCTGAAAAGGACACATTTCATGTGTTAAATTCAGATGAGGAATTCCTACATAGGAGATGGAGCACTCACTCTCCCTCGTGGACTATATCTGGTCTGTAGACCACACTTTGGGCACCTCGAGAAATATTTCTTGGTAGGACTCTATGTCGTGAGACCTGCAATCTGGAACGGACTTCCCATACAGCTACGTCTCCTACCTAAGAACTCCTCATCTTCCTTTTAAGCCTCTCTTAAAACTGTCCCTTTCAACCGAGGATTAGGCCGGGAGTGCCTCTGATTAGACATCTTGAAGGGGTGCTATATCAAGTATTTTTGATTGATTTTGATTGATAATACACCACAATGAAGGCTTGTTGCTAAAATACTGAATCTGTGAAAACAATTGCCTCGGGTCATATTTCATGTCCACAAGATTTCTTAGATGTATGATCCGCTTAGGATAAACTTACTTCCAGCCAGGCAACAATTGTGGGTCCATTCCAGAGAGCAAAAGGAGTTGCTGCCTTCATCGACTCTTCGAGCAACTCGTGCCTACAAATCGAGCAGTGATTTTCAAAAACATGCACGCCAACCTGTGTTAAAATACCTAAATACTTATATAAACACATGTGCACATCAGAGTTAATTTATTCCAATGTTCAGTGCAAAAGGCATCAACCAATGTTACGCCGAATGGATGTTAATCAGGTTATATGCGATGAAGCAGAAGCAACAAGTGATGGTAAGACTTTACTTACATTAACAATAACAGACATTGGTGAACAATCTTAACAGATGTTTAAGGCACATAATTATAAATGCTCCACACAAATCATCAGCTTAGATTAGGTTTCATCTTCAATAGAGAGTAGACAAACCAGTCGATGTCACGCACGAACTCATGGATGCTGCCCAATAAAAGTCCAGAAATAAGACTGAATCAAATTAGCTTCTGCTCTCTCGCTGCTTTCTGCCTCATTACATGAACCCAGAACTATCATCCATTTAGCATAACATTGGCTGATGCCATCCACATACAACTCTTGAATAAATTGACTCTGACATGAAAGTAGGTATGTACATGAATGTATGCAACAATATTGAAGGTGCCTTTCATCTAGCCTTAAAGTAGCACTTTAGAAATATGAAGTCTACAACTATGTTATGCACACAAGTATGGATTTATGAATGCAAGTGCATAGTTCCTTACAGGGCCGTACTGAGTTATAATTGCGCCCTGTGCCCTGCTAATTGCGCCCAGTGCGTAGCATCAATTTGGCACCCCATATTTTGAAAATCGTGCATTTATGAAATAATAAGTTATTCCATCCTGAAATTTGTGCCCTTTCCACATTTGCGCCGTGGGCCTAGGCCCTGCCTCGGTACGGCCCTGGTCCCTTAGTTCTGTGAACAAAGAATTTCAGGGGCTATATACCTCAACATACAATATCTGTCTATCAACTATCTATGTAATTTACATAGCACCCCTTAAAGATAACTATTTTCAGAGGTACTCCTGACACAGGCGCTGCTAAAGAGACTCGAGAGGGTCATAGAAAGAGCTAGACAGGTAATATCTTTACATGACAGCACTTTTGTCGCATAATATGATGAACAGAAAGCAATTAACAAACTAACTGAACAACAAGACGCACAAACCAGATGAACCCTTACTTTCTTTTTTTGCGCCTATCAAACTCTGCCTGTCTCCCGAGTGTTCCAAGGCCAAGCATGTCGGTGTATCCAATGTCCAAATCCACGTTCGGGCTATTGCCTGTCAAAGCCACAAACCTTCCATCAAGACTTAAAACAGCAAGGCAGTTTCAGATACATGAAAAGTACGTGAACTCTCCATATATTTACAACGTTAAAAACACGCAAAAGGTAAATAAATTTGAATCTGTAAAATGTACTGCTATAGGAGACAACAACAATAACAATAACAATAATAATCTTCGTTTAATTCAAAACCGACAAACTGCAGTATGATTACAAGCAAAGCATGAGCGAATAATCACAAGTTATTCCAGGAGTCGAATTTAACCGTCGGCAGCCACGAAGGGCGCCCTTTACACTACACATCTAATTTTTAACAAACACCGCTGCCAAGCGAAAAAAGGAAAGAAGTCAACCTCAGGGGGATATGGGTCTCGGTCTCGGTACCTCGAGCGCTGCGTACCAGTGTGTTCACCACTAATCTGTGGCCCCCTTCCAACCTCCTCCAACAAGGAGGTTAGAAGAAGACTGGAAATAAAGGAGGATTTAATGCAAAAAATATTGAAAATGAAATTAAGCCTCTTTGGCTTATGTAGTTATGCTTATATTCATTCTACACATATGTAGAATGAATGATAAAGGAAAGTAAACGCTGTATAGATGGGAGTTATGGAGGGAAAAGGGCGACATGGAAGACCAAAGAGAGAGTGGATGGACGATATTACGGAATGGTGCAAAAGGGCCTAAGTAATAGCAAGACAGAGAACTATGGAAACAGGTGATAAAGGTTGGACAACTATGCCGAAGGTAAATAAATTTGAATCTGAAGTACAAACGTGGAGGAACAGACAAATCATACAGTTTTCTTTAGACTCTTTGATGGCCATGTGTTGATGGCTTCTGGGAGGCTCTTAAGCGGTGCTTTGTAAATGACTTGTTACATTACATTACATGCTTTTCAATGCATGCAGATTTCCTACAATGCCAGTGATCAAGAAAGGTACTTCAATTCAATTCACATACACTCATGCATAAATACAGTCATTAACATACATACATAGATACATACATATGCACATACCTACATACATACAATGTCATACATACAATGTCATACATACAATGTCATACATACAATGTCATACATACATGACTTCATAAATACATGACTTCATAAATACATATATACATACATAGATACATACATACATACATATATACATACATACATATATACATACATACATAGATACATATACACAAAGCAACTTCCATTCAATTCACATACAATCATGCATAGATGCATACATTCATATATATATATATATATACGAACTGACGGAAACAATATAATCACGCAATGTAATGTAATCAAGCATTTAAATTGCGGCGCTCGAATAAATCTCCTCACCCGTGTACGACGTGCTGATGACATCCGGGGGAGGTTGAACACGGAGGTCGTTTCCCTCAGGAAACCGATTGGCAGCAGCAGCAGCAGCTGCAGCAGCAGCCATCTCCTTCTGTGCCTTCTCCTTCTTGCTGAAGATGCGCCCGAGAGAGCTCTTCAGACCGCTCTTCTTCTTTGGTTGCTTATGCAAGGAGTCCTGGCTGGAATGTACGCTGCTCAGCTGGCTCGCTATGCTGTGCGAACTGTCCAACGATCTACAAACAAACAAATTGTTTACAACAACAAATAAACAAATTGTTTACAACAACAAAAAGGTTGGACATGTAAGCGTAATACAACTCATTTTACCTTCGATCACTGAGCCACGATGCAGAACATGCCTCTACTCCTAAGGAATGGAATCGACTACCATAGCTCAAATTCACTTCCTTTCTTCAAAAAGGAGCTCAAAACTCACTATTTCTCCCTGGCTTTCTTCATTCATTCATTCTGAGAACTTATATAATTCCCCTTCACGAAACCTACTCGAGAGCACTCCCAACTCAGCCATCTCAAAGAAAGAAGACTAGAGTGATTTCAGGAACTGCAACTTCTTCTGACAACCGACTATCTGCTCCTAATACTCACATTTAGATGTGCACGCCTGGACGTGCATGTGGTACAAATTTTAAAATAATATATATAACAGCATTCATTATTGTTAGCTTTAATGGTAGTATGCTGTGTGAACAATACTTATAACAAAGAAAACATTAGAGTATTATTAACAGCATTTATTTTTGTAAACTGTAACTTCAATAATATTTTTAGTGCGCTGTGCAAACTGTCCAACACTGACACCAAACAGCCTACTGAAACAGTTATGTTTCAATAACAAGTTACATTCCAGTAACAACAACTACACAATAATTTCATCGAAATATTTCACATTAGCTACAAGAGTAGCTGATCGAAATCTATCGCATCAGAAATGAGATCATTTGAGTTGAAGCCTTACCTGACAAATGGCGGCTGCACAGTTGATCGCTGATGGAATAGTTCATTGGTCTGGAGGCCATCTGGTGGCAAGGAACGCATCGCTGGTGAACCAGAACCGGAAGTGGCATGGTGCCACAGTTCCTCTCGTATTGTCATATCGTCCTTCGAAGTCGGAATCTAAAGACGTTAAGGCACGGTAAGAAAACATGATGTAAGACAAATACAACGAGTCTGGAATCAACTGTAGTATTGTAAGACCTGTTTATCCACTTTTGTTGAAGTAATCTAATCATCGATTTCTTGCTAATAATGTATGTATATCTGTATGTATGAGAACGATTTGCACATTTTAAGAAACTGCACCCATCTATCAGGTTTAAACAAGGTCATTTTAATACAGCTAGCAGATGTAAGTGCCGTGCAGAATCAAAGGCAACAGAACGTAAGGGGAGAGGCAGACTGTTTTCCAGAAGGACGGTCCAACGCACGAGAAGTAATGATCGGAGCTCGAAGTGCAACAGCGTGGCACCTACACATCTCCATTGGTCGCAGAACACAGTGACCAACTCCGCCACTGTTTGGACTTTGACAGTGCCAGTCCCAAGCCTGGAGAAAGGAGGAGGACAACACCAAATCATCGTTGATAAGGAACAGTGTCGTTAAAAAATCAACAACACACACAGAACTCAGTGACTGCCGTCAGAGCTGACTCGAGACTGGAACACAGAGCTCCCTGATGCATGCCAGAGCAGTGCCAATAACTGGCGCATATGTCGACATGATGGTCTTAAAGGCAATGCACTCCGCAACAGGAAGCCAGTGTAGAGTATTCAGTCAAATGTGCTTAGAATGATGAATCTGTTTCCAGATCATGGGTTGGGTTTTGACACGAATTCATATATTAATGCTTAATAAATGTCTAATTAACTATAATTAACACTCCAATCGTTAGCAGTAATCAACAGTGAGTGTATAAATAAGAGACGAAAGGCCAGACTACCTGAGAGCTGGCAGAATTGACAGCCGAGTCGTGCGCAGAAAGTGCCAGATGTGGACTAGACATGGAATACGGGTAGCCATGCTGGGTCATCAGATTTCCCGACTGCCGGATCGAATAAAACATCAACTGAGTTACAACAAAACTAATTCTACTCTAAATAAATCTAATCACTTTGATAGGACACTGAAAAGCAATTAAATCAACTAAAACAAGTTATTGAGTGGCCTTGCTCTCAGCAATTCTTATAGATCTTGGCTCATACACTATATTGTATTTAAAAATTTCTGCAACACCTCTCGCAGTACAACCTAATCAGAGGCACTCTCGGCGTGAAAAGCCCCACGGAAAGAGAAAAGTCTTAAAAATAAAAGCAGAAACAGAAGCACCCCAGGGTTCACTCTGTCACGTTTTATACTCGCCTTAAAACTGCCATTCTCAACCATGCTGGGGTCGGGAGCACTACATAAATTTTCGTAACGAATGAAGAAATAAAGCGGCTGTATATAAATTGTCAATAATCGTTTATTACAATTGTTACCATATTTTTTCTTACCCTACCCTAACATACGCAACACTGAATCACTCACCATGCCTGGTCATACCCTACTTAAACTGACCCCACCTAGTCTATCCTACCCCTAATGGTCTACGTGAGATGTGATTTGCTCACATTGTTGTTCAGCATGTGGTATTTTTGAACATAGTCCTTGGAGACGGCTGACGGCCGCGGAGATGGAGTCGATCGTCCACTGATTGGTGGAGACGATCTCTCGTACGGCTGATCGGCAGACCATCTCGTCACGACCGCGTCAAGGGCTGCCTCGTTGCCGACCCGACATTCAAGCGCCTCGGCCCTCTGCTCCGTCGTTTGTTTCTCCTCCTGGATCAATCTGAGGAATAATAACAGCATTCGTTTATCCATCCATCGATACATCGATCCATCTAGCCACCCATCCATCTATAAATCGATCGATCCATTAATCCATCCACCCACCCACCCATCCATGGATCCATCCATACACCCATCGATCCATCCATCTATCAAACCATCCGTCCATCCATCCATCCATCCATCCATTCATCTACCTACCAACCTATGAATGTATGTAATTTATAGAGTGTATCAGTGCCCCTTCAAGGTAACTATTCAAAGGTGCTCCCGACCCAGGCCCAGTCAAAGAGGAAACTCTTGAGAAGTTAATAGAAAGAGCGAGACAGGCCCAGCAGGAGAGAACGCTGGTCAAAGGTTAATCCACACCTGGGAGCCACAATTGAGAAAGCCCTATTCTGCCTGGTGGCCTGTAGCAAAGTAAAACACCAGGAAAAAACAGATCACGAGACAAAAACGGAAATTAATTCGCTAAAGAGCAATTATTAGAAAATATTTTATTTGAACAGATCATATTAAACAAAAAAGGACAATTATTAGGAAGAAGCTACACTTATCTGCTTAACAAGAAAATTGATTAACTTGCAAGACCATTATTAGGTTCGAGATATTGTTCACCTGGAAAAACTAATCAGGCAAAAACACAATCAGCACACTCGAAAGATAATCAAAAACTCAGCATAAGAAGCAGTCCATTGAGGCAGCCATGGGTACGAAGTGTTAGCAACTTCATATTCTTATTATCGACGTATAAGAGCGGACGTCCTCTTCCTTGCAGTCTCATATTCCCAACAGCCTACAGTCAGAGTATTCATCGGTGCCTTCGAGAGGTTCTTATAAGGCGCTATATAAATAGCCAGATACAGACATACATACATACAGACATACATAAATACATACATACATAAATACATATGTACATGCATACATACATACATACATAAATACATACATACATACATAAATATACATACATGAATACATACATAAATACATACATACATGCATGCATGCATGCATACATACATACATACATACATACATACAGACATACATACATACATACATACATACATACATACATACATACATACATACATACATACATACATAGCCAGAAAGTGTAGGTGGACCAGAAATCTCAAACCCAATGCATTCCTTGGTCCAATCAGTTACCTAATTAAAAGAACATTTAATTAACCTAAACAACTAATGAGCCTAAAGACAGATGGATATTCAGTCGACCTGATCTCGTTGTTGATGGCATCGAGCTGTTCCTGGAGCATGAGAGCAAGAGTCTGAGCGTTCGTCTGTCCTGTGGGAGACAATAGATCGACGGCGCCAAACACCACCTCCTCGTCGCCATCGGCCGTCACGGTCACGTCGCTTGCGTCGAAGGCGTTCTGAACATTGGCAAGAACGTGCGCCTGCTGCAATCGATGCCAGTCCTGTTCGTTGAGTGTGTTTATCTGATAGAAACACAGCAAACGAGTTCATGAGTAATATATTCGATCAACCACATGTTTTATTGTCCAAACATCCAAGCCATCTGTCAGCTGTCGACTGGAATCCGTTGGTTGGTTCCACGTTTGTGCGTGGGCCCACCACCGATGACTCTTTTTGGCTTACTGTGCAGTTTTGCTAACTTGTGTGTTTATACTTGTTCACTGTAACTTTTAACATCATTAAGGCCACCGCAGAGAGCGCCTTCGAGTAGAAATCATGAAAGGGTACTATATAAGTGCTTGATTACATTACATTACCAAAGCGCGCTCAAAAGATGAGCACATGGCACCAACTTATTCATGATCACTGCGTCGGGTCATACGAGTTGTCCTTGAAAGGTAGAAAGAGCAAAGATCACGTGTTGTTGTACGACCAATTTCAGAATGATATATCGATGACAATGATGTGTTTTAAGCAGCAAAGGACAATTTTTAAGCTTCTCTACTGATGAAGAATGCAACACAATCCACCATTCCTCAAAACTGTTTCATAAAACCGCATCTTTTGACAGTGCTGGTATCGAGAGCACATCCGAGCAGTTGCCCTGAAGAGGCGCTATGTCAGAGGCGTCAAACCTTTTGTGATGGCCGACCATCAACAATATTTTCCAGCATGTGGCGGGCCAGGGTTCTGACGGCGTTTAAGAAAAATGGGGTAGGGATCTCCGAGGGGCCATACAAACAGTTGAATTAGGCTTTTAAAATGTGATTCTTATATTCATTATCAATTACAAACATCACATAAAACTCATAAAGCCTTAAAAATGACAAATTAGACCTTTTATGCTCAATTGTGCTGTCTTTAGACGCGCATAGGGCCAGAAATATTGTCGGCGGGCCAGAAATGGATGCGGGCCGGCTCTTTGACACCCCTGTGCTATGTAAAAAAATCATTGAGTGAATGAATGACTGTAATGTAATCCGGTGTGATTGGATGTAATCCACAGAATTTATCAAATGCATTTGAACAGAAAGAGACAGATAACCTTAGATGGCTCATCCAGAAGTGCTAGTTCACGCCCCCTCTGCTGTCGCCGTAAAATTTCCATGTCTTCATTAACCCCTGATTGGTTCATGGAACCAGCGAACATTCCGCATCTCTCGGGCCTACAATAACAAAACATTTCTCACGCGTGTAAAACTGTAAATCTTGCATTTACATATAGCGACTCGAAATTCAGGTAAGTATAGTCATGACAGCAGTAATTACTAATAAATGATTCTTCTGAAATGAACAAATAAAAGCAGTATAATGCATGGAAAGATGTCTGAAGGGCACATGACTTTAATCACGCGATACTTAATCGCGCGACACTTAAACAGCGACACTTAATCTCGACAACACGTAACCTTGAGGACACTTAATCTCACGACACTTAACCTCGCGACAAATAATAGCGCGACATTTAATCTCAAATCACAACTAGTTTGCACCATTATTAATTTATGTGGTGACAAATAATTATGTTATATTAGAAGTCGTATTGATGATAAGAATGCGATTTCAATGGATTCGGGAATACTCTCTAAAATAGTTATAATGATAGAGCATTTAATTCAGTTTACATGCTAAACTGCTAGAATAACTACACATAAAGGTTGAACCAAGTTCTAATAAGCACGATTTAGTGTCGTGCGATTATGTCACGAGATTAAGTGTCGCGAGATTAAGCATCATTGAGGTTAAGTGTCGCGAGATTAAGCGTCTAGAGATCAAGTGTCGCCAAGATTTGTGTCGTTGTTTAAGTGTCGCGCGATTATGTGGTGCATGATTAACTGTCGGCACACCGTCTGAAGAACCTGACCGTATCCCAGTTTATGGTATGAACAAATGAGTTTTGATAGGTTCATACATAGGGCATTCGTTTAAAAACCAAAGAGATATGAATAACGGAATCTGGAAAATTCACAAACAACATGTCACTTGCACAAACAACAGAACAATCTTTGTATAAAGCTTAATTCATTAAAATTGCAAGTACATAGTTATAAAGCACCACTACGTAACGCCAAAGCTTCAATCAACGGTGCTGATCAATTGTGAGTTAAGGAAATCAAGGTCCATACACAGCAACCCTCTCAGAGAAGGATTGAACCCATACACCCGTGTTAGAAGGCGACCACTCAGCCAATACGCTGCCATGTTCCCAATGTAACACATATCAATGTTTAGTGCAATATTAATCTAAAGATATGATACGATCAAGCAGAGACTGGATACACTTATACTAGCATCTAATAATCATCTTAAATAGGCATAACCATAAACTGACTAACTGTACTGATCATGTCCACTATAACAACCTGCGATTTTGCCAGCATGAAACCTGACTAAACGAAAATTCATTGATTGATTGATAAGAAAAGCCGATTTAAAATCCATTTCACATCGAAATCATCTGCACATAGAACTACGTTCGCTTAACACATATCAATGTATAGTGCTATATAAATCTAAAGATATGATACGATCAAGCAGAGACTAGATACATTTATACTGGTCCCTATATTCATCATAAATAGACACTTACACGGACCTGAGACAGGATTCCTTAAGTCGAATCATCTCTCTTCGCATCTGCATCAGCTCTTCTTGAACAGAATGCTAATTTATAATAAAATAAAAGAGTAAAATTTAAAAAATGAGATTTCAACTGTATTAAAGAAACAGAGTTATACTTTGTTTTAGAAATATTTTCACTGTTGCATAAAAAATCCTAGTTGAAGATATGGTGGATAAAATTCACTGATAAAATTCATCTTATGGAGGAAACTTTTATCAACAAAGCAAAACTCTGGCTATCATGCCAATGCTTCCCTAAGACAGAGGTGGGAAACCCTTTCAAGGGTGCATGCCAAATATGCTGCTAAATGATTTTTAAAATACAACCATGTGACTTTCAGAAGTTTGCACAGCATATATTATGTTTTTCTTATAGGTCTAAATTGACAAATATTTCTCTGTGGCTGGTCCTGCGACTAGGAATGGGCTCATTGGGCCAAATGACCCTTGGCCATTCTGCTCTGTTCCACTCTGGCCTGAAGACTGGGGTAGGCTGGGCAAGCTCCCGAGTAGAGTCTCAATAGGGTGCTATATAAAATAACTGTAATGATAATAATAAAAAAGTAAAGCAACTAAATAAAGACATAATTTAAACTATGCTTAAGAAGTGAAAATATAAATCCCCCATGAAAGAAGTGCAGACGCCCACAGCAAATGTCTATCAAGGACATTTTGGGGGACGCCCTGAAGTTCACGCATCCCAAAAATCTGTAGCACAAGTCGCTTTGGGCACGCACGCCACGGGTCTGCCACTCCAGCCAGCCTTTGGGTGGAAATTCCCCAGAGGAGTCATTTTGGATGAAGCACACAACCTACTCCTGTGGAGCTAAACTGACCAAGAGTACTTCCCCTCATACCGCAAACTCTGCCAGCAGAGCATATTACATAAGCCAAGAGAACACCATAAGCAACTGTAGAGCGCTTCACCTTCTCTGAATGCATTTCGTTGAGAGCCTGTTGGACCATTTCGAGTTCGTGCGACAGTTGGTTCTTATCCTCGAGCGCCTGCATTCGCTCCTTCAGATGCAGCTGAAGACGCTCGTTTGACTCCGTCAACAGCTTATCCACAGTCGCTGACAGACGAGCGTTGTGGTCCTCGTTCATCTTGTCCCTCTGTCTTGCCTGCGAAAACAACGAATGAACAAATATATAAGTCAGGTGACCACAAACGAAACAATAAATAATAATAATAACAATAATATTGACGATAATAATGATGACAATGATAATAATAAATAAAATAATAAAATTAAAATACTACTACAGTTACAGATGATAATAATTTAAAAAATAATAGTAATAATCATTATAATGATAATAGTAATTATAACAATAATGATGATAATAATAACAATAATAATAATAAACATGAAAATAAAAATATTACTACAACAACTAATCCTAATAAAATTAATAATGATAATCATCTTCGTTTATTACGCTAAAACTGACACAATGCAGCAAGGTTGCAGTATCACCATACAAGGCGCCCATCCCGTCGTTCAACATGTTATTCCTGAATTCCCGTCCTAACAAGGGAGATTTCAAACTAAAAACATCGCAGGATGCAAATATTCATAAATTGCCAAACGGTCGAAAATTTCAGGCAAATTCTCTCTTACCCGGCGAATTTCTGAGTCTTTCTCCTGGATCTGGCTTGTGAGCTCCTTGATGTGCTCTTCAGCAGACCCCTGCTGTTCCTCTGTCTGCACAAAAAACAAACATTGAAGATGAGATGCACATCAGAAACATGTGTGCCTGACCTGTAATTTATAACTAGGATGATTTCAGCATCAGCCAGCTACTTCTAGGAAAACTGTCCTCTATCAGCACTTTAATAAAGCTCAGAATTATGTAACAAAAGTATATTCTTTTTTTAACTAACTGTATTTCTACACTTTGGCATAAAATACATTTAAATGTAAAGCATCAAGGATAAAACTGAGCTGACTATCCTGTTAAAATCGTTGCAAAACTATTAAGCTCCATCAACATACAGCGCTTCATCATATTATATAACCATCCATATTTATTTATCTATCTCAGCATTTCCCAATCTTTTTTCACCGTGGAACCATTTCGATCTTAATTTTTAGACGGCGGAACCCCCGCCCCAAACTAAACATATTCTGTTGTAAGCGCATAGAATGGAGACAATTATAAGTTCAGGTCTAGATTAGATTAATAATAACACAAATATCATTGGTAGTGACATATGAATTCTCTATCATATAGAGTTATACACAGATGTTAAACAAGAACCCTACTATGGATAATTCGCATAATTTATTTTCAATTGTTTGAAACTTATCGTTCACACTGAGAGTTTTCCGCAGAACCCTTTTCATCACCTCACGGAACCCTTGTCTTCACCTCACGGAACCCTTGTCTTCACCTCACGGAACCCTTGTCTTCACCTCACGGAACCCTTGTCTTCACCTCACGGAATCCTGGAACACAATTTGGGAAATGCTACTCTAGCTTTGCCCAGATGCACTGCATCACCTCCTCGCTTTTATCATCCAAGCATGACTTCTAAAATTAAGTGAGGGCCTCCAAGCTACACTTCGAGCGTCACAGAGAGGGTGACAAACCTTAGCGAGGGCCTCCAAGCGCTGTTTCAGCTCAGCCTCAACGGTTGGCAGCGTCTCTGCTTTGTTCAGGATCTGCTGAAGTTTCTGTTCGCTTGACTCCAACTTCTCCTGCAACTGCTTCACTTTATCCTCACTCTGCAAGACATAACGACAATACATAAGTACAATACATAAGTGCAATACATAAGTACAATACATAAGTGCAATACATAAGTACAATACATAAGTACAATACATAAGTACAATACATAAGTACAATACATAAGTACAATACATAAGTACACTGCATAAGTACACTACATACGTACCATACATTGTTGAGTGCATTCTGAAAGCAACCATAAGGCAGCCTAGCAGATCGACCAGGGAGTGAAGAGAACAAGGTACAGAAGGTCTTGAGGTACAAAGGAGCTACCCCCAACCAAACAGCTGCTCATAAGTGTCTAGTGACCACTCCAGCACGTTCTATACCAATTTAAGACTGTGAGCACTACCGAGCAGATGGTCTTGAAGGAGCACTATACCAATCCCTCTTACTAGTTTCTAGTCAAGTTAACACAACTTTCTCATGGGTTATGTAGTTAAGTTAGTTAATGTTGTTTTTTTTAAATTAACCTTATCTAATCTACTCTCACCTCCACCGCCATCACTTATCTATGTTAAGGGTACCCCTACTAGCAAGATCTTGGTCCCTTAGAGGTTTTCCTTCCCTTATTGCTCATTACCACTCTCTCTCACTTTTATTATCCGTTTATATTTGTCTTACATGATTTATTTGTCTATTTGATTGATTGATTGTGTTCTGATCAATACAAAAATCCTTGATTGATTGATAGATTGACTCATGACGGTTGAAGAGCGAGTGACGAATGGTTTGAAATAATTATGGTATAAATCAAGAATATTCGCAGATCACAACATAACTTACCAGTTTCAGCTGTGAATCTTTTGTGACCAGTTCGGACTCCAGTTTATCGTTCAAGTCGTGCAGGGAGGTAGATTCGCGTTGTATGCTCAGGTAGCGCTTTTCCAGTGTTGCAATGCGTGCCTCTTGATCCTCTTTCTGTGCAACGGACTAAAAACAACGTGACACTCGATTCAAAGTCGTTTCTCTTAAGGCAGACACTGCAGAATTGTAACTAGGGTTGCCAACTCTAAACAAAAGCACTTCGGGACATTTCCCAAAACATGCCAAACCGTTTCAACTGGACAAACCGCCAAACCCATGAAGTTCTCCGCATTCCTCAAGGTTTATGAAGTCATGAATTTCAAATTAGGTTCGAGACTTCAAGACTTTTGAGTCTTTAATTGAAAATCGATTAGTCGAAACACTTTTGAATATGAACATTGAGAATTAAGAAGTTGTATTGCAGTATTGCTCACGTCGCTTGGATTTAGATGATGTCATTGAATCTTTTGTAATTACTTACCTATTTCTGGATTCTGGGACAAAAGCTCATTGCCCAGAACATGGGATGGCCTAAATTGATTCCAGGAATGACCCGGCCATTTCGGGACGGTTGGCAACCCTACTTGTAACAAAGAAAGCAATGATTTGAGCTTCTATTGAGTATGGACCTTGAGCAAGTCCCTCCCTTAGTATTGCTCGATGTAATCGATGGATGGACTTACTAAATGCAAAATGATAATAATAATTCTATCTATTCATTCATTATTTCTAATCGACCACATACCTGGCCAAGCTCCTTCACCATGTTTACCACATAACATGTCTCCATAGCACTTTAATAAATGCATAACAATAACCTGTATGCTGCATTTTTTTTGCTCCTTAGGGATTATGTCTACCAAAAGTAAAAAAACAATAATAAATGCATTGGGACTGCAGTGGGTTTGATTGCGAATTAAACGAATATACCACTACTATGACTGAAAAGCTAATAATACTTTGCTATAGACGTGGTGTGACGCTCTGCAATATAGCTAAAGATTTCTATAGCTGCTCTTCTGGCACTGCTAGATGTCAGCGCCACTTTTGATAGCGTGGACCACGATATTCTTCTTAGGCGCCTCTCTGTCTCATTTGGCCTTTCTGGTAACTTCCTTGATTGGCTAGGATCTTTCTAGCATGATCGTTCCCTCTCAGTTGTTTATGGGCCTACCAGATCTCCTTGGGTACCTGCCCCTTTTGGTTTGCCCCAGGGATCGGTATTGGGTCCTCTTCTTTATATCATGTACACAGCCGACCTAGGCCTCCTTCTCGCAGCTAACTGCCCTAAGCCAGTCTTATGCTGATGAAGTCCAGGCATACATGCACTGCCTACCTTCTGATGCTGCTCCCACAGTCCGAGCCATGAGCCTAGTGCTGGATATTCTTGGGGCATGGATGTCGTCGAACCGCCTGCGTCTCAACCCATCCAAGACCCAATTCATCTGGCTAGGCACATGCCAACAGCTCGCAAAACTCAATCTTGCAGCCATTGCCTCTGAGTTTCCGGAGTTTATATTCTCTACAACTGTACGCAACCTAGGTGTCATCCTAGACCAGGAACTCACATTCACAGCACATATTCATCAGCTCTGTCGCAGCTGTTACTATCAACTGCGCCAGCTGAGAGTAGTCTCCCGTTCTCTTAACATCAACGTGACCACTACCCTGGTCCATTCTTTTATTGTCGCTCGCCTTGACTATTGCTGTGTGCTTTACGCTGACCTACCCGCTGGGCGGTTGGAGTGCTTGGTGTCATCCTAGACCAGGAACTCACATTCACAGCACATATTCATCAGCTCTGTCGCAGCTGTTACTATCAACTGCGCCAGCTGAGAGTAGTCTCCCGTTCTCTTAACATCAACGTGACCACTACCCTGGTCCATTCTTTTATTGTCGCTCACCTTGACTATTGCTGTGTGCTTTACGCTGACCTACCCGCTGGGCGGTTGGAGTGCTTGGAGCAGGTCCTGCGCACGGCCGCGCACCTCATTGGCCGTATCCCGAAGTTCGGTCATGTCACTGATTATATGCTGGGCGTCCTGCATTGGCTACCTATCCAGCAGCGGATTGTGTACCACGTTTCTGCTTTGGTGTGGCGGTGCCTATTAGGTGCCATCCCACGTATTTACAAGAGCTCTGTTGCTCTACCATGGGCGAGCAGGGATGACGTGCTCTCCGCTCTTCTACGCAGGTTGAACTCCTTGTTCCCCGCACGCGAACTACTATTAGACAGCATCGCGCTTTCTCTGTTGTTGGCCCAATGGCTTGGAATGCGCTACCATTATTGTTGCGTCTTATGCCTAGGGTTCATTCAGATGCATTTTAAAGTAGCCTTAAGACGTTTCTTTTCAGCCAGGGTTGAGTCGGGAGCGTTCCTGAGTAGTAACCTTGAAGAGGCGCTATATAAATTTTTGCAATGAATGAATGAATGAATGAATGATTGAGCCTGTCAACGTACATCAGCCCATCTCGCAATGCTGCCACTGACATATGTACTGACACTGCTACAGACATAATAATAACAATAACAACTTGTCTTTGGCAATTTTTTGAGGGATTATACTTACCTCAGGCAAAAAACTAATAATAATAATAAGTAAAACAAACATGAAAAGCTAATTTTTTTTTAAATTTCACATAAAGTAAACACAGGTGTACCATACGAGAAACTTTGCAGGATATTACACAATATCTGGCCATTTACATTACACAATATACTACATTACAGCTGGCCGTTTACACAGCTGTTTTGGCACTTCATAAAGGCATAGTGCAGTCAGAAGTGCTTCTTATTACAATTACTGCTAATTGCCCTCCTTGAAGCGGTGTTACAGTTGATTAAATTACTTAACTGAGCATATGAATGCAAGATTACAAACACCAATTCATGTAAACTTCTGACTGGAAACAGTAAACTGAATGATTGATTGATTAATTGATTGGTTGGCTCGCTGGTTGATAATTGATTGATAGTATTACTACATAACATTATCTTTGTCCGCCTAAGTTATCGATGTCTGCAGAAGCAGAAGACATGACTTACTTCGCGTATATCTCGTTGGAGTTTGCTGTTTTGTTCCTGTACCCGTTGCATCTCCTTCTGCGATGAGCCGAGCGACTCCTCAAGCTCGTGGATCTTGGCGCTCAGCTCAAGGATCTTGATGCTCGATGACGACAGCTCTGAGTTCTGGCGAGCGATCGTCTCCTGGAGTTCTATGATCCTGTGCATCTCTGACGGATGATCGACCGGACCATTTGGCAGAGCAGTCTATAAGAGAATTACGTCGGATAAATTGTAAAAGGTAGGACAGGGTCGACGCATCAAAGCAATGCCGTAAGGCAACATGCCTTGTGATATAGAGTGTAAACCGGCCATGTGAAAAAAGGGATGATAATGATAACCCGACAGCCTTGGAGCACAACCCCACTTCACATTAGGCAGATAAACTGGGAGAATTTAAAGATGTCCACGCTGCATATATTACGGCAGCCAGTACATTTGTGGGGTTTTAAAGGCAATATTTAAATATTCAGACATATGCATATCAAGTGGCCTGTGCTGATGTGGGTTGAAAATCATGACACAGACCATCTGGTCTGCAAACGACATCACATTTGACCATTCTGCACAGTGGTTATCACAGCATTTAGGCAGAATGGCCTGCAAAGGGCATCAGCTCAAAATGGACCATTTTATGGACCATTTCATAAAGGCATAGTGCAGTCAGGAGTGCTTCTTATTACAATTACTGCTAATCATCATTTGATCATTTGGCGGCTAACACTGGAACAGGGCTGCAAAAGGAGAGGACTAGCCATATGAGCTAGTATGCCAAGGCTGAGAAAATGAA
Organism: Bimastos eiseni; assembly: GCA_959347315.1. Classification (NCBI taxonomy): domain Eukaryota; kingdom Metazoa; phylum Annelida; class Clitellata; order Crassiclitellata; family Lumbricidae; genus Bimastos; species Bimastos eiseni. The sequence goes on along the minus strand of OY365812.1, from coordinate 35,116,840 downwards.
GTCACTAATACCGACTCACCTAGATTCCAGCTTAAGGGACTGCCAGTTTCATCAGGCAATGTTGTCGGGCAATAGTGGATTAGAGTTTGAAGCTGACCTTCCCAAATTACAAACTCTTTGCTTCCTAGCAAAAAACCCAAGCCTCCTCCCAGGAAGTTAATCATCTTTGAAAACAATAACAAACATTGCAACATGCACACAGCTGTTCATCCCGACTCGAAACCTCGGTGGCCACGGCAACCGACCTTCTGGCTGCGCTGCTGCTGGTCTCTGGAGTCAGTTCCCTGCGGTACTGCGGAGTCCGTGGAACCAGGCTTGGAACTACTCGCGGCTTTATCCACAATCGTCTGCTTTGTACCATCTCCATCCTTCACATGAGCAAGCTACAACCGACGATAATAAACAGCGATAAGGAAGACAAAGACATTCGTTAAAACCTCTTAAGATAAGATAATGATAAGAAACTCTTGAAGCCATATTAAATAATATCTGTATGCCGTAAGCTTACGCAGCCTCTTTCAAAGAACAACTTTAGGTTTCCGAACCCTCTTGTGACAAGCCGCCTGGTTCATTGCATGTTCGTCATTGAAGGGTTAAACACACAGTTAAATACAGATAATTTGAAACAATAAAAGACAGACAATGTGAAGATTCTTTAAACTGATAATAGACTGCACATGAAAATATCTGAAGCAACACAAACAACCACTGAAGCAACAGAAACAACCACTGAAGCAACACAAACACAGAAGCAACAGTAACAACCACTGAAGCAACACAAACAACCACTGAAGCAACACAAACAACAACCCTGCCAACCATCGACAGCTTCACTTAAAATAGACTTCTCTGTGTCTTCAGATTTGTTCGACCAGGTTCAAGCAGGGAGCACTCTTGAGTAGGAAAACCTGAAGGGGCGCTACATAAAATTGTTGTAATAATAATAATAATAATAATATATAAGTAATAATTTTATACCTCTAATACAGCATAACCCTGACTACAATTTCCTTTGAAGCAACGATCGATCGACTTTTCAACGTCAGAATCGTCATCAGATTAGACGATAATTTATAACAACACCACCAAAAAATTACGTTTACACGCAGAAATTCTACAAATCATCTCTGCAGCACCCCGAATCCGTATTTCGGTATTTCGAAAACACGTCCAGCGCCAGTTTTAAAACACATACATTGGAGTAAAGACCTACTTCTTGATTGGCAGCTCCCAGGTCCTCCTCCAACTGCGTGATTCTCTCTACCGCAACCTTCAGACGTTCCCTCACCTGAAATCAAACAAACGATGCTACAAGTGACAGGCTCAGTCTCCTACAATGCATTTATGTAGTGCCTTTTGTAGGTGTTATGTACATGCATTGCCACAAAATTGGAATAATGCTCCCTGTCGTTTGTCCTCAAAGCTGAAAATCAGCAGAAGTTAAGGAAGGTCAGAGTTGACTAAAGTTATAGCTTATGGAAGCTTAACATTTATAGTTGGGGTAGCTTTGCCTATGTTGGGGACTCAGCTTGGTACTTACTACTACAGTGCCTGCACCTGGAATCACTAGCGCTCTCACTTTCTCGGTTCTGGAGATGCCTTAGGTATATATTGCTTCAAGGTATGTCAAAGTTGACAAAGGTCACCATCGCTATATGCTATGTCAAAGTTGACACAAGTCAACATTGCTTTAAGGTATGTCAAAGTTGACAGAGGGCTTTAATGCATGTCAAAGTTGACAGATGTCACCATTGCCTTAAGGCATGTCAAAGTTGACAGAGGGCTTTAATATATGTCAAAGCTGACAGAGGTCAATATTGCCTTAAGGCATGTCAAAGTTGACAGAGGTCACCATTGCCTTAAGGCATGTCCAAGTTGACAGAGGTCACCATTCCTTTAATGTATGTCAAAGTTGATAGATGCCACTGTAGATCGAACCTTCTCGTCGAGTGCCTTGTGATGTTCGAAGAGAGACTTGAGAGCTTTGAGGACTTCGACTTCGCTGGAGACTCCGGCCGGAGAAGTCGCCTGTCTCTTGACGACGGTCATGCGCAGAGAGCGTTCGTGCCGTGCAACCAGACACTCCAGGTGCTCCAACAGCAGCTGAAGAAAGTCAACAGTAGTAATAAATTTTCATTTATGTTGAATAAACAGATACAATGCACCTATGGCTAGGGTAACCTGGCCTTCTGCCAATAACCTCACCTAAAATAGCTCAAAATATTTTCTGCCCTTGTCACCAACTCCCCTCCCCCACAATTACCCAGTATAACCCGAGTTCAAACTTGAAAAATACTGTTGTCATACTTCAAGATACCTGTGAGAATACCATATCGATCAAGTTCTCTGCTAATCTTAAGACTGTCCTATTTAGTCGGGGTTGGGTCGGGAGCGCTTCTGAGTAGATATCTTGAAGGGGTGCTGTATAAATCCTTCAAATAAATAAATAAATAAAACTTTAAAAATACTGCTGTCATCTTTCAGGATACCTGTGAGAATACCATATCGACCACCTCAAAGCAGCTTGCTCCTTATCTTTTATGCTATCAGAAAATTCAAAATATCCATGGTTTCTCTTCCTCTTTCATCCATGCATAACATAGGCCACAAATACCATTGCCAAACTTCCATATGCCTCCCATCTTGGTTGTGTTTTGACCTAGCCTTTGATAAAAAAAAGGCCTGGAAAAACTCACCTGAAAGCTTAAATCCTTACAAACAGTCTCAGAACTCTTCTTCTCCATAATCTATTACACAACCCTAAGCATGTTCTTCGCCAAATCCTACCTCCACTACATCCCCTCTCCAATAAAGACAACCATATCCTCCCACCCAATGACAACTCTCAATTTATCCCCAGATTCTTATATAAGGATATTTGCTAGGGTCTATTATACAACTCTCACTACCTCTATAATCCATTATCACTCATGTTAGCCTTTCAGGCTTTTCATCAGATTGTTTTTCTCAATTAAGCGAATAAACAGTCTTAACAATCATTAGCACAGCACAAGACAGAAGCAGGAGTTGAAGTGCAGCCTCTAAGCTAGCCCTCAGACAGTCATAAGTCATTTTCCTGCAGACGGAACTTACTATCACCAGGATTTATGAGTACATGTCATCACATATCTACCTAAAATTGTGCAATCACTAAGATAAAAAATAAGTCCTTAGAGCCATAGTTTAAGCTCTGTTCATCTGAGTATGTAGCGCATTAGAAAGTTAGTTAACAGTGGACCTCTAAGCAGAGAAATTCCAGGCCCCTAGGAAGAGCATTAATGGTCCTACTAGATAAAACTGATCATGCTCGATAGCAAAAAATGCTAACTAAGGTGATATTCAGAAGCTTGAAGTTTAAACCGTCTTAGTTAAGTGTCAGCAATCATAAATTACATCTAACTGATAACAGTATGTTTCATAAGTTTATTGTGAGTCCAGCCCGGGCCCCTAAATATTGCAGGGCCTCTGGTCATTTCCTCTCTGACTACCCTCTCTGCAGGCTTGAGAATCCTTGTTAGTATGTTTCTGTTTTACAGAAAGCAAACTCATACCGGCAACGTGTTTCGAACATGAAGTCAACAGCTAATCAAATGCTTCCCCAACCGATACAAAAGGCAACATGAAGGCAGGCAACGAACGAATCAGGCAAATCGTTTCCACACAAATCATCGATGCGCATGACCACTCAAAGTGTACTGGTCTTACCCTAATGATGCAAATGTCGTCACCCGTGACATAAAACAAAGACATTACCTCCTGCGTTGGCCAAACGCATTCCCGAACACCCCATACCCAACCACGTCACATCAATACGAAGTGCGACCCGATCTCGATATAAAATGCGGTACGACAACAACAGTTTCAACGCAAGCACAACTCACACGCATTAATCGGTGGTACGCGAATCGTCCTCCGTCATCGATAATTGTTTGCCAGTTGCGCTGTCCCATTATGACACTCTTCCAAGAAGGACATGACGCGTTTGGCCAGAGAACATAAAATGAAATGAACGGGTCTTCGAGTGTAAGCACCGCACAGACTTTGAACGTCACAGTAGAATCTGTATATTCATGTAGTCCGAGCTGTCACTGGAAGTCAATGAATGTGGTACTTTGGTGACAGACAAATGTGGTACATTTGGCAACAGACAAATGTGGTACTTTCTGTGACAGACAAATGTGGTACATTTGTGACAGACGTTAACTTTCCGTTCTTTGATATCGTTAAGATCTCAACTTAAGTTTCTCGTCTGTTTTAAATTGCCGACACATCGTACCTCGACTTCCAATCTCCCTGATTTATCAGTCTTCTTCATTTCATCACAACTTATGACTACATTTTCCCATGATGTCAACATTAACTGATGCCTCCTGTATCTATTAACCATCACTAAATTTTTTATTCATTGCATCTAAGGATTTGTAGAGCACATCTAGTAGGGAAAATCATTCGAAGGCCCCGCAAGAAGGAGCAGGTTTTGAGATAAACATAAGAGGATGAAAGACAGTCAGATAGAATTTTTAAAGAGAACAGATGCATTTTTCAAAAACTCATTACGATTTTCTTAAATTTGCTTGCTTATAGTGAGTAATTTGAGACAAAGGGGTACAATCATTACTAAATATCAACAGCGCCCAGTAAAGAAAATACAGATTGGCTTTACACGCTAGAAGACAGCGCCGAACACACGGTGACATGGGTATTGACGTACAATTAACTCGTTCAAAAGATCTCTAAACATAAAACCGTGAACAGATACTGAACTTGCAAACAGCAATCGTATCGTATCTTCAGACTTATATAGCGCCTTACTGACAAACAAACATTATACTTCATTTTATTGTCTGACCTACTATAGTCGAAACCGGATGACCCGACCTAAATCGCACAGATGATCCAGCTTCAGTGCTGATAATATGGTGACAGTGGTTTGTCAGGATGTCAAACAGCAGCAAATCCCTCAATTAACAAACTAACTGACTGAAAAAAATTCAGTTTTCTGTGGCTCAAGTGGTGCAAAATGTTATCTCTAGCAGCAGGCTGTACAGATATGTAGAACTATTGCAAACAGTGTGAGATACATTGAACTGACTGATTGCCGTGAACAATATCATACAGTTCAAAATAACCATTTACTGAGTGGCATACGGTGTGCATAGAATTGTAGACTAAACAGCTTTGACAAATTTTGGGAGAAAAGGACTTAAACAAAAAAATATTCTACCTACAGCTCAAATTAAAATAAAATTATTTAACCTGCAGAAAGAGATATCAAACATCATCTGAAGTCTACTTTATTTTTTAGTGATAGTCACGAATTGGGTTGGGAGTGCCTCTGTAGCATCGAGTGGTGCTATTGTCAATGCTCGATTACATTAGAAGTATATCAGTATATCATTTTCATTTTAAAAAAACATGGGGACGGGAACCTCTTTGCAGATGTCCTGCTTGATGAGGGCCATGTGTTGAACCCTTTTCTTCCACCGCTGAGGCCACAGTCCTACTCCATGAGGCCAAGACAGCCCAACCAAATTATCCCTAGGGCAGACGACTTAATGAAGAAAACGTTTTGACAAGAATGCTTCTTTCTATTTAGATGTCTTGTAAACTAAAGAAAGTGCGGTATAATTAGTGCATCAAAAAAATAATACACTTGCCACCTACTAATATAATATAATTATAAGTAAGTAGTAAATGTACTATTTTTATTATCAGCATATTGTTTTCCTTTACAATAGCATGGTATGGTCACATTCGCTTTGTGCTCATGAACTAGGAATGCATCTGCCATCACAGTATTTACTATTGGTGATCTGGATACAGTTTTATGGCATGTTCAAAAACCCTCAGAGTTATTATTATTATTATTATTACAGTAATTTTATATAGCACCCCTTCAAGTTTGCCTACTCAGAAGCGCTGCCAGCTCAACCCCAGCTGAACAGAACAGTCTTAAGAGTAGTTAGAAACTACTCTTAGGCAGACTGATTAATAGGTATTTGTCTAAGGATGGTAGGGAATCCATTCTAACCACACTCTCACCCAGAGGACAAGAAGGGTATTTGAAGTTTCACAAGTACAGATGGCCGAGGTCAGAGGCAACCTTCCTTTCAGTTTACACATTAAGGTCACAAGAATTCTGTTGAAATAATGAGGAAACAGCCAAGGTTATGTCAGCAAGCTAAGTTCAAAGGTACAGGTCGGCTCAATCTAGATACCACAAACAACAAGTACAGAGGAAGTCTGTGCAATGCAACCTTTAGCAGTTGTATCAGGCAGTCCTTTATAATCTGGAGAAGTACATGGACATTGTAAGATTGCGGTAATAACTCCCTTATTTCTGACGTTTTTATCTTAAATGATGCAAGTGGCTCTAATAAACTTGCCTGAAATGATAACATATTTAAAGTGACGTAATGCGCAGGTCTATGTGATGTTAAATGCCATTGCAACACATAAAATACATCAATTAGCAAAGCAAAGAAATGAGTCGCCAGTGATGGGCCCACACACAAGCGTGGAACCAATCAACAGATTCCCATCGACAGCTGACAGATGGCATGGATGTTCAGAGTCACTGGGCTAAGTCGTTTGGATAGGGTTGAACAAATGTTCTAACCTGGCCTCAAAAAGACACTTTGGGAACCCATCTCACATTTGACAAATCTATAATGGAACCCCTTGCTCTTCAATGGGACTTAGCAGTAAGACATATGATATTGACCATACTTATTTTTACAGCGCCATTGTAGTGGCATGGCTGTGTTATGGCGCTCTAGAAATTGTCCGTTTAATATGATATCAACCATATTCTGATATTGACCATACTCGTGATATTGACCAAATTTATCATGCTTACCACACCTATGATATTGAACATACTTATGATATTCACTATGTTTTTGATAACCATACCCATCATAACCATAACCAAGATTTTTTATATGGTAATTACCATACTCATGGTAATTATCATACTTTTGATATTGACCATGCTTATGAAACTGAAGATACTTATGACATCAACCATACTTATGACATTGACCATACTTGTGATATTGACCATATTTATGAGATCGACCATACTTATGAAGTTGACCATACTATCGGAACAAGATAGTAAGAAATTCTGAAACCATCACCCAATTGAAGCCTCAATTAAAGAATTTTTTAAAGTACACAGGCCATCAGTGCACACTATTGTAATAAACCGATTTGAATGCCTCGTCCCTGATTTTGCCTCATTACACCGCCCCGTGCTGTATAATCTATTTCAATCAACTCAAAATTTCACTCTCATAAATACTTTGAGTTAAAGTTCAAATGCATGCATTATCATCAGGTATGGACTTTGTTAATGAACCAATCTGATTGACCCTTCTAGCTGACCCATTGACCTACTTCAATGTAATGCATAAGTAGCGGTTAGATTGTAGTTATGTTATACTTCCAATATATGTTGGTGCTGTGTGTGTGTGTGTGTGTGTATGTGTGTGTATGTGTGTGTGTGTGTCTCAGGACATGTGTCACAGTGACGTGCTTTATCAGGAAACAACTTTCTCATAACGGATGTACCAAATACAATGGAACCTTATATCGTTGCAGAACTTTGAAGCCTACCGGACCTCATAAAAACGACCCTGCAGCATCTAGGTTTTTCTTACATATACAGACACACAGATGTATAGCTATATAAACACACAGATAAAAACATACTACATATATCTATATATATAAAAGATATAATCATACTATATATATATATATGTGCATATATATATAAATTATATATATAATGCCACCTCACATTTGGCTGTCTCAATCTGTGTGCATTTCAGTATATTCCAATTTTGACCTTTGAAGCATGTAAGCTTTGAAATACTTGTAAGCATTCACGCGTGTATGTACTACACAAGCAAGTGGCCGCTGACATCAGGTTTTCATCATAGATGAACCAGTTTTACTTGTGTGCTAACAGGCTATGCTGCTATAGCCCTGTGTTCCAAAGGTAACATTGTTAAATTTCAGGCCAACAGTTCCAGCAATTTTCTTAATCGAAATAATCATGCTTTATAAAAGGCCCCAGTCATAGCGTCGTGCGTGACACTATAAAAGGACTCGGTCTATAATGATGAACGCCGTATTATGCGAGATTCATTCTAGTTTAAGGACCGCTATTCCACTCCAGTGGGTGATGCGGTGGATAACGAAAACCTCACACTGTGACTGCTCTTGCATTGGGACTGCAGTGGGCTTGATTGCAAATTAAACAAATATACCACAACTATGACTGAAAAGCTAATACTGCTTTGAGGTAGTTTGCTATAGACGTGGTGTGATGCTCTGCAAAATAGCTAAAGATTTGTATAGCTACTCTATGAGCCTGTCAACGTACATCAGCCCATCTCGCAATGCTATTACTGATATATGTACTGACACTGCTACTGACATATGTACTGACACTGACAAATATACTGACACTGCTACCAACATATACTGACACTGCTACTGACATGTATACTGACACTGTTACTGACATATATCAATTGACATTGCTACTGACATGTATACTGACACTGTTACTGAGATATATCAATTGACATTGCTACTGATATGTATACTGACACTGCCACTGACATATATTGACACCGCTACTAACATGCTCACTGACACTGCTACTGACATATATATACTGACACTGCTACTGACATATATATACTGACACTGCCACTGACATATACACTGACACTGCTACTGACATGTATACTGACACTGCTACTGACATGTATACTGACACTGTTACTGACACTGCCACTGCCATATATGTACAAAGCTTAAGTTTAGATGTGGTTCACCCACATATAGCAGGTGACGACTTTATCAATCTGGCTTAATTTCATTATGGCAGTCAAAACTGGTGTGATTCATCACACTGTGGTGCTGTTTCATATCGTCAGTCAAAAAAAGTCTGTGTTATTATGCTCAATCTGGTGATATTTACTAACAGTTGGCAAAATCTGGTGCTATCTAACTTAATCTGGTGATATTTCATCATGTCAGCCAACACAGCCTATTATTTACGGACAATATATAAAGCGCCGTAACGCAGCCATGCCGCCACAAGGGCGCTTGTGTCATTTAACCTAATCTGGTGATATTTCATAACAACAGTTGATAAGCTGTTGGTGCAGTTTAGCTTAATTTGGTGACAATTAATAAAAAATCGACAAAAGCTGGTGCAATTTAACTTACTCTTGTGTTATTTCGTTCTGACTTGAGTTCTGATATTTCTTCTTCCCTCTGCATCAGCTGATCCTTGAGTAGGCTCAGCTCCCTATTGAGCACTGTATACTCCTGAAATCAAACAACGAAAATCACAACACATAAATTAATCGAATTACCGATTTATGCAAAGGCATTACTTTTGCCACTAACTGTATTAAATATCTTTTGTTTGAGGCAGTCTTCTGTATCCGTTGATTTACATGCATTGTATATGAGAAATTTGTAAAGCGACACTGGCCAACATCATGGTCAGTGTCTATAACAAAACTAATCGTACACTGGTAGACGATATGGCGAGGAAGAGGACTTACCACCTGCCCTCCTATGCTGAGCAAAGAAAATGAAGTCAGCAACACTTGGTACCCATCCATGGCTGCCTCAGGGCTGGCTTAAGGGATCACTCGTCATCAAACAATAACACATGTCAGTATATGTGTGTTAAATATATACGTACAATAACACATGTTAGTATATGTGTGTTAAATATATACGTACAATAACACATGTTAGTATATGTGTGTGTTAAATGTATACATACGATTTGACTGTCATGGCACCTTGGTGGTCAGTCTTTGGTCATTTGAAATGACCCATTTACTGACCATATGTCGAGCCAGCATCAGAATTAGCTGGACACATTGCTCACATGGGGAAAGGGTAATTATGCCGTGGGGTGGGATTAGGGGCTCCAAACATATGTAATGCAGCAGCAGACACTAACATGACCATTGACCAATCTGCTCAAAGACTCACAATGTGTCTGGTCAAGATACTACACTGTGTCCGGAAATAAAGGGACCCCTTACTGACGTTATAAAAATAAATACTAAAAATTCATCGATTTTTTAAATCCCAAAACCGTTTTAATCCTGACATATTTATTTAGCAGTGCATGAACTATAATAGCTCCTGTCGTCCAATAATGACGTCAGTTCCTTCAAAATTTAAGTATTAAAGACTGCCCATAACATATCTGCAAAATTATCAACTTTTTAAAACGTTGTCAATAAACCGCCATGAATTTATTTCGAATTTATTTTTCTACTTGAATAATATAAGACTACAAGGTGTGTTCAAAGTGTCCGCCTTTGGCCTCAACACAAGCTTCAAGAAGCGTGCGTCATTGGCCAATAGAAGCATCCATGACCCGCTGATAAAATTCCTCCCATGCATTAACTTTGTAATTTAAAGACGTCACTGTGACGTAATTGTTTAACCAGGACGTTCAAAAATAAAACATTTGTGGATAAATATGTTGGGACTAAAACGGTTTTGGAATTTTAAAAATCGATGATCATTTACTGCTTGTTTTCATATTATCATTAGGGGGTCTCTTTATTTCCGAACACAGTGTATATATAAGACACTGGCGATTAGATTCGTAAGAACACCACAAGTGGCTATAACTCAACAATAACCATGTTAGCATATTAATAACAGATAGCACAGTATTCCAATAAAATGGTTTGCTGTAGGACACATTTCCTAGGCTCGGTCACCAGACAATACAGTACAGTGGGGAAAAAACTCAGTATTTCTTTTTAACTACTAACACATGCCCTGACTAATTGCATAAGACAAGAACTAGTCAGCACATTAACAAGACGAGATTCAAAAGAAGCAGTCTACAGCCAGTCCACAAGACAAGGTTTATGGCACGAGTCCACAACCAATGTATACGCATGATTGCAATATACGCATTATGCAATAAACGTGTATGTAATGTTAGCAAATGTATGACAAGGTTTATGGCACGAGTCACATTGAACGTTTCTGGATAGTCAATTAAAAGGCAGAAAATCACGGAACCCACAAGCCCCATCAATTCGCTATTTATAAGCATCAACTTTGTACTTTATAAGTCAAACCATCACCCTCACCAGTTTAGGGAGTAGTAGCTAACACGCCTGTATTCCCCACAATCAAGAGGACATTGCTTGCTGGCAGTTTGTGGTCATTGATTGACGGAACAGGCCCGGGAGCCATGACGTGATAGGTGCCAATGCTCACACAACTTTTTAAATACTTTTAAAAGTATAATACAGTGTTATATGTCATAAATTGAGTATGGATGCTTTACAGACAGCGGAAGGGGCTTTATCATCAATCCTTCTCATTAAAGATTCCACAAACGCCAGTGGATTTAGGCTGCATTTATCCAGACTGTGCCGGCTGAAAAGCTTTTCTCACGAGGAGACATGGACCATCTTTCTTAGATTGTGCACAACCATAAGCACGTATTGTTACATTACTTGCCTGCTCGCAGGAGCGTCCAGATAGGGAGGTCTGGAGGCAAATGCCACCAATTTCAGGTAAGGGGGATATTTTTGAGTCTTAGGGGACAATATTTAGCCTTATTGACACTTGGGACTGGGGGTTTGCCTCCATCACTCAGAGGGATTGATGCCTCTGCTTCCTCGAAACGCAGTCTGAACACTCCCTTTGAACAAGGGTGCACGATACTGTTTTCCCAGAGGCAGACAAACAATGCATTGAAATTTTCTTATTCGAATCTTATATTCTGATTATTCTTGTCTTTGAACGCAGTATACAACTGCGATTTAAAGTCGATACTTACTATATTACCATTTATAGATACTCTGAACTTCTTAATGCTAGTTGTAAGTTACCTGATGGGTAATGAGTGAGCCTGTCACGGTTACTCTTCTAATAACCTAACCAAATATATTCTGCTCTGAATGACATTTAACATAAACTAGCACAGAATTGTTTTGCACTTTGAGCAGGGCTATGTAAACGTTCAATTACAAATCACAAAATCATCTTAACCTATAAATACGAAAACAATGTGCAGGCTACAGGAAGTGTACTGTGTGATTTTAAACCAAGCACAGCTATAAAGAGCCAAAAATTAACATCTGCTCTAACATTTATGCATGAGGCATTGTTCCTACTGCTACAACCAATGAAAAGATATTTTTAAGAGCGTCCTTGCCTGTGGTTGAGTAGATGTCAATTGTTTCTGGAAGCTGTCCTTATCCCTCTCTACCTCCTGCAGTCTCTTCTGTGTTTCTGCGAGGCCCTCCCTCGTCTCACGCAGCATCTCCATAAGCTTATCTCGCTCATCGAGCATGTTCACCATCAGCTGCTCAAAGTTTGAGTTGTCCCCAGAGTAGATCGAATCACGATCGCTCGATCCATCCTCAGATATCGTAGGCATCACGTCGCACATCATCTTACCCAACAAAATGATCCAAGAACTCCACGGTGCAAGCAGAATCGAATTCTCGTGTGGTGAACCCTGCCTTTAAGAAAGTAAGAAGGCTACAGAATTCGCTTACCATAGACAGGCTCATCCACAATGGTACAAAAGCACCCATTCGAGTGCGAAGTCATTGTTGCATGAACTAATCAAGTTTCAAAGAAACGGCGCTCGTGGCAGATAAGATGGCCCCAAACTTCGCAAAGAATCTCACAGCTGACGGAAATATAAGTTGCGGCATCAGCTATCCAACCCGACGAACCGGTTGCTAATTAGCAAAACTATGGCCACAGAACCAGGTACAGAATCTCACAGCTGACGGTAATTTACAGTACGGTACCCGCCTTCCATCCAGACGAACCAATTACGTCAGTGTAGTACAGCGTCTAAGAATAGTATACATGCCGAGGATGGATGGTGCTTGGAGCAGCAGTTTCGACAGATTACCTTTGGCGCATTCGTATCGACGCACACAAAATATTAACGATGAAATAAAACGAAGTCCGTTGGCTTTTAATCTGTCCTCTGATTTAGTAATTTAGTCTGATCTAAGACTGCAGAAAGAGAAGAAACTATTATAATATTTACTCTGATGTCATCGACAGCCGCCGCCATCTTAATTCGCGGCACAGATTAAGTTTATAGATTCTACACATAATGAAGCCGCTATGAAGCGTCATCGTGTAACTAACTTAATTTTGTTAGGCGATGATTTAAAGAAAAACAAAATAGTATGCCAAATATTTTAAACTTCTTATACAGTATGTTGACGGCAATATTCTTGACAAGTCATAAACTGAATTGTAAATTGTTGCAATTATCACAAGCAACATGGACTCCATCAATCGATAGGTGGCAACAAACGTAATAAATCACATTTACTACAGTGATGAATCTATATTAATTTATCATCTAGGTTCGCGGCAATGCTAATTTGTCAGCACCATTAGCTGCTGAATCTTTAAGATTAAAGTAAGTAAGGATTAGAGTAAGTAAGATGGCGGAATTAGTTGCTGCTTAAAGAAGAGGCGCAGAGGAGAACATTTGAACCTGCTTGAAAGGGCAGAGAACAGGAAGAGGATGATGATGATGATGATGATGATGATGATGATGATGATGATGATGATGATGATGATGATGATGATGATGATAATCGCATTTCTGCAAGCATTATCATCGGCACTATAGATGTGAACCCTGTTACAGTTGGGAATATGATGTGAGCATCGTGTAGGCAGCCCTCTCTCCAGGGCTGCATATATAGGCCTATTTCGATTGAACGCCTAATAAGCCTCGCCATTTTTTTTAAATTGTAGACCCATTATTTCAAAGCGTTGTCAATAATGCACACACGCACATATTAAACTGTTGCAACCTAAAAGCAAAGATGGTAGAGTCGTGGTAATAGCCAAGATGGTAGAGTCGTGATAATAGCAAAGATGGTAGAGTCGTGGTAATAACAAAGATGGTAGAGTCGTAGACTAAGATGTGACACTTCCTATCTCCGCTGTGTAACTGAATATTCACGCCACCCACCTTGGAATCGACTGTTGTTGCTAAGATACCACTTCTCCAATCGCTACATGTTGCGGCTGGCCTGGCGTCAGCCGCGCCACGTAACGAATGGAGAAGTGGTTTGTGTGCTTCTTTGACCACCACATAAACCAAGTACCCAGCGAGATAGGAAGTGTCATATCTTAGTCTACGACTCTACCATCTTTGCTAAAAGGCTATGGCCTATGGAGGTGAGTAGGCTATACATAGGCCCTAAGCCGCGCCGTACACAGGACTTAGCTAACTATTAGCTTTTTTATTATTTATGCTGTCTTCATCTTCAACTAACCATCTGGCTGAGTGGTGGCCCCACTCATTGCCTGTTAGCTCAGTTAATTTATCAAACAGTGCTAGTTTCAAGCCTAAATAAAACAGAAGGGCGACGCTCTGGTGATTAAGCCATCACCTAGAAAATTGATACACCTTGCATTTGAACAAGTCGACTCGACTAATTAAATTGATCGAATAAACTGCCGGACTGTATTCGCAAATCTTCAACATTGTCGCTCTTCAAAATTAACCTTCGAACTTACAATTGCTGGACTTATAATGCTGGATTTATAATGACTTAGACTTTTTCCTGCTACGCGCTTTTGTGCAATCCAGCGCATGGCTCGATCAGTTGTTTAGGCGCGTTATAAACGACAGTTTCATAAAAAAGATCATCTTTGCTATAACTGAAACCAGTGCTAGGCTCACTATAATATAGGCCTATAGTCAAAGATCTCAGAGTCGTGGACTTTAAGATCTTTGCTTCAATGTGCAACGGTTTTTTTACTCAGTCTATTGCCTTCTGCTCGTAGGCCTAAAGTGTCGCATTCGCAAAAACCATACGACATTTAAATCGACGTGACGCAACGAGACGATGACGTCACGCAGGAAAACAAACGATAGACAGCGACTTAGCAAAATGTCTAGGAAATAATAAAATGATGGATTTGAGACCTGGTAAGTTCTTACAGGACTTTCCGCTATATATTACATCAGTTGAGCTGTCAAGCGCGGACTCCGGAGAGTCGTAGACTTTCGTTCACTCTTTTCTCCAGTCGGTCTGTCATTACCTTTCAAGCAGGCACTCATAAGGTCAGACAGTCGTAGCCATAATCTTAAACTCAGGATTTATAAGGCGCCACTCGATAGCGAAGCTCAGGAGACCAATTGACTGATTGGTTAGATTACGCGGCCTGTATAATTCACGAAGACCAAGGGTTCGAGACTCAATCCGACGGTTAACTAAACTGTGTAGGGACCTTGAGCAAGTCTTTCACTCGAAAGCATGACCTACATCTGCGCTCCGATGTTTTGTACTATATGGTCGTGTGCGCTTCTGAACCTTGGGAGGAGGGCAATATAGTAAAACCAGTTGTAGGCCTATAGTATTATTGTATTGTAACTTATTCACAAGCATTCAGATAGCAATTGAGCAATGGGCGAGGCAATCACTCAGTTAGCCTAGCTGGTTAGGTGGTCAATAAGGTTGTATTATCATCGTGTGGTATCAATGTTATCATATGCTTGGAGTATCACTAAGATGTCTTAAAGTATTTACCTATCGTATACTGTAAGTAATTTACAGTGTGATATTCTCATGCTGAAGCCAATGGCTGAACCCGCAAAAGTTCAGACTGGCCGGTAAAACTGTTTTCTGGACCATTATTAAGATTAGTATTCTTCAGCAATAAAATTAACGTTTTAAGCGTGTTATTCCGTTTAGCTTAATAAATTGAATTGTTTATAAAAAAGGTATCGGTCTTGGTCTTGGTCTCGGACGTCTGGGTCTTGATCTTGAGTTTTTGGTCTCGTGCCCAACACTGCTGCGTATGTATGTATGTATGTATGTATGTATGTATGTATGTATGTATGTATGTATGTATTGTATGTATGTATTATATGTATGTATGTATGTATTATATGTATGTATGTATGTATGTATGTATGTATGTATGTATGTATGTATGTATGTATGTATGTATGTATGTATGTATGTATGTATTGTATGTATGTATGTATGTATGTATGTATGTATGTATGTAAGTATTTCATGTATGCCTGTATATACTATAATTATAGGCCTACACATACTACGCTTGGCCATTAGATAGTGGCGCCTGATAAGCGAACAACAAAACATAATTATGTCACGTATTAACTACTAGCTGGTTTTCTTGAAGCATGGCTCATTGAGAAACCGAAGGCATTACTGTTTCCTGGAGCTGTCGCCGAGGGAGGAGCAGGGAATGGATCGCTGCGCTGGGGTGGAACTCCGCGTGGACCAAGAGCCGCTGAACGTAGCTACAATGACGAAGCGACTTCGCCGATGGATGGCCAGATCGACATCAACATCACCTTCGACGTCAACAACTCCCTCATCCTCATCACGCTGACGATCATTCTGGCCGTCTACCTCGCGACGACCATCGTTCTCGTGGCTAAGCGATGGTGGGGAGGCAGAGTAAGTGGCGGGGATTTGACGGGCAGCTGGCTGTAGATCTAGGCTTATAATAAGCCGTCGCTGGAAAGGTGCGGATGAGACTCGGAACATATATATGGACCTGTGATGGATGGAATTTGTGATAACGATTCATATAGGCCTGCGTATATATGCATGTACGACGTTGTATGTATGCATATATATATATATACATATATAATATGGATATGTATGTAAGTATGTATGTATGTAAGGAGTTATGCATGCGTATATTTATGTAATGTAATGTAATGCAATCGAACATTCGTATAGCGCCTCTTCAAGATGCATGCGTGACTGCGAGTGTGCGTAAGACCGTGCAATGCCGTGCATGTGTGTATGTATGTATGCATGTATGGATGTTTGTATGTATATGTGTGTATGTATGTATGTATTTATGTATGTATGTATGTATTTATGTATGTATGTATGTATGCATGTATGTATGTATGTATGTATGTATATATGTATTTATGTATGTATGTATGCATGTATCTATGTATGTATATATGTATGTATGCATGTATGTATGCATGCATGTATGTATGTATGTATGCATATTTGTTTGTATGTATGTATGTATGTATGTATGCATGTATGTATGTATGTGTGCATGTTTGGATGTATGTATGTATGTATGTATGTATGTATGTATGTATGTATGTATATATATATATATATACGTACGTACGTATGCATGCATGCATGTAGGCCTATGTATGCAGCAGAGATTGACGACAGAATTCAGTTCATCAATCCAGCTTCTATTTAAGCAGAATTCTCTTCGTCAATACAGGCTACAGGGCCTTCAGCTTAATAGAGTCGCTGTTTAACAAAACGTGTATGCCCCTGCAGTAAACATTAATATTAATACATAATTATTGTATGGTCTGACACTCATTTCGTTTCTATTGGCAGAAGCCGTTGTATATTCTGAAATGGCCACCAACCAGCATCAAGTCAGCCAGTCCTTATCTGGTCACCATAGTTACCGATTCAAAGACAGGTACAAAACAAGATATCGGGTTTACAATTTGAGATTTTATAGATAGATTAGATGGGTCAGACTGGGCGAATGGATGAGGAGTTGGATGGATTGGTATGTAAATTTGTGTATTCACTCATTCATTCGCCCATTCATCCATCCATTCATCAATCCAGTCACACATACACCCATTCATCCATCATTCATTCACCAACCCATCCCCCACCCAATCACTCACCCAATCATATATAATTCATTCACTGATTCATCCATTTTCAAACCCTTCCACCCACCCATACATCAAACCATTCACTCATTCATCCATTATTCATTCATTCATTCACCCATCCATCCATCCAATCACCAACACACCCACCCATACACTAATCCACCCACCAATTCATACTTACCCTCCGGTTCCTCGTCCTCTTTTTAGATACTGGAACCGATGGTACGTTCGTCTTCTCGATCCACGGTCTCGACAACTCGTCCGAACAATACTGCATCAACGGTCGAACGGTTCATCACGACCGAAAACTTCTCAGCAAAAGCGGCTGCGATGTCTTCCTTATCACCTGCGACCGTAAGAGTACAATCGATTCTCATATTACAAACAGACATTATTAAATTTCTTAGCACTGCGTGTTACCTCATCTGAAAAGTTCCAACGCGTTAGTATCGTTATATTCAAGATGGCACAGAATAATCGCGCCCTGCGGGGCCGTCCATAAATGACGCCACGAAATTTTGCACGATTTTTTATCCCTTCCCTCTTCGTCACACGTCGTCATGAATGCCGTGACTCCCTCAAATATGACGTCACAAAGCTCTGACACCCTCCGAAAAAACCATATGACCTCTGCCTCCTCCAAACTTATATGTCATTTGCAAGATTGACAGTAAGTGGCAGATATTTCACTGAAGAAATGTCATCTGTGGTATTTGAGTTTGGATTTGATCAGTCCTGCGAGTTTGGAAGAGACAGATGCGTCAGAGAGCATTCAGCAGGCATCTAGCTTGTTCAAGTATTGGCAGTCTGAACTGGTCATGAAACCAGTATATGTTCCCAGAGGACCTCCAATGAAATCACATGTCAATAGGGTTGATCCAAAGTCAATTGCAGTATTTCTGGCAGAGAATTTATCGGATATTGTCACCGAAAGATCTATCAATCGTGAACAACGTTTACGCACTCAAGATTGATCCAACATTTCTTGCTGATGATTTAGCCATACGTGACCTTCCTGTAATGCTTATGTCGATGCTAAGCAGAAGGCAAAGAAGGTCATCAATGACTTTGCAGAAGATACTGTGAAGCTTGCAACAGATTTTTAGTAATTCTCACACATGATGAAACTCAGCGGCAGCTCGTATTTCAAGTAGTCGATTATCATGGTAACTATATGATGATTTCATTGAAGAAAAATTATAGATCAATCAATCAATCAAAAATACTTGATACAGCGCCCCTTCAAGATATCTACTCAGAGGCGCTCCTGGCCTAATCCTCGGCTGAAAAGGACAGTTTTAAGAGAGGTGTAAAATGAAGATGAGAAGTTCTTAGGTAGGAGACAGAGCTCTATGGGAAGTCCATTCCAGATTGTAGGTCCCACGACCGAGAAAGCCCGATTCTGCAGCATAGAGATGACTATAGACATGCTCTAAATCTGTGACATGAACAACAAACTACTTTACTCATATATTTTGACCAGTTGAATCGAAATTAAAATCAAATGTTATTTGAATCGAAAATCATTGCCGCTTTCGCCATGATATAAAACTTTGCACGTCTTGAGCTGTCACTAAAACTTATTGTAGAGATAAAATATTTTGCACAAACGTTCCTGACCTCAGACCTCAGCATGAGTGTATGTATGAGCAAAACGCTACTGAAAACGCGGTGCCTTGAATTATCTCTCAAAACACATCATGGATTGTTTTTGGACAAGTCGAGCATTTTGAGAGTTTGACAGATCGATAAACTGTCGTAGCGTAGGCCTAGGCCTAAATAATAAAAGTTGAATTGAGGTTGTGACCACAGCTGCAACGGAGATGCTTTCATAATTTCCCATAATAATAGTTGAATTGAGGTTGTAACCATAGCAACAGGGTTGCTTCATAATTTCACATAAAAACAGTTGAATCAAGGTTGTAACCATAGCAACGGAGCTCTTTCATAATTTCACATAATAACAGTTGAATTGAGGTTGTAACCATAGCAACGGAGCTCTTTCATAATTTCACATAATAACAGTTGAATTGAGGTTGTAACCATAGCAAGAGGGCTGCTTCATAATTTCACATAATAACAGTTGAATTGAGGTTGTAACCATAGCAACGGAGCTCTTTCATAATTTCACATAATAACAGTTGAATTGAGGTTGCAACCATAGCAACAGAGCTGCTTTCATAATTTCACACAATAACAGTTGAATTGAGGTTGAATTGAGGTTGCAACCAGGGCTGCAATCGTAATATCAAATAATAACAATTGAATTGAAGTTGCAACCATAGCAACAGGGCTGTTTTCGTCATTTCATACAATAACAGTTGAATTGATGTTGCAACCAGGGCTGCTTTCATAATATCAAATAATAACAATTGAATTGAATTTGCAACCATAGCAACAGGGCTGTTTTCGTCATTACATGCAATAACAGTTGAATTGAGGTTGAATTGATGTTGCAACAAAGGCTGCTTTCAAAATTTCAAATAATAACAGTTGAATTGAAGTTGCAACCATAGCAACGAGGCTGTTTTCGTCATTTCATGCAATAACAGTTGAATTGAGGTTGAATTGATGTTGCAACCAGGGCTGCTTTCATAATTTCAAATAATAACAGTTGAATTGAAGTTGCAACCATAGCAACGAGGCTGTTTTCGTCATTTCATACAATAACAGTTGAATTGAGGTTGCAACCAGGGCTGCTTTCATAATATCAAATAATAATAATTGAATTGAAGTTGCAACCATAGCAACAGGGCTGTTTTCGTCATTACATGCAATAACAGTTAAATTGAGGTTGAATTGATGTTGCAACCAGGGCTGCTTTCTTAATTTCAAATTATAACAGTTGAATTGAAGTTGCAACCATAGCAGCGGGGCTGTTTTCGTCATTTCATGCAATAACAGTTGAATTGAGGTTGAATTGATGTTGCAACCAGGGTTGCTTTCATAATTTCAAATAATAACAGTTGAATTGAAGTTGCAACCATAGCAACGAGGCTGTTTTCGTCATTTCACACAATAACAGTTGAATTGATGTTGCAACCAGGGCTGCTTTCATAATATAAAATAATAACAGTTGAATTGAAGTTGCAACCATAGCAACAGGGCTGCTTTCATAATTTCACACAATAACAGTTGAATTGAGGTTGAATTGATGTTGCAACCAGGGCTGCTTTCATAATTTCGAATAATAACAGTTGAATTGAAGTTGCAACCATGGCAACGAGGCTGTTTTCGTCATTTCACACAATAACAGTTGAATTGATGTTGCAACCAGGGCTGCTTTCATAATTTCAAGTAATAACAGTTGAATTGAAGTTGCAACCATAGCAACGAGGCTGTTTTCGTAATTTCATACAATAACAGTTGAATTGAGGTTGCAACCAGGGCTGCTTTCGTAATTTCTAATAATAACAGTTGAATTGAAGTTGCAACCATAGCAACGGGGCTGTTTTCGTCATTTCATACATTAACAGTTGAACTGAGGTTGAATTGATATTGCAACCAGGGCTGCTTTCATAATTTCAAATAATAACAGTTGAATTGAAGTTGCAACCATAGCAACGAGGCTGTTTTCGTCATTTCATGCAATAACAGTTGAATTGATGTTGCAACCAGGGCTGCTTTCATAATTTAAAATAATAACAGTTGAATTGAAGTTGCAACCATAGCAACGGGGCTGTTTTCGTCGTTTCAGAGCCGCTCGGAAATATTTCTGAAGTCTCCGTTACTCTCTGGGCCACGGATCCTGACGAAAAATTGTAAGACTCTACAAATATAGTACAATGCAACTAAATAACTTACTTATTTACCAATTCTGACGACGTCGTAATCTCGACATTTCTAAAGCGATGCTCTGCGCAGAGGCACCAATCCCTCTGAGTTCTGAATGATAGAGGCAAACCCTCTGGTCCCAAGTGTCAGGAATGCAAGATATCCCCTCTAAGACACAAAAGATATTTTCCCCTACGTGAAATTGAAGGCATTTGCCTCCAGACCCCTATCTGGACGCCTCTGGCTCTACGTCAGAGCGCAGTGCTGCAGCAACCTATCCACTAGGGTTATGTCGTACCGGAGGGGGGTCGTATAGACGTGCCAAGTGAAGGTTCAAGGTTCATAATGAAACGTTAGAATGATACGATGGCCACATCTGATCTCGACCCGGTTTCGATGTTCATATGTGCCAAAACACATTGTGTTCAGGGATTATTCTAAACTGAATAATTATTAATGCATTAATTTGATATAAAGACATAGGCTTACGGTCGTTTATTAAGGACACAAAGAGGGGTGAAATAGAACCCCTGCCATTAAAGTGTCTCCTGATAGAAACCAGAACACACACACAGAGGCCTAATGTAGTCCGACTTTGTCACAAATCGAGATGATTTAGGTACTTTTATTTCGAAATTATAGTTGAAATAATTGTGGTAAACAATAGCCCTAAATGTACTTCATTTGGTATCAAATGCTTTAAAAGTGCACATACCCCGATAGAGAAGCCCCTGGTCGCTAGGGCTTATTGCTCCCCAACCTCCAAGTTCTGGCGAACCCACTGTAGGTCTATACACCACTTATTTTGCAAACAGCCCTACACAGAAATGCATTTTCAGATTAAGCTGGGTTGCACGCGGCTAGTATTACTATAAAACTTAACTTTATCTCGCTTGTAAAAGTCTGACTTGCAATTGAAGTCTAGAACGACACTTCAATTTCCAATGCCTAAACGCCTTCTAACGTCTAAATTTTCAGCTTCCTTACATATGAAATAGGCCTATTCAAATTTTTTCACACATCGAGATGAGATTTATGTATACTTTTATTTCGAAATAATGGTTTACAAATAATTTTATGAGGTAAATAAAAGCCAGAAATGATTTGACATCAAACGCTAAAAATTTCCCATGCTCCTAGGGCAGAGCCCCAGACTCCGCTGAACAACGTCCCTCAGACTCCCTAGTCGTTAGGGACTTCTCTCCCCCAAAACTCGAAATTCTGGCAACGCCACTGATCCTCTCTCCCGTTATCGCTTCTCTACAGTTGCGAAATCGCCCCATCGTGACTTTCCAGACTTTTCGTCAGTTGATCTTGTTGATAAATAAGAAAAACTGACTTCATTTTATCACTGAAAGGAGATCAGAATGTTCTATTAAAGGTTCACTAAAATAATGCTACGTTAATTTATGTTGTTCTACAAACGTTCGCTTAAATAATATGTTGTGTGATTGGGTGATTAGGTTCCTGAACTATATAACTATCCAAGACATCAAGCGAGACGTCTACACGTACTTGCCGCTGCATAAATGGGTCCACTCTACGGAGGTGGGAACGGGGGAATTGATAATCGAAGCCAAGCACAAAAAGACCCTCAAGTAAGTTCCGCTTTACGTAGCGGGACATCAGGAGTGAATGTTGTCGTAGTGACTCTAGTGAGGTAAGACAATTAAACTCAAGTAAGATAGAGTAGGCCTATGCCATGGTGTAAAGTGACGATAAAGACAAAGGTGCAAAAATCACATACCCATCCAACACTACAGAAACTTCTCAGAAACGTATACGTGAGCTTGTTTTGAGGATTGTTCGGTTGAAATGTATACATGCCAGCAGCAAATTATGTTTCCTATCCAAGTCCAAACCGGGCGCGATATTGTTAAACTGTGCCTATGCCAGCGCCGTGTAGTCCTAGTGCCTACACGACGCAAGCCACTAGCCTATAGATATTGCTAGTACTATACGTTTATTACACGTCAATACTATATAGCTACTACTTATCTTTGGCCAGTTATTAGAGGTAAAGAGGGTTTGATGACTGAAGCTTAAAAAATCTACATGAAATGTAATAAGATACCTGAGAAACTGTAAGTTCAGTCTAGCAATGCAAGTAAAGGTCAATCCTTTATGTACTTGAAGACATTTTCAGATATTATTTCATTTGTCTGTTTTCATCATTTTTGTACTTGTTCCAAAGGTCTAGATTCTAGATATAGTGTACGCTAAGATATGGCACTCACGGCTATCTTCGACCGTAGATTGAATAATTCATTCATTCATTCATTGCGAAAACTTATATAGCGACCCTTCAGGGTTACTACTCAGAAGAAATGCCAGAGTTGTGGACACATTTAGCGAGGTCATATTATAAACAACGTTCCCACTTACCGCAACCATATACTGTACATCATTTTGAATTCGACTTACATAAGTTATCCAGTCGTAATCTCCAAACTCCGAAAGCGCCACTCAAAAGCCAAGCACAGGGTACCAGTTTATTTACGAGCGCTGCGTCAAGTCAGATAGGGATATCCAAATGGTAGTCTGAGGGAATCAGGGTCCGGTTTTAGAGGGTCAGAGGAGGCAGAGTAAATGTTAAGACGGGTGTAATCTTGGTCGAGGATTGGAGGGTACGAAAGTTACGCAGCAAGTAATAAATACCTTTACCAGCGTTTCCCAATCTTTTTTGTTTGTGGAACATATTTTGTCATAAATTTTTTGACGGAACCCCCCATCCAAAACTAAATATATTCTGCTGAAGGTGCAAAAGCTTGAGAAGGAAGTCAGTTATAGGTTTAGGTTTAGGCAGAGATTAGATTAATAATAGCACAAATATAGATGATATTGACATAATGAATTCTCTTTCATATAAAGTTATAGGCCTACATAAAGTGACCGATATGGAAAATTATAAAAGAAAATTTGTTCACACTGAAGGTTTTTTGTGGGGAACCCTTGTCTTCACCTCACGGAACCCTATGGTTCTGCGGAACACAGCTTGGGAAACGCTGGCTTTTTATACGTTAGTTTGATAGTAAGATCGTTGTCTATCTTGCGGTCGTTCTTCCGTTGCCACCACCAGTCAGGCTCTGGATAACGTCGTGTGCGCCTTCCGTGAGAGAGACATCTGGCTCGCCCCTTGGCTGTCGACGACTATGGGGTCGAAGCTGGACTCCTTCTACAGCACCACTCTCTGCTACCTGACGATCACCTGCTTCACGTTCGCAGCCGTTATCTACTTCTACATATCCCCCTACGACAATCAGCAAGGCTACATATCGTCGCGTGCCCTCAAGTACGTCGTCATTACGACTGCCATCGTGACATGCATCGTGACCGTCTTCCACATGACCATGAGGTTTGTTCGAGTGGGGACCAGGGACTTCGCCGAGCGCTACTCCCCCGTTCTGCTGCGAGATATGTCCACCTCCCTGCACGTTCACTGGGAGATGGACGCGGAGAAGGACCACCAGGGAGGTTCGACCGTGTTGAGGGGGCCCAAGGCGGGCGGTCATAGACTGCGGAGGTTGACCGATCCGGAGGCAAATGCCCAGCAGAATAACAGCAACTCCGACGGACCATCGAGGGAGAGCAGACGTCTGGTACCGTCGTTCCACCGCATGGGGCTATTGGATGACGAACAGTTTAACAACAACAATCGCTCCAGGGGAGACATCTTCCAGGCATTTCCTTCCTCGCACATGCGCGCGTCAGACGATCTCAAGCCTTGCTTTGCTCTAGGCGGAGAGAAGTCTGGCTTCGTTCCAAGCGCAGGAGATGTTTCCACAATTCGTGACAACTTCACTAAAACGCGTTTCCATGTTGGCAGTGGTTTGCCGCAAAGCAAGGCTTCCGCGTCAATCTGTAAACCATCATCAACCCAAGACACGCCGTTCAATTACAAGACAAAGAATCTGGACCTTTTAGGGTCGTGGGGAAGGCTGTCGAGGTCAAACAGCGGCTTCGGAAGAGGAAACAAAGGCCCAGCAATAGGCAGCAAGGTCACAAGCAGACGATACGATTCCTATCTGGACATACATGGAAGTGGCGGCATGTCTGTCGGCGGATCGTGCCTTCCGCAACAGCCCAACTCCTGTCTCAAGAACACAAATTCTGACCTCGACTCATCGATATTTATCCAGAGAATGTCAGGACCACCAACAGGATCAGCAGGTGCTGGGCGTAACGTGGGCTTCAAATGCTCGGTGGACAATGACGACGACATCTGCTCGAGGTACTTTCCCAAGACGTCGAACAACGACTCCAAACGAACCATCTTCGGGTCGTCGCTGCAGCGATCGGACGACTGGAAGTCAACTGGTTCTGGGACCAGCGAAACCCGATTCTCGTCACGCAGCTATGGACCGTCGTCACGCATCAGATCCAGCGACCCCAAATTCTCTAGGAATCGTTCCGCCTTCGACGGTGACTGTTGGGGTCTGGGGGATAGGGTGCCGAGGGAGGACTACGTGGAGAGGTCGATGGGAGGAGGAATGGCTTCGACGAAGAAGTTCATCTTTTCCAAACAGACCGATGGCGATTACATGGATCGCTTCCGCAGCAGCCGCGCAGCCGAGCGTGACCCTCACTTCGGGTCATCCCCCACGTTCAGCCCCAGTATTCAGAGAAACCTCCCCGGCATGGGCAACAACGACCCACGACAGACGTGCGAGAGCGTGGAGCAGGACCTCTGCAACAATTTTAAGAGCGCCGAGCGCATGAACGATTTCCAGGGACACGATTACGACCGATCCCAGGGGGACGATGTGGAGCGCAGTTGGAACGACCTCTGGAGCCGCGTGAAACCGCGAGACGACGGATCCGGCCCGGCGAAGGGCGACCCGAAAGCCAAGCAGGTTTCACAAGCACCGGGAGAGGTGAGCGGACCCGTGTTGCAGGAAATGCGAGGCTTCGCCGGACAACTGGTCGAGAACATCATCGCCAAGATAAAAAAGCACCTGACGTCGCCAGACCAGTGCGTCAACCTGGCCGATTGTGAGTTCGACATCGAGTCTTTCGTTCGGCGGATGAGTATGCGCATGGCGGGCACCGGACCCACGGACTTAGGCTGCGGTAAGCCAGACTTTTCCTGCGGCCAGTCAGACCCGTGTGACGTTCCTCGGGAACCGAGATACGCGGACTGCAGCGGTGCAGGGACACCCGACCCGTTGACCGATCGAATCGCTCAGACGGTCACCGATGGGGCGCTCAAAAATAGCATGGCGATGCTGGACGAACGAGTGGCCTCGATCGTCAAGGACGTCGAGAAGGTTCGAGCGAACATCATCGAACGGATGCGAATGGAGCTTGGCCTGGGGCCTGAGGACGACAGCAAGGAATTCCGGCAAACCGTAAGAAACGTGGGCGTGTCTGCAAGCGACACGTCGGTGATGACGTCGAAGGGAAAGGCGGACAAGTACGGGGGTGTGCCTTGCGACGACATCTCGTCGGCAATGACGGACGCCAAATTGAAAAAGGTGGCGCGATCGAGTCTCGAGAACGTGCTGAACCGCGACGGACTGAACAGCATGCGCGACAACGCGAAGACGGCGTCGGAAAGCGATCTGAAGAACTTCGCCAACGACGTCGTGCAGAGTCTGTACCTGGCGGTGCGGACGAAACTCCAGCAGATGTTGAAGCATGAGTACAACATGGCCGACGATGGGACGGTGCCCTTCCCGACGGAGGAGCTGCTCAAGAAGGCCGACCTCGAGGTCCAGGAGCAGGTGCTGCCCACGGTAGTCGAGCACATCGTCTGGCTGATGAGGGAAGAAGCGAAGGCCTTGGGTCAGCTCGACTGTGACATGATGATGATCGCCTTCGCCGGACAGTACGTCGACACCATCGTCACGAACGCCGTTCTGAAGACGCACGTCGATCTGTCGCAGAAACGTGCCTACACGCGAACCTTCGTCGTTACGTCGAACAGCAACAAGGCGAACACCAGCAAGTCGAATAACAACAACAGCAACAATAACAACCTTGGTTCGGTGCTCGACCGCTGTCTGAGCGAGACGACGCTGTCGTTGGAGACACTGGCGAACCTCAGCGCCACGAAACTCGAGGTGGAGGAGGTCCTCAGAGAGACTTGCGTCGTCCACGGCACAGTCGACAGCGAGCTGGCCCAGCTGCAGGTCCTCTGCAGCCTCGTCGAGAAGTTCATCACCCGTTTGCGAGGGGTTAGAGGGAACGCGGCTACGGGGTCAGAGACGGCCGTGGTGCCACGGGATCCGGAGCGTGGGTGGGACGATGATGAGGAGCCGCCGTGCCCCTACTGCCGGGCGGAGGCAGCTCGGTGCGTGGTTGACCGATATCTGACGCCCATCTCCGCCAAGCTCATCACGGATCTGATTCTGGAAGAGGCAACGAAGAACCTGGACGCTTGCGGGAGGATCGTCGAGTCCAATCTGGTCCACTGCAACCAGGAGGCCATGGTCGCCCTGGGCCGCGCCCTTCTGGACGGCTCTGGTGGGTCAGGGGAACACCTGATGATCCTGGAGTCGGTGACGACCGACCTGAAGGCAGTGGCCCTGGATCAGGCGATCGCCAAGGTGGTTGACGACCTGATGGCCATTGGGGACGCGTCTCGTACGGAGGCGGAGAGGGAGCTGAGAGCGAGGCTGAACCGGTTCACGGACGATGCCAGGAGGAGGACGGAGAAGATCATGATGAAGACGGCGATCAAGGAGAATCACCAGCAGAACAACGCACTCTTCGAGGTTCATATCATATTATTTATTATAGCTTAATGAATGTAATTCAGTTCAAATCGCTACGCAATCGTAATCTCTAAATTTCTAAGACGCCATTATGGCATCGTCAGTATCTGCCTAGTGTCTTCTAATAGAAAGCTAAGGAGGTGATAAGCATCGTAACGATTATTATAGGTACGTGTGAAGTAATTTATTGTGCGCCGCTATGTACTCTTGGGCTGGGCCCAGGTTCTGAAACTCACTCCCTGTGTCTGCTCGTTCTGCTCAGTCTCTTTCTTAGTTTGAATCTCGACTCAAAGGCTTCCTTTTTCAGTTGGCATAACCCCCGCAGGCTGTCTATCTGTCTTGATTGACTTACCTCTGGAATTGACCTGATCACGTTGTGGATTTGATGCGTCATCGATTGATGCACCCAGCATTAGACTAGGGCGCAATAGAAGTACTGAATAATAAGGGTGCTGACAATAATGAAAATAATAATAATAATAATAATAATAACAATAATAATAATAATAATAATAATTATTATTATTATTATTATTATTATTATTATCACTAACATTATTATTATTGTTATTATTATTATTATTATTATTCATCATTGGCATTGCCAACGGATCTGTTATCATGCTATCTGGGTCGCCGCTTGAAAGTGGACTGTAATCTTGACATGGTGCCCTGAAACGCCACCGCATTGAAACGTTGGATCAATGCCGACAAGTTCTGGAAAAGGAAGTTTGTCTCTCGGGTGTCACCGGTAGTTGTCGAAAGTCGGCGTCCAGTCTCAGACAGAAAGGCGAGGCCCTCACTATTGAGGGGACCGAAGGTTTCCATAGCGATTGGAACAAAAGTGTATTTCTTCTCTAGCTCAGAATATTTTGTGCGTTTCCTTGTGGCTGCTATCTCCGCCGCTCCTCCAGCTATGGAAGCTGTTTCGGGGATATAGGAAGCGGCCACTGTGTCCACCACAGTTGCGTCCCAAAGTAAGGTCCGCCCCCCACTCCACGGTATCAGGGTCTGCCCATCCGGTCTCTTTCCATCTAATCTGGAAAGACCTGACGGTTCCTTGACTGCTGGAATACCGGCTCTGTTGAGGCTGCGATGGATAAGGTCGTTGATATTACAGTGTCTTGCTTGACGGCCAAAACCCAATGAACAGGACAGGCCATGTGCGCCTCTGGCAGAGACGAAGGCGCCGCATGCGCAGGTGTGCGGCTCACAGATGGCCACCCCTAAGCGTAGGCCGACCGCCACCCTCACGGTATCGTCCTCCAGTCTGAGATCGCGAGAAACGAGCGGGAGAGCGTATAGCCAGTCCGAGGCGTGTGGTGACTGCAAGGCCCTTAGTCTCGCCTGGTCGTAGGGATCCTGTAGCTTTTCTTCTAGTGCAGACAGAACCGCGTTTAACAGCGGTCTGTCAAAGTGGGCTTGTTTATGGCCTGGCGTCGTCGGGGCAGAAGCTTCGGTAAGTTGAAGCCAGGTAGACATCGCCGAGTCGCATGCTGAGTCCGATTTCACCGCTGCTAGAGTGTATTTCTATTATTTGTAACTGTGGTGGACACAGTGGCCGCTTCCTATATCCCCGAAACAGCTTTCATAGCTGGAGGAGCGGCGGAGATAGCAGCCACAAGGAAACACACAAAATATTCTGAGCTAGAGAAGAAATACACTTTTATTAATATTAGAAATAATATTATTAATAATATAGATCAAGTATATATGGCGCCCATCAATTACTTTCTCGAGTCTTTACAAAATGGAGCCTCAAATCCTGTACTCTATGCACTACACGCCAAATGCTCGACTCTATTGCCTTTCACTAATTACCCATGGTTCGTTCAGCTGATACAATTAACCAGTTCGTATTGTTTATATTCGCATGGATTATTCACATAAAATTTGGCCTGAAAATGCATCATTAACTTCCTCTGTTCTCAATGTTTCTTCGCTTTTCTTTGTGTCTTTTTCTCTTTCCAGGTTTTTTCAAGTCTCCATGTGTATCTATCTATGGATCTTTCCTTCTAGTTATCTATGTACATCCATCATCCTATCTTTCTGTCTCTCTCTGTCTCTGTCTCTCTGTCTATCCATTTGTCTCTCTCACTGTTTATTCCATTGTATGTCTCTGCGTCACTTTTTTCCTCATACCTTACAACAACGACAACAACAACAACAACGACAATGACAACAACAATGACAACGACAACAACAACTATAATAGCAAACCCATAACAAATTTTTTCCTCTTTTACATATTCGTTGTTCCTTAGGGATATTTTTATCTTGGTTTAAATAAAAAATACCAACAAACGGACAAACGAGTATTGAAAAACATTCGACTCTCACTTTTCTCTTACGTCAGGTCGACTTCTATCCCCGTTCGGAGAATAACATCAACTATAACGCAGCCACACCAGCATCCAAAGCAACAGAAGAAGGCAAAGGGTACATCCCCTCAGCTACTCCTGGGGGTGGCGACGAACAAAATAACCCCCCGGAAACACCAGCTAATGGGAAGTATGGCCCTAGTCCGAAGGATAATGCACTGGATCCCGAAGATTCAGAGCAAAACCCTGTTGACCAAGATCACTTAATAGACGGTTGGTTCTTCATTGCTGCTGTCTTGTAATCTGATGGAACGTAAATCACTCGTCATTCTACCATAGCATTTTCTACCCTACCCTACCCTAGCGACCTATTCTGCCTTGCCACCTTGTGATGCAATGCAAATCATTTGTCATTCTAACATAACCTTCCCCATCCTACTAAAGCGACCTATCCAGCCTTGCCACCAGGCGATGCCATGCAAATTGTACTTGAAAACTTGTAAGGCGTCTCTTCACAGTGCAAGCTAAAACAGTGGCGCTCTCCGCATCGGTGCCCCAACGGCACAATAAAGTAGTTCCGGTCAATACTTTAGTGCTGATCGAAACAGAAAGTCATTCCATGAAGCAGGACCCACATTAGCGACATGTACGATGTTTGAGCCATAAGAGGAGCGACGGGACCTGAGGGAGACGGCGCATGAGGGCTACTTCTAACCTCTAGCCACACCCTATATAGTCTTCATGAGCAATATATGGCCTACCCCATGTAAAATGGGAATCACCGACTTTGTACGCGAAATTCCGGGCCACTAGAAATCCCAGGCCACTAGGCAGATATATACCATTTCCCTAGACAGAGCAGTCAATGGCCTCTTGGACGGAATTTGGCGCTTTCTATAGCAAAAATTATCAGCACTGTAATAGTTAGATGCTAAGCTTCAAGTTTAAACTGATTATTGTAAATTTTGTTCAACTGATTCTAGTATTTATGGTAAGTTGATTGCGGGCCGCTTAAAATTGCTAAAAGTAGGCTGAACAAAATGTCGGCTGGGGTCACACGGTGTAGACCCTATTGCCCCCTGGAATCTAGGTTTTACAAATCATCACTGACTCCGCTGTACCATCTATGCGCAGAGTTGATCGACATCCGTAACTCGCTGATCCGCATCGCAGACGAGGACGAGTGTTTGACGGGCAAATGTCGTCGCCATCGCGGTCGCATCAGCCGGACGCTGCCTTCATCCCACTGCGAGGCCCTGCACTACGGCGAAACGCAGTTTACCGACGACCCGTCGGGTACGACGAATGCCCATCTCACGCAGACGCTGAACGACATCGAGGGCACGACGCTGTCCGACATCTGGAGGAACCCGAACGCCTTTCGTCACCGCTGCCTGATCTTCGTTGGGAACCTGCTTCTCGGAGGAGTCCTACTCCTCGTCATCTGCCTCGTCATCGGGTGCGTCTTTCTCGGGCTGCACCTGAGCCCCGCACAGGCCGGGCTCTGGCTCCTGCTGGCCCTCGTTGGGACGGCGATGCACACCCTTGTCTTTGAACCGGTCAAGGTCATCCTTCTGGCCCTCTACTGGACGATGTTCAGGAACGATATCATACAGTGAACGGCAGCGAGAGAGAAGAGAGGACTGGCCGATTGACATCCATGATCTCCAGTTGACCTTAAATCGTCCTCTAACCTCTTCCTTTTTTCTAGTTTTTTTCGTTTTCTTCTTCGATTTACAATCCCTCCATAGTTCGTGTTTGCGTGTCATTGCCTCTTAAAAAGTGCGTTTCGCAAACTTCGTTTGATTTAAAACGTTGACGTTGAAACCGTTATTGTCGTATCGTATGCTGTTATGAGGTTTTTTCTATTATTGTTCGGCATTGTTTGTAAACATTATTCTCTTTAAAGACAAAGCGTTCGAAACCGATATTATTATTATCATCCACCTGATGAACAAACAGAAGAATTAATTTAGAAATATTTTATTTTTTGTAACGAAGCTTCATGAAATTCCTTCTTTTTATCATAGAGATTCATATAGCTTAGCAAAAAGTGCATTTCGGAAACTCTTTGCCTATGCGTTTTCATAATATTTCTATTGTATCTTTGTACCTGTGAATAAGCTCTTTCTTAACTATGTTATTGACTCTGGCAGCTTTTCACGTGTCATTGCTCAATCGAGAAGTTCAACTAAAAATGGTAATTAAAAAGAAATTCAACCGCATTTTTGCTTGACCTCTGACCTAAACCTGCAGTGGAAGCTGAGTTCCCCTATTAGTTGTCTTAAGACCACTTTATTTTCTCTGGGTCTCTCACTCTGGAAGCGCCTTTGATTGGTGTGCACTTGTACAGGCTATATAAATTCATAGATACAATACACCAAATAAATTCATACATTCATGCATATATATATATACATAGCCTTCTTATGCATTGGACCATCATACTGGAATGCTCTTCCATTACAAATTAGTAACATTGCACCGCTTGCAGTCCAGGAAACTTTCTAAATTACTCAAATCGCACTTGTTTAGATCTGTTGTGTAGCTACCGTTTAGCGCCTTCAAGAGGTTCATATGAGGCGCTATATAAACTGTCTGATACATACATACACACATACACATGCTGTTGACTGTATACACTGTATACTCACTGATATACAGGACCATCAACCTGTATGCGTGTATACATGAAGCAGGCTATCATGCATCAGCGAACTGGACGTTTCTTAGCAGATTATTCTTCTAGATATTCGTTCCCGATTTATTTGTCCGTTTACCTACAAGTGTAATAGCAGCTTGTTTCGAGCGCGCCGTCGGTTGAGGCTTTGTAGGCCTGTATACTTTAGATATAAATAACTAATTAATAATAGAAATGGCAACAGCAACGAAAACAACAATAAGGATCTTTTTTACCAACACCTGGAATCTCTTCTCCGTTGCGGAGGCTGGACTGGTATCGCCTCTGTGGAAGCGTCGTTGAAAGAATCCGAATGACCGAATGAGCTGCTTACAGGAATCAAGACGAGTTTAACCAATAAACGAAGATTCCGTTCAATTGAGCCCGACGTATATAGATTTTTTAAATAATAAACTTTATCGCGCAGGTATCGTTACCGTTATGATATACTTTAAGAGCGGTTTTTATGATTATTTGATTATATATATATATATATAGTAATGCATTCCCCAAAAATTTTGCGAACGCTGTTGTTAAAAAATATAAGTATATTGTCAAAAACAAAGAATAAGGTATAATATTTCACGCTTTATTCGGTACTCACTTCATTGGCTCTCTATTCAACAGTGTATAGGCTTACAGTTTAAAACCATTTCTCTTACGCGCAACTCCGACGTATACCGGAGGCTTTTCTGCCTTTGGTATCCTCTTTACCTGCAAATGCCTCCTTGCGATCTTCTACTCGTAGCCTTCCTGTCGTTCCACTCATGCCCTCTGCTACGGCGCAGTCGAAGAGCTTTGCCTATGTTGGCCCTTCAGCTTTATTCCATTACATTATACATTAGGCCCTACAAACAATTAGCAAAACTAACTTTAAATTCCCTCCAAGTCCAGACAACGACGAACACGACTTCGCAGCAGCTCGGTTGGGCGCACAGATCTTGAAACCGAGAGCCTCCGTAACTAGTTAAGTATACACTTAACCTAAACTTAACTACGACTTCGATGACCTTTGGTTTTCGACAACGCAAAAGGCAACATGCCAAAATCCCGTTGTCAGCGACAGTCACCGTAACTGCGCTTAATCAATGAAGTTATGCCAAAGCCCAAAAGTTTCTGTAACCGTCTAGCCGCTCAGATTAATATAGGGTCTAGGCAGCGCCCTCTTCCCCCTGATCCCAGCCGAGGGGCCAGCCCATCCTTGTCTTAGGACTAAGGTAGCCTACAGCAATGATCAATGGCGGCAAAATATATAAATCATTGTCAGTTACACAATTATATTAATTAATTATGAAAGTATGTAGTTAAAGCCAGTAAGCACGACGACTCATGAAGAAGAAGAAACAATCGTGCATCAAATGTTTTCATTTTCTGTTGAGTATCGTCTGCATAAGAAAAATGAATCGCAATAAATGTTTTCATACGGCATTTGGATCTACAGAACTATTGAAAACGTATCGTCAAGGAGGTTCACAACAGCCTAATAACTATATCTACTGCGGTCAAGTGCGTCACAAGTTTCTTTTTCAGTTTCGATTACGGTGTTAGTTTCTGTTTCAGTTTCACATCAGCCTGGTCGTTTTCAGTTCATGACGGAGAGCCGCATTATTATTATTATTACTATTATTATTACTATTATTATTATTATTATTATTATTATTATTATTATATTAATATTATTGTTATTATTATTATTATTATTATTATTATTATTATTATTATTATTATTATTATTATGCCTCTTCGGGACATTGCCAACACTCCATTAGCTCATCATGGGCGATAACAGCATAATGTGAAACATATATGTATAATAATAATAATAATAATAATAATAATAATAATAATAATAATAATAACTTCAAGTTATTATTATTATTATTATTATTCATGATTATAATCATAATGTGATTTCACATTATGCTGTTATCGCCCATGATGAGCTAAGTGAGTGTTGGCAATGTCCCGAAGAGTTCATGACGGAGAGCCGCATTATTATTATTATTATTATTATTATTATTATTATTATTATTATTATTATTATTATTATAGGTTTTCGTCCCCATCGGGCTGAACAAAAGAGCCCCTGAATGCCACTGCATTAAACCGTAGTGTACAAATAGATAGACGTTGAAAAAGATGAGTTGTTTTGCGAGGGTCTCCCGTTGCCTGTGTCATACGGTAGCCCAGCTCTTGTAGAAACTCCACTCCAGTACGGTTTATGGGGCCCAGTGATTCGATGGCCACTGGCACAAAATCATGCGTGGTAGGGAGGGATGAGTACTTGATGCACTTTCGTTCTGCGGCATGTTCTGCTGCTCCACCGGCTGTTGATGCTGTCAGATGTACATAAGAGGATGCGCATGTGTGAATGGCTGTTGCGTCCCATGCTAGGTGTCTGCCTCTCGCCCATGGGATTAATGTGGCACCATCTGGTCTCTTGCCATCGGTGCGGATCAGTCCCGATGGTTCTCTTGAGCTCGGAATGTCCGCTTTCAAGAGAGCTCTCCAGATTATTTCATTTATGGCAGAGTGTAGTGTTGCTCTTCCCATTGATCTTCTGCAGACCAGACGGTGATGTCCACCTGGATCGACGCTCTCCCCGCATTGACATGGATGCGGTGCACAGAGCACTAGTCCTAGGCGAAGTCCTGCTCTGACCGCCTCATTGTTTAATCCCAACCCGCAGGAAGCCAAAGGGATAGTCCAAAGCCAGTCTCCGGCGTGCGGGGCAGATAATGCTCGCATTCTGGCTTGACTAAGTGGGTTGTCGCATCCGGACCAGACTTTCGCTTTATCTTCGTTTATCAAAGGTCTGTCCCAGGTCTTCTGTTGGATTGGAACCGGTATCATCGTCACTGGAAGGGAATCCTTACGAACGTTGAACATTTCCTCCTGGTACACGTCGTTCCACTCTTCCACGGCTAAGATGGCGCCCACGAGCGAGACTGTCGACGCAGCTGACGCCAAATAGGCTGAAGTTGCCAGCCTCGATACCCGCCTGGCCCCGAGTAATCCATCTCTAATCGGGAGCGAAGCTTGTAACCACTGAATGTCATTGAGCTCCATGTTGAGGATCTTCTCCAGTCCTGTTTTAGTCTGATGGTCTATTGTCTCCAGTAACGGGTGGTTCCAGCACGGAGAAGTCCGCAGCAGGTAAGTCACCTTTGCCGCCCCGAAACAGGATCTCAGCATTATGAGGGCTGCTTGTGACTGGAGGTCCATAAGGTCTTTCAATATTCGATCAAATTGTTCGCTGTGTTCTTGCAAGGTTTCACCAAGGGCCTTCCCTCTGAAAAGTGGAGAACCCAATAGGGTCAGTTCCTCTGGTTCTCGTCTTCTGAAGTCCTCAAAACCCTCTCCAATCGACTCTGTCTCCGAGTAGTACTCACATTTAAGTCTGTTCAGGGAAATTCCAAGCGTCGTCTCAAGCTCTTTTATCTTTATCAAATCTTGCCGAACGTCATCCACGTTTCCACCTAGGGAAAGATCATCGAGGTACCCAAGCTTGAACGGAGATCGCAAATCCCTTAACGTCGGCTGCAGGGGCAGGCAAAACAGCAGAGGCCCTAGCGGGTCTCCCTGCTGTGGTCCCATCCTAGACCTCACTGCAAATCGACCGAATTGTAGGTTGGCCTCAATTGAATATGCCTGGTGGGTGAACGCATAGAGTTCTGGGATGGTGTCATGGACGGCTCGAAGCATTACATCTCTCTGCAGTGTGTTGAAAGCATTTGCGAAGTCCAATTTTACAAAAATTTGTCCTCGTTGCATTTTCGTCACAAAATTTCTTGCGGCGTGAACCGCTGCCTCTCCCCCTCCAGGGGTTGCAATGCCTACCTGGAACGGGGTGAAGAACTCTCCCAGTCTTTTCAGGGCATAATTATTGCCACATTTTGCTGCCAGCCTGCGCCATATCCAATGACAATCGGTCTGAGGCCCCCTGATTTCTTGGAAAGAACGATAAGAGAGCCTCCAATATCAGTTCACGTAACGCGAGTGGACAATCACCACGCAGCAGTACGTTCACGAAGTCTGTCGTAGACTAGAGTAATGTACCAGCCAATTCCCTGGTGTTTATTAGGTCGAGAAGATGCTGGGGTCGGAACCCATCCGGAACACGTTTGTGACGACTCAGGCAAGTCTGACATTTGGTCCGTCCATCCATTTGCTGGTTGTCTTTCCTACATAGCGTTAATTGATTCGGTCGCCGCCTCGACTGGACGGTCCTGACTGCAGAGTATACGTGATGCGGCCCTGATGTTGCCCTCCTCCACCTTGGCATTCACCGTTGCCAAAAACATCTCTCGAGCATCTACCCTCCTTCGTGTCCCTGACGCACAATCTGCTTCCACATCATCCTCTCTCGCGTAGTCCTTATTCTCGAGGCGTCTTTTAACCACATTTGCCGCGTTATGTCTGCGGCCTGTCCGCTGTGGCTGTGCAAGAACGCTGGAGGCAAAGCGAAGCAGCTGATGCCATGTCTCAATGTTACTTGGGTCGTTGTTAATGGAAGCCAGAATTCTCTCGAGGGCCTGTGAACAGGCGAATCGAGCAGCCTTCGGGACATGCTTCATGACGCCTCCACTTCTTTTTCTCGGGTGGTTGATATTTCCTGTTCCTTGATGCAGAACCGCCTTGCCTCGCTGGGTCAGCATCTCTGGCTCTTGCTGAGCACCGTCTGTCAATGATTGCCTATCCATCACCGATTTGTCCTGCCGCAGCTGGGTCAGTGGAGGCTTCCTCGAGCCTGGGCACGGGCTGACACGTGGACCATGTGAGTGAACTGTGCCGTCTTTCAGGTGCAACTGTCTAACTGAAAGGCAGTGACTGCATACCCCGCTCGCTTTTTTTAAACCTGGTCCATCAATCTGTGATTGGTCAGACTGTGATTGGCTGGATCGCATTGTCATGGATCTACACTCTACAGACTACACTCTGTCATATCAAACCCAGTCTTAATAGTAGTTTTAGATTAATTCGGGAATAAGATTCTCCTTCACTTTGTTTTCAAATGCACCGCCATTTAAATTACAAACGTTGCCATGATGATTGTGACGTCGTTCGATAAAAATCATGGTGGACGGCCATCGACGTTAAAAGTTCAAAATTGCGTATGAAATCGATGATGGTAGCAAGTTTAACGAACCAATTCCGTTGTGTTCTTAGCAGTTCAGCTAGAGTGGAAATGATCCATCGTGTCACGAGTTGCTATTTAATTAAAAGACGTTAAAATCCAACTCTGACGAAAACGTGAACCGCAGTAATTTAAAAAAAAAAGTAGAACGTTAAAAATTATTATTATTATTATTGTCGCATCCGTCTACATCTACATCAGATTCTGTCTAACTAGAGAAAATGTTCCACTCGTTGGTGTTTGCGAGGGTGGTAAGATCGCTTAGAATGAGTTATCTTGACACGGTCACGATACAGATGTATCCTACGTGATAGATATAATCCTATATACATACATATAAAATATTCATATATATATATATATTAGACACACCCATATTAGAGACGCATATCATATATATATATATATACGCTTATATACATATATTTCTATTATGTAGTCTATGACGTGGATTTCCCAATTGATCTGCATTGGAAGTATGACACTGATTGAGTCATTGGTGTAGATTTAGCGCATTTCCTTGTCCACAGTTGGCGTAGAAGCCGGACGGTTTCAGCGGGGGAATAGGCCTGCGGAAGAAAAACAGAACAGCTGATCCAATCATGTTATCTATCTTCATGCATAAATTATGTATTAACGGTGCTTACAATGTACAAGAGTACAAGGTCAAGCAGTGCTGTATGCAAGACTTTATTTGTAATTTAATTTGAAACTTATAATGTATATAGTACAAATTCCTGATTCGACAGTAGCGGTTTTTATATTGCCGTGCAAAATTTTAAGACAGTTCACGCGAAACTTATCGAGACCGCTTGTTCGAGACAGAACAAGACATTCGCTCACTTCAAGACAGTTTCTAAAAATTCGAGACACTACCTCGAGACCGAGAACGAGACAGCAGGCTTCCGAGACCGAAACACTAAAAAACTGTCTTGAGACGTCTCAAGACCGAGACACTGTCTCCAGACCATACAACTCTGAGGTCAAGTTAGAAAACGGCGACCAACGAAGATGATCAGAGGGTTTGGAACATTGGCGAGCGAGGAAAGATTGGCGAAATGTGGACAAAGACGATGCAGAGGCGATCTAATCAGGGCTGTAACCCGACTGTCAATATCGAGACAAAACACCGCAATACTTGGTATCGCCGATACTTTATTCATTATCGCAGCGAGTATCGCGATAGTTTCAGTGTGCTGGTCTCGCATGTACGTATTGCGATCAATGTTCCTTCCAATTTTTTTGGGAGATGGCCTGCGAA
The DNA here is from genome assembly GCA_959347315.1 of Bimastos eiseni. NCBI lineage: Eukaryota > Metazoa > Annelida > Clitellata > Crassiclitellata > Lumbricidae > Bimastos > Bimastos eiseni. The sequence continues at coordinate 35,077,205 of OY365812.1, read as the reverse complement.
AGTAATTTGGTGGGCAACATTTCAAAAATTGTTCATACTTTTGTACGCAGATCTGAGCTGGATACGATGATAGTCAAATTAAGATTATATTTAAAAAGTGACAAGGTTTGATAACCTAAGAAAGCACATTGTCTAAAGAAAAACAAGGAACCAACATTTCTGGAGTAAGGCATAGGCCGCAGTACGATAGGAGACTTAATTTACGTAATTAAAAAAATATATGCGCACGTTAAATTCCTGTGTGCGCTGGTCTGCGCGAGTTAAATGTTTCACAATCGTATTATGGACGCGTCGAACCTGACAGCGACGCATTACGGTCATAGCGAGAGCGTGGCCAGGTGGCAGGGACATCGCCGTGGGTGTAACGTAAATGTAACGACATTGTGCTCAGATCGGGAAGCCAATTTTTGCCAACTCCAACACGCTGGCGATACGATCATTAAGTTCACACTGCGCTCGAGTTACGTCGGTACTATGTTCGCCCGTTTTTAAATACACTCAAATGCGCTCGTACTGCGCTTCTTTCCGCCACGCTCGCACCACAGTTTTTTGAACATGTTCAAAATTTAGCCGCGAGGTTCATGCTCATGGCGACGGCGCCATGCTCGATCGTGATCGAGCAGTAAGTTCATATACAATCAAACGGCGGTTCTACTGCGTTCTACACGTTTCCACCAGTGTTGGGCACGAGACCAAAACCTCGAGACCAAGACCGAGACCAAGACCGAGAGGTCCAAAACCAAGACCAGGACCGGGTGGTATGAGACCAAGACCAAGACCGAGGGTCCGAGACCAAGACCGATGCTCTTTTTTATAAATAATTCAATTTATTAAGATGCTAAAACGGTATAACACGCTTAAAACATTAATTTTATTGCTGAAGAATAGTAATCTTAATAATGGTCCAGAAATAGTTTTACCGGCCAGTCTGAACTTTTGCGGGTTCAGCCGTTGGCTTTGGACTGAGAATATCACACTATAAATTACTTAGTATACGATAGGTAAATACTTTAAGACAAGTAGATTAACGTTCCGTTTGAATTATGTAGACCTACCTAGTACTCGGAATTGTAGGTTAATAGTGACTACACGTGGCCGACCACTTGATTATTAGATTGTTCCAAAACCTTGAAATTCGTGAAAGCAAATTTGAATCGGCTGGTTCCGTTGCAAATGCATATTTCCTCCACAGTAACATGCCTATATAGATGGTCAACACGTCATAAATCGATAACAATCGCATAGGGCATAAACACCGGTGTCTCTAATCGAAAATAACCGACAAATATCAAAGAAATTGCTCTGATACGGCAAATGACCAAGGACGCTGACCTAAGACGGAGACCAATCCCAAGACCGATCCTATAAGACCAAGGCCAAGACCGACGCATTGGAGACCCAGACCAAGACCGATGCATTCGAGACCAAGACCAACACCAATACCGCAGTTTTCCAGTCTCGAGACCAAGATCGCGGTCTCGAGACCACATCTCTGGTTTTCACCACGCTCAACGGGCACCCATCACGAGAGCGTAGTGAGATCGGGGCCAGTTGTGACTGAGCTTAAGAGGTAACATTGATTGCATACTTTCTTCAGGCTGTCGGCAATACAGCGATACTCGATATCAATACTTTTTCCACTGTATAGTATAGTATACCTATCTCGTCTAGTCTACTTGATTAAGTCGCGATCGAGAAATATGATGAGCTCATCCTCATGCTTCTAAAATCGCCTTATCGGTCATAGGCCCCTATATATACATATATATATATATATGCAAATGACTGAAAGTAGGCCTATGTTCTTTCGCGATTGGCGGTAGAAGTGACTTGCCTAACTAAAATGTGAGTGTCCTTGAAGTTAGTCGATACTGAAAACGAAACGAAGATTGCTAATGCTATATCAGCGCAAGGTGTTCAAATAGCTTGTCCGAAGGCTACTTCAAATACATTGCCATTGTCCCGAGCGATTCCGTGGGAATTTCGTCAAAATTATCGGTGCATGAAATGTGCTAAGAGCGAATTCAGCGAGCCTATCGAACAGTATTGGTAAACTATTGGTATCGCAATACTTTAAGCAAAGTTATTGGTATTTGTACTGCAATACTTTTATTAGAAAGTGGTGACATTGCTAATGCAATAACTTTTCCCAGTATTGTTAACAGCCCTGGATATAATCGAGACGCACAAGCTGATGACGACCAAAGAACTAACACCATTGTCAAGATTTTTCCAGCTGACTGTCAGAAGCGGGATTGCCAGATACAAGATTCTCAAGAAATCGGAAGTCTCCAAGAAGCAAGGATTTTCAAAAGAAGAGTGAACAGCGCATTAAGCGAGCTGAGTTAGAGAGTTTGGGCGGAGTGTAAACCGTTCAGCGCTCATGAATAGGCTGGTGCTCTGCGCTTGCCTTTCAAGTGGCGCTTTAGAAATTTAGAGATTTCGATTAATAGTCACTCAACAGTACTTTCAAGATGAAGCTCGGACAGATTAGATATTGAGATACTAAACTAATAGTGGTTCTCACACTTAGGCTTTAGTCTTCTTAACTAATTTAAACCCAGATATGTTATGTTATATTACATATCCATGCAGAAAGTCGTCAATTCATGACGTCAGTCAAGTATGACGGCGTCGAGTGAGAAAGAACTCACGCTGATGATGGAATCATTGCTCTCTATATATTTTGGGGGTGGCGCATATGGAGTAGAGTAATGGTGAACACGCTGGGGCGCAGAGCTGAGGAACCGAGTTCGAGACTCGTATTCCTCGTAAGGTTGACTAGTCCTTCTTTCACTAGGCGACGTCGGCGTTTCTTAAAACGAGATGCATAACGTAATGGGCGCCTTGCACGGCTACCGACGGTTTAATTCGACTCCTGTTATAACTTGTTATCATTCGTTCATACTGTGCTTGTAATTCTTTCGGTGGCTTGTCAGTTTTAAATTAACGAATATAATTATATTGATTTTTATGGCATGAGGTAGCCTACTTCATTACACCAGGAAGTTAGAGATTATTATATGATGCAACATTTTCTGGAGGGTCAGTTCTCGTCATCAGGGATTGAAAAGAACGTACCCTTAAATGCGACAAGATTGCACCGCTGAATGGTGATAGCCAACAGGGCCGTACAAAGGGGGGGTCAGAGGGGCAGTGGCCCAGGGCGCAAATGTGCAAATGGCGCACATTTCAGAATGGAATAACTTATTATGCCATGAAATGCACTATTTTCAAAAATGCAAGATTGATGCTAGGCACAGGGCGCAATTATAGCTCGGTACGGTCCTGATAGACAATCGCTGAAAAAGGACGATTGGCTCGTGTTTGTCACCACTAATATAAGAGATACTGTAGTGCTAGCGTAATATTATATTACTTATTATTGTCAATTTGACGGTGCTATAGGAAACGGGCCAATTACTTACTTTGCGCTGGTAGCTGTTGGTAAAAGAGGTTGAGACGAATTGTTTACGTTTTCGTAAATGCTTAGCTCAGATCCATTCCCATGCTGAAAGCAGATGGGCAGAAGGTGGAGTTCTTTAGAAATATACATCTATCCATTATACAATTATGTGTGTTTACGTGTGATGATTGGTTGATGCAGATGTGTCATTTATATGCATTACTGCACGAGCATCATCTCTTATGGTGCAGCTGCCTGACGATGACAATGATGATGATGATGATGATGATGATGATGATGATGATGATGATGATGGTGATGATGATGATGAAGTAAGAGAAAACCCTCCCACTGAGCCAAGTCCATTCTAAGTGCCTCATGAAGAAGTAACAGAAAAGATACAACTACACAACTGTTATTCTGTCTTTCTGCACTTTCTCATTAGCATTGAAGCCATCACTGATGACATTTTGCACCTACTCGAAAGTCAGTGCAAAATGAGTTCAACTCTTCTGCACTAGTTTTTCAATGACAGAAGATGTACAGAAATATTCGAAAACGCTCTACTCAACGAACAGAAAAGTGTTTAAAATGTGTTGAATTCAACGAACACAGCTAATTATCAATCACTGCGTGTACTTATATGCAGCCGAGCAACTGATCTGAATATGAGAAATGTCCTATTTAGACTATATTCGTGCAAGTAGAACGTATTTACGCCATATATAGCGAGTGGAATCATGTTAAAACCATTAGGTAGTCATTTATCCGGGACAAGGCAATGCGTTCGAGTAACTTAGAAATGAATGACAGGTTGGATACAGGTCGATAGTTTGAAAGGCTTTCTTTGTCGAGCGATGGTGTCTTGAGGAGTGGAGTGACTAAAGAATGTTTGAAGAGCTGTGGAAAGTTGCCAGTAGATAGAGAGAGGTTGATTATTTTGGTAATGACAGGAACGAGGATTGATGCGCAGTCTTTCAGTAAGGAGGTGGGTACAGGGTCGAGTTCGCACTGCTTGTTAGGAAGAGATTGTAGCATATTGAGTATTTCTGTCTCTGATGTTGGTTTGAAGGTAGATAATGATGATGGAGGTGGGGAAGTGGGAGAGTCATGAATAGAGGAGGAAACTTTTGGAAGTGGATCGGTTGTGGTTTTGGAAATGAGTGATTGAAGAGAGAGACGTAGTGTAGTAATCTTTCCGGAGAAGAAAGAACAGAACGATTCAGCTATAGAAGAAGATGGAAGCGAGTTTGGAAGTGAGCTGGAAGAGTTCCGATGGAGGAGTTGATTTACAGTTTTCCAAAGAAGTCGAGGATTAGAGAATCGGGATTGGACCAACGAGGAATAGAAGCTCGTTTTAGCCTTAGCCAGAAGGTCGTGGTATTTATTTGTAGCCGATTTTAGGTCAGAAAGCACTTGAGGATCACGGGTTCGTTTGTAAGTGCGCTCTAGGCGTCGACGGAAAGATTTGAAAGCCTGGAGATAGGAATTATACCACGGGTTGTTAGCGTTAGATTCGGTTTTGTTGATAATAGGAGCGTGTTTGTCAAGGAGCGTGGAAAGAGTGGTATTGTAGGAAGACAGGAGATCATCAAGGGAGAGTGGAGGATTTAGAATGAGGTCTGAAACGGAGAGATCTTGCGAGAAGGCTTCAATGTTTATAGAATTGATCGACGAAAATAACGTTAGACAGAATCAGGATGTGGAGTAGGTAGAATGTTAAGGCATGTGAATATGGGATAATGATCGGAAGGGGAATCAAAAGAGAAAGAAATATCTGGCGACAACTTAGAGAGAGATGATGTGATGATGAGATTAAGTGTGTGGTTGTGACAGTGAGTGGGGAAGTTGACATGTTGGACCAGATTAGTGCATGATAAGAGCTGAGGAATTCAGTGGCAAATGAATCACAGGGATCGTCGACATGTATGTTGAAATCCCCTGTGATCAGGAATTCATGAGGAGTGGTAGCAGCGGTAGAAAGGAGGGTTGTGAATTCTTGCAAGAAGACGGATGAAGGACTTAAGTATGAGGAGGAGGAAGGAGGGCGGCAGACGTTGAAGATGGTAAGAATTTTGTTAGGAAGTTTGAGAGTGTATTATGTAGAGTGCCCCATATATGCCTAATTATAATTATAATCATTGTCGTCGTCATCGTCACCGTCACCGTCACCCTCATCGTCATCATCATCATCGTCGTCGTCGTCATCATTATCATCGTCATCATCATCAACAACATCACCATCATCAACAATATCATCATCATCATTATCATCACCATCATCATCAACAGCAACAACATCATCATCATTATCATCATCAACAACAACAGCATCATCATCATCATCATCACCGGAAGAGATATATTTCGGCTTTTGTCGACCTACCTGTTGAAGTCCAGCGACGAACTCTCGTATTGCGGTGTATACGAATGCATACTGGGCGTCCGTCTGAACGAGACCTGATCGCATCTGTCTCAGTTTGAAGAGTGTGCTCGGAATGTCAATCAGTTGGTCGAGTCCTTCAAAATTAATTTTCCCAAACGAACCAGGTTTAGTAGTCCTGGCACAATCGCCAGTTTAGATCAACGTACGATGATTAATTAATATCGAGATGATGACGACTATATTGTTCTAAATGTATGTATGTACCTATGCCTATTATCAGTGTCTGATTTTTTGGTGGCTAAGAGGGGCCAGATCCCCGGTTTCAGCTGTAAGTGCGCTGATTTAGTGCGGAACTCTTCAAGTTAGCAGTAATAGCTGTTTTAAGGTGGTTGTCGTTTAGGTAGAGGATTGGAAATGGAGGATTGGATGAGCCAGGGTAGAAATTTGCGAAGGCTATCGTTATGTTTTAAAAATACCTTTTTGTTGGATCAGGTTACAAAAGATATCGAGGAGGACGTACGTTCCTGTTCGTCCAATACCAGCACTAAACAATGACAAGCATAGTTAATTACTCTATTGTCTTATTTTCATTTTTATCAAAAGTTGCGTATTTCATATTGTGTTGTGTTGCAACGACTGACAATAATTAGTCTGTAATATTGTTTCTACATTCCATTTCTCCCAATAGTTAACACAGACCATAATCTAGATATGTCGTAGGCTACACAGACACTTGTAGGGGGAATAGATCGTTCTCGCAGTCCTCAGTTTAAAAAAACTGAAGTGTTCAATGTCCAAAGACGAATACTGTCAGTCTACACAGACAGCATCGAAGCAATTGAACGATATTCTATAAGTTCTAAATAGTTAAGAGTCCTATTTTAACCAGAGTCAGATAACAAGTGCACGACCAAACTAAATCATATTAAGGAGTAGATTATATTAGGGAGTAGATTATATTAAGGAGTAGATCAGATCAGAGGCGTCCAGATAGGGGGGGTCCAGAGGCAAATGCCTATAATTTTAGCTAGGGGGAAGTTTTTGCGTCTTAGGGTGGGATATCTTGCCTTCCTGTCACTTGAAACCGGGGGTTTGCTTCCTTCATTCAGTGGGGGATTGACACCCCTGGATCAGATCATGCAGTAGTAGATAAGATTACGGAGTAGATCAGATAATGGAGTATGTTATATTGAATTATGGATCGACCTGCAGTGGACGATTTGTGGGTTTGTGTCGTTCAGTTCCTTCTGCTTATCATTGACTGCTGCGATGAACTGTAGAATTGCCACCGTTTGGTCATCCTTTGGCGCACGCTTGTCTGGCCATTCCGGATAGTGAAAGTGGTAGACTGTCCGAGTTCCGAGGCTTTCCACCACTGGATTCTTACCCTTCTGCAACAGCATTAAACGGACAATGAGCTAATCAACGTAAACGTAAAAGGGTAACACGACTTTAGAGGTCAAATATCTGACCCGATCCGACCAGACCCGACCCGTGAAGTGCAAGACCCAACTCGACCCGACCCGACTCGTGAAGTGCAAGACCCGACCCGATCCGATCCGCCATTAGTTTTGATTTTACTAATATTTTATTTATCATCAAATTCTAAAGCCAGCCCTAATCCTAACATGCCTTTGACGCTACTCCACCGTTATAACATATTCGTTAATAGTGACATTTAACGCACTTGCATCATCTGAGTAGTTGTTTTGATGGGGCGCTGTATAAATAAATGTTCGATTACACCACATTACTCGTTTTCCAATGAATTGGTGAAGCGAATTCGACCAGTGCTGCTTTCCGTCTGAATTGGTGCTACGCTATTCGAGGTGAGCTTATTTCTGATCTCGCCCAGAGCGGCAAAAACTTGCGCACGCATTTTATCAGAGGCGTCAATCCCCTCAGAGTGATGAAGACAAACCTCCTGGTCCAAAGTGTCAGGAATGCTAGATATTCCCCTAAGATCAAAAAGATACCCCTCTACCTAATACTGGAGGCATTTGCCTCCGGTCTCCTATCTGAACGCCCCTGCGACATTATTACACAAAATCCCACCTAACATCCGACGATCTGTATCCTCAACAATTTTTTCGACTGTGGTTCATCTGTTCCCGCATTGATCACTAAAACTCATTATTCATCGGCCTACCAAAACTCCGCCTCACTCCGTTCCAGTCTGTACTCAACGCAGCTGCTCGTTTGATTGCCCGTCTTCGTCGTTTCTCACATATCTCTACTTTCACGACTCAAATCTTCATTGGCTTCTCCTAACTGATAGGATTCAGTTCAAAATCCTTTTTCTTACATGCAAAGCGTTTCTGGGTCAAGCTCCACGCTATCTTTGCGATCTTATCAGTCAACCTATCTCGGCTACCTCTGGACGTTCTCTCCGCTCTTTAGACCGTCAGGACCTTCTAATACCTCGGTCGGTCTAGAACTGCCACAGCTCGGCATGCCTATGCCTATGCCTCTGTTGGCCCTTTGCTATGGAACAGTCTTCCTGGTGTGACTCGTGCTGCAAGCTTATCTAGTAGCACAACTGTTTCTGCTCGTTCTCTTAAGACTTTTCTTTTCTCTAGAGGTTTTTCGCACTGGGAGCGCCTCTGATCAGGTTGTACTGTGAGAGGCGCTTTATAAATCCGTAAATAGAAAAGAATATCACATAATTCATGCTTGCTGACTCAACACGTCGGAGTTGAGTCAGTATGAATCGCCTTACAGAAGAGAAATAAGGTTTGCACTGAATTCTACAAGTCCTCTAACCTTTGTGCTCTCACGTGTGACATGAAGAACTCGGATGAAGAAGTTATTAGCACACTGCTGTGAGACGTGTTCGATCGTAATGGATCCACTGGCTAGATCAACCGTCATGCTCGTTCCCTCTTCCTCTGGCCAATACTGGAAGCACTTGTTCTGTTAGAAAGAATAGGATTTATAAAGATAGGAAAATCAATAGGAAACGCTACAACAGTCTAAAAGATGGACAGCAGTTCAGCGCTTATAATAGCAACGCATGAGTAACGAATATTAAAGCAATATGTAGGGCCTAGCAATATGGCTATATTCGTTAATTGAAAGGAAACAATCTAATAAGAACGCAGAAATGTTAACATGAGTGGCAGCGGACAATAACAGTAGCTAGAATTGAACAAAAAACTATTAAGTATTATTACTTCATGATCCGGGGATAAATTGAGAGTTGTCTTTAGGTGTGACAATGTGGCTAGGCCTATATGCTCTGGTCTTAATTGTGAGTGGAGGGATAACAGATTGGAGGTTGGACTTATAGTGAAGAACATGCTTGAGAATGAAAAAAAGGAGTTTAGCGTCTGCTATGTTAGCCGGTTCAGAGACTTTTTGGAACGAAGGCAATATCAGACACAACTGTATCGTATTGTACTACTGCCATAATATAAGACTGCTCCCATATACATGTAGATGCCAGCCTGACTTGTATGATTTAATCTTGACTTTTCATATTGAATCATGATTGCAGACCTGATTTCTCACTTCGATTGATTCCCTTAATTGCTTTAAGGGCCCATCCATATAATTATTACGTACGCAAAAAAATCGGATTTTCGGACCCCCCACCCTCTGTTGCACCGCGTACATTTTGTGGACCCCCTCCATGCGTACGTGCATCTGAGCTATACCCCCTCCCATTACAAAGGTAAAATGCCTAAGGACATCTATAAGACATTGATTTTACCATAGACTAATTATTTTTTAAGCGTCATATTTAACAGCTTAAATTTATTAACTGTTACGAAGAAATAAAACACTAACAACACTTGCATTTTACAAAGTTTTAATGCTACATAAAACTGATTAAGCAGGAATATAGTCTGTGATTGGGTCTACAGTTCTGATTTTAAAATTCCATTTTGTGGACGTCATAGTTAGACAGTCACATTTGCGCACGTACATATTTTCGGAACCCCCCACCGTACGCACCCGTACGCAAAATCGCAGAAATTCGAAACCCCCTCCCATCGCTTCGTTCGTAATGTGTGGATGGCCCCTAAAAGGGTGCTACAGAAGACATCTGATTCATCATCATGATTAGCTGCTACTGACGCCAGCCATTTTGCGACGATGGGTACGAATAAATCACCTCTATTAGTGGGTCATTTGTCAAGTCCATTGTTTTTAGTGATGAGATATTCTCCTTTGAACTGTCTATTGGATAAAAAAGTCCAACAATGCAAACCTTTCCCATTTCCACTGTGCGTGTCGTCATGACAATTATCGAAGTCTTCTCTTGCCAAACCATTCGCCAGAAATCGCTAACCGTGTTCTTGAGACAACCCTGCGTGGCAATGTACTTGCGCTGGTGGCCTTTGATATCCAATTTCGAGACCTTCAACGGTAAGACATTTACAGACATGAGTCCTACTAAAACATGCAATAATTTAAGTACAGAACAAAACATAGATAATCATAGGCTAACATAATTGAGGTTTAAAAACAAACTAAAACAACGCAACTCCTTACAATGCGTCAGTACTGGTTGGCCCATCGCTCTGGAACAGGTTGACGTTGCGCTGGCTCCTCATTGCCCACCCTGACTCTTTTTATGCTCGTCTTAAAACTGTCCTTTTTCGGTCGTGCTGGGGTCGGGAGCACTCATGAGTAGAAATCTTTAAGAAGCGCTATATAGATGAATGAATGAATGAATGAATTGTCACTAATCCATCATCATCGCGATCTCCCTCCGTAGTTCCGTTACTTTTCGGTCATATAACATACATGCACAGGACATTTTTTGTCACAATAGCTCATCGTTACCTCCTGCCTCCTTCATGTACCTCTATCAATCTCTTCTAAATCTGTCCAATCGAGACAAAAGTCTCACATTTTGAGAAATAGCTACCATGATGCATCATGTCAGAGGTGTTGTTCTGGGATATCAATAAAAAATCCGATTTCGTGTGATACACGTTTATCACTAAATTTGGTTAAATTCAGTTTCAAGATCACTGTTCACAATTACTGACCATCATTGGAGGTCAATCTCTCTCTGTTTTACGACAAACTATATTAAAACGACGAAATCTCAAACTATATTAAGATAAAGATTATAGAAATATCAAACTATTTTAAAATGAATAAATATCAAACTAGGCATAGAGTATGATAATTAAATATTAAACAATATTAGAATATACTAATAGGCTCTATCTGCAATACTATAGTCTGCATACGTCGATGTAGTTGGCGTTGATGTAATCGGACTCATCCTTGTCTTTCAAGATAACGCGAGTGTCGTCGTCTGAAACAAACACTAAACTTATAGGCTTACTGAGTTAGAGGAATGCGAAGAAAAGTGTGAAGAAGATTGTAAAGGAGAGAGGAAGGAGAAGAAGTAGAAGCAGAAGAAGAATGTCAAGATGAAAGAAATGAAGAGGAAGAGGAGGAGGAAGAGTAGGAGGAGGAGGAATTTTACTGAGTTCGCTTTGAAGTCCTAATGGAACAGAAACAAAGAAATAAAATAATTGACTTGGCGATGTTTGAATTCTAACCTGTATGCTGGCAGTTCTCTTCGTAGTTCGTACTTCCATGCGTTAGCTGTCTGATCTTACCTACATATATGGTATAATGTCGGTGACTTTTCTAGAGCTGCTCTTGTGTAATAAAAATCATACATATTGGTCATTTCTAATTTCTGAAAATTGTCCGTTTTATGTCATCAACTGAGATCCTGAAAAAATAATTAAGGAAGGCGACGTACATGGCAGAATATTCTTAAACCGATTTTTCTTTGTGTTCTGCTCCTGCTTTCCGGCTATTCGTTGTTTCGCGTAGACTTCAGAAAGGTTTTCCTTGTGAGTAATTTGCTGAAAAAACAGTAACATGTAACGCAATATGATGCATATATTAGACCTAGATTTAATTGTTCTTGCATCACCTTTTTGATTTCCGAGTAGGTTTCCATCAACGGGCGTATTTAATGGGTTCGCGAGTTCAACCCCCGAAAGTTAATTCATTATTGTTATTAAATAATATACCAAAACTTAAAATAATTCACGACATTTGTTTGGCTGTGCCACTGCGGCCACCATCGATTGGTGTCTCATGGCATACATTGTGAAAGTCATTAGAATATATTGGCTTAGTTAAAAGTCAAAGGTATTAATGTATGGAATCGTGTTAATGCTATTAATGTATGGGGCCGTGTTCGTCACAGGTATAGGCCTACTTTTGGGCAATGTGCTTTTAAATAAAATATACCCTTGTCTAGTCAAAATACTTTCATGGTCCTTAGCAACAGCTGGTCTTTCTAGAGAGGGGTCATTACCTGACAAACCAGGGTCCATGCTGCAGGTAGTTTTCGCGGATTAGACCAGTATAAATAATTTGATTATTTTAATTAATTATTTGCATATACAATCATTATATATATATATATATATATATATATATATATTTACTATATATGTTATAGTAATAATGACGTATAGTAAATGTATATTACTTCAAACTCCTCCCAGAATCCGTCTCTGTCCTTATCCTGACCCGGAAATCGTTTCGCAAGTTCACCTGCTCTACTCGATATATCAGACGCCTTGATCTGACCCAGATTGACCGCCTGCAATACACAAACTGACCCAAATTAGTGGCATTTATGAATCTTCGGACACATTCGAAGAGTACACTAGTATATATTCACAGATGTATCATCATCGTCAATAGCGTTCCCCAAGAGGAGCGTTTACCCGCTTCCACAGTTTGCCAACCGATCATCTCTTGTGTCTTCGCCCAACAGGCGTTGAGCCGATGTTCATCTGACCTGGAGTCTGGGGACTAGCTAGGGTGCGCACTCCTTGTTGACCCGACGAGCGATGCGGTATGGGATCTCAGTTTGGTGACCCATGGAAAATCCACCAGCAGTCGTATTCCCTCGGTAATTTGCAAGATAAACGCATGGTAGTCAGCTGGCCGGGTCAATCGAATACGAAGGTGCCGCCCTACTGCGTGCCAACCTGCTGTGCCCTTGTCCGCCGTCAAGACCGTTGCCTGAAGTGTTAGTGTTACGTCTTCCGCTCCCTTTGCCGTTCGGGTCTTCACCCTGTGACCCCGGGCAGAGGGGCACGTTATGCCGCGGGTTACTAGGTCCCCGGCGGGATTTAGTTATTGCAAGCATCATCCACCCCCGCTACAAGGGCGCATCTGCCGGGATTTACCCTGATACACAGTTACAACCAAAGTCTCTCGGACCAAGGTCTACTGTATAAAGTGTGGAAGGGCATAGATATAGACATATCTTATTATATCTTATTATGTTTAGTGCTATTAAAATATCCTGTGAGGATGTGAGCCCAGTGTTGCTCAGTGAGTGGGTCAATAAATGAGCCAAAGGCTGATCCGGAGCTTATCGAAAATGATAGCTACCTAGTGGATATATAGTAGTCAATTGTGGCCTTTTACATCAAGTAGTTAGAACCAAGAGGCAGAAAGACGCATAAAGGCTCACAGAACTATACACAGACAGACGCAACAACTATACACGCATACACGTATGCTTACATACGTAGTCAGATTAATCAATTAATAAGTTATTTTGAAAATTTTAAAAATCAACAACCACGAGGCGAAAGATACCGTAAACAATCAAATCAAAAGAATAGAGCAACCAACCGAGAACCAATCAAAGGCCAATCGATCAGACCTAATCAATCAATCAATCAATCAGTCAGTTAGTCAATCAATCAGTCAGTTAGTCAATCAATCAGTCAGTTAGTCAATCAATCAGTCAATCAATCAGTCAATCAATCAATCAGTCAGTCAGTCAATCAATCAATCAGTCAGTCAGTCAATCAATCAGTCAATCAATCAGTGAAAACGAACGGCGCACCTTCTGCAGAGTGAATTTAAATTCCTTATCGTTGTGAATTGCTGTTATCGGGTTCTTCCGATAATGATCGATTAGCTTTGACAGATCCTTGAAAGAAGCTCCATCTCCAATGTCGTACTGTGAGTTCTGTCCAAATTAAACACAAGCCATCGTCGTCGTCATCATCATCATTATCATCATCATCATCGTCATCGTCGTCATCATCATCATCGGCGGCGATCTCGTTTGACAGGTGGGGTGACACCCACTGAGAGGGGTAGAACATGTGGGGGACACACGTATAACGTGTCCCCTCTCTGTAAAAGGTGGGGGAGGACTTGCACCCCTCGACCCCCTGGATCGCAGTCTGATCATCATCATCATCGTTACTATATTCATCATCGTTGGTTGCAAGCAATTCTGTGATAATCATTAGATAATTAAACAATTATAATTAAATAATTAAACACATGTTTTATATATGTGTATATATGCAAGTACATGCCTCTAACGCACCTGTTTCCTGACGATGATATGAGTTACTTTACTGTCGTTCATTCTTACGCACAAAACGAAGTCTCCTTGTTTTGACTGGCATTCGCGGACCAGAAAGCTATATTCAGGCGCCGTCTTTAGACTTTCCTCTGCCTCTGAGGACGATATGTTCCCGTGGAACCACCTGGTGACACGAAACAATATGATTTAAAAATTTCTTTCCTTTCACCTTCCCTTTCTTTAACTATCATTCCCAATCCAAAATTCAATTTTATTCTATGTCCACTTATAATTCCTATCCAGCTACTTCTGATCGGTTTCACGCTAATCATGTTTTTTTCGGTGTATACAGACTCGCTTTATTTTGGATTGACGAGACCAGGCATTGTTCTGTTTTGAATTGTCTCATATCGTCATGACTTCTCTTGCCTTCTCCTGCCTTTCCTGCCTAGTCTTGTCTTCTCCTGCCTTTCATGCCTAGTCTTGCCTTCTCCTGCCTTTCATGCCTAGTCTTGTATTCTCCTGCCTTTCCTGCCTAGTCTTGCCTTCTCCTGCCTTTCATGCCTAGTCTTGTCTTCTCCTGCCTTTCCTGCCTAGTCTTGCCTTCTCCTGCCTTTCATGCCTAGTCTTGCCTTCTCCTGCCTTTCATGCCTAGTCTTGCCTTCTCCTGCCTTTCATGCCTAGTCTTGCCTTCTCCTGTCCTCCCCTATCTCGTCTTACCTTCTACTACCCATCGCCTTGTCTCCTCCTGCCCGTTCTTGTCTCGTCTTACCTTCTTCTATCCTTTTTTGCCTTCCTCTGTCATCTCTTTCCTTGCCTTGTCTCCTGCTGCACTCTCTTTCCACTTCTTACCCCTTGCCCTCTCTTACCTTGTTTTACTTCTTGTCTGCCCTTTCCTGGTCTTGGCCCCATCTGCTTTTTTTCTCGCTTTTTCATTTTACCTTGTCCTGCATCTTTTTGCTCTGTCCAGCTATCTCCTGTCCCTTCTGGCTTCCCGCTGCCTTTTCTTGCGATCTTTGGCTTCCCTTCTCCAGCCTTCTCTCGCATCTTGTCTTGTATTTCCTTCAATTCTCCCTCTTACTTTCCTCTTTCTCTCCTTCCAGTGGTTAAATTTCTCATCCAGAGGTGCCTGATCTCCACATATTTAAAAATTAAAAACTTTAACCTAAATCAGGCTGAGTGGCGAATCTGTTGCAATACAATCGCTATTTGCCATTTGCTATTTGGATAAGCATAAAATATGTGAAACAAGGGCGCGTGTGGTTGAATTTTGAAAGATTTTAGGTAGTGTATAACGTGGTTATGGTGGATCTCAAATCCGGATCTAAGATCTGGCTAGATCCGGCTGAATTTAACCACTGTAGACTCCCTGTACTGTCTTGCCTCGTCTTGCACAGCCTCGTATCTGCCTGCCCTTGCCCTGACTTACCTTTCGCTTCTCCATCTTGTGGCACTGGAGTAGAACGGTTGTGTGAAATGGATGAAGTCTCCGGTCTGCAGCCGTAGCTTCTGTCCATCCTTATAGTAGTCGATGAGTTCCATGAGAGTCGCGAACTGCTCTCCTCCGTACAAGTCGTAGACTTCTCCGTTGTTCTGGATCTTAATGTGCACCACGCCATCTTTTTTGTGCCTACAAGGACGAATTTGTATAGCGCCAGTCTAATGCTCATGATAAAGCAAAGCGGTTGGACGACTAAGTGAAGTCAAGCATCGAGCTCATCGTCGTCACCATTGTCAGATTTCGTCGAATGATTATCCTACATCATGATGGTGATGATAGTGATCACCGTGATTATGACAATGATTAATTGATTATGACAATGAATGTGATGATTATGTTGGTCGTGGTAGCGATGATAATGACGATGACGATGATGATGATGATGACGATGATGATTATGATGATGGTGGTGATGATGATGATGATGACGACGATTACGATGAGATCGATAGACCAACCTAACGCTGAGGCTCTGGTTGCCCGCATCACTTTCGCTCGGTCGGATGATGAAGCTGCCGTCCTTTCCCTGCGTCATCAGCAGATTGGACGCCTCCTCCGCCGATACATCCAGAAAACACGACCTGCAGTTCAACCAGTCGACTTCTATAGCGCCGGAAACAGATCTCAACCCAGAACCACTCGGATATGATTATTATGCATATCAGCAGCTACATCTCTACGAGTACCAGGACCACCGTATGGTACTCATTCGCATGGTATTTCTCTACATGGTACTCCGCTACATGGTACTTCTCTACATGGTACTCCTTTTCATGGTACTTATCTACATGGTACTTCTCTACATGGTACTCATGTGCGTGGTACTTCTCTTCATGGTACTTCTCTACATGGTACTAGTACATCTAGTCATCTACCAACACCACTAAAGATACCAAAGACATTATAAACATTAGTTTCACAATTATTATCGCCACTATCAGTAAGCATACTAATTATATAGTCGATGTCACAGCCAGCCTACCAGTGACCATGTTATAGAACCACAACCAGCGACACCCATGGCTGCATGGCATGCCTCTACCAGTCTACAAGCTACAATTACCTGTCAGTAGGTCAACCAGTGGGACTATTAATGAAGAACAAGAATTCTCCTCGTACACGAGATTTTTGGTTGCCAGAACTAAATATCTCAGCTTTCTTGTTCTCGTATAGACTCGGCTTACTTATCGTGCTGGTCATGACTTAAGACTAACCGCTCTCAGCTGACTTATCCTCCAACAGTCCTTCCCTCTGTTTAATGAAGTGGACTAACTCTCAGGCTTTTTACCTGATTAGGCCTAATGGTCGATTTTGGCGCACACATACGCAGAAAACAAATATTCTCAGCCTATCCAAGTAGATCCAATCTTTCGCTTTTCTCAAAACCAGCTTCTTTTCGCGGGGCCTTGACCACTTGCAGCGCTTCTGAAAGGTTCGCTCTACTTGAGGCGCTCTATAAATGCTCAAATACAATACGTACAATGCAAGTAGGTCCTACTAGCCGAACCCGTCTTGCATGAAATCACCACCCACCACATAACAGCGAAGACACCACCCACGGGCAGTTACAAAAAGACAAAATTTAACTACAAAGAAATGAATGACACTGTAAGTAAATAAAGTTAGGCCTACCCTTTGTCTGTTTTCTTGTAACTCATGCTGTTGACTGTTGTCGGTGTAATCTCGAGAGTTCTACAGTAACAACGTTCAAAGAGCGAATTCGCTGGATTCACAATTGCGTAAACGACCACTGAGGTTTATAATAATCGCAAGAACTTCAACGTTTAAGCTTGCTGCATCATCATCTAAGTTCCTTTTGCGAACGATTAGGACCAATAACGTTTCGCCTCTGGATGTTTTGGAAACGATCTAAAATTCAGCACTTCCTTGTTCTGCAGTATGTGGTTCACTCGACCGTAGCGGTCCAGGCCAGGCTAGACCGATAGGCCAACGGCCTACTGATGGGCCAAAAGAGCTAGAGGACTTTGACGGCATCAAGCGTGGGTTATAATTATAGTTCTCTGGCCGCAGGGGTAAGTGTGCGTGACTGCTTGCCAAGCGCAAGATGATCAGACTACGAGTGTGTAGGAAAAGGTATGAAAAGGTACAATATAGTTGTTGCCGTCAATCGGAATTTATATAGCGCATCAACTGATCTCTACTGAGACCCAGGCTGAGCAACTGGTGGAACTGAGAGGAAAGGATCCTGGATGAATCCACAGAGGGATCAATTCAACCACCATGAAATCTGCCACTTGCTAGTTGACGAAACCTGAGACTAATTAATAGGTTACTCCATCATATCATTATTCCAAGGATTAAACCCCTTGAATGAAATAAATGCTTGTAATTGTTTCCCTGTACGTGAACATTTAGTTCTTAACTAACTCTAACTTAATTAACACTAGAATCGAGAGCGCCTTGAACCTTGCGTAATATAAATTTAGGATCCATCGGGTTAGCTTATATAAATATATATTATATATATATAATATATATAGGGCCACAATTGGTGTCAATTTTAATTGGACATAGTTTGAGAAGCGAATGGCTTATAGGCCTAATTACATTTTGTTTGAGCACTCTGCCCATAATAGTAATTTCAAATCTTCTAAAGTGCCACTCCAAAGCCAAACGCAAGGCATCAGCTTATTAGAGATCCCTGCGTCAAATCAGATTGGTTGTTCGAAGGGTATTCCGAGGAATACAATACAATTGTCATTTGATATTGCCCTTCTTACGGTTTAGTTCAGAAGTGCACACACGCCTCGACGGCGCAACTGCAGTTGTAATGCAGAGTAATTGTAAGCGAAGGACTTGCTCAAGGTCCGTATACACAGTGACTCCCCGGACGAGGCTCGAACCCGCTCACTCAGCACACACTGAGCCATAAGGGGCCGACAGCTCTAACCAATCGGCCACCATGCCAAGGAAGGTCAGATTTCGGTTGCCAGAGGGTCAGAGCAGCTGTTAAGTAGGAGTCGTTTTGGTCAAGGATTGGATGGTAAATAATCAAGTCAGTGGTAAAGTCTCATCTAGAGGTGCCGGATCTCCACACACACACACACACACACACACACACACACACACACACACACATATATATATATATATATACATATAAAGACTTATATGCCCAAGTCAGGCTGAGTGGCGAATCTATAACCGATATATATATATATAAGCAGTTTGTCCATCGGATAAGCAGAAAATGTAAATAACAAGGTATGGTTGATTATTTTACGCAAAGCATGTATTTAGAAAATGTCAGGTGGTATAGATGTAATCTGTTAGATGGCAGATCTCATTGCTGAGGTGATGGATCTCGAATCAGAGGTTCCGGATCTCAGATCCGGCTGGATTTAACCACTGGCTCATCAAGTGAGTCTGGGCAAGAGTTCTTGAAAAGGCGAGACCTCAGTTTCGTCTGTTAACGCGGAGAGTTCGAGCCTGGTCCGATGCAGTTACCACGCAGTGACCTGGAGCACATACTTAACTCACAATTGCTCACCGCCATATCGATCTTTATCTTCGTATAATATATGGCTACACTTCTAACCTTTGGAAGGAGGACACTATCAACATACAGTTGCATTTCAATGTATTGTAGCCGATATATGACTGGTCATAATGAGCTGGAGCAGTGACTTAAGCTATATTAAAAATTTATGAGATGAGTAATGCAAAACAGTCAGCATCTACAAGAAACTGATTTGCAAAACCAAATAGACCTAGTCGCATGCTCATTATTTATGGACTTTATAATATATATATTTTTTTATATATGTATATATATATATATATACATATATATATGTATACAATCTGAAAGTCAAAGTGGCCAGCATAATCGTGAATACATATATATTATAAATATGTGTGTGTGTATTATATATGTATGATATATGTAATTAGAAAGTCAAAGTGGCCAACAACCATATGTAACTGTCTGCATGATTAATCAACGCATCACCCTGCTCTATATAAATCTGCTATTACAATGTTGATTACAAATTACAATCCCACGCTAGAAACTTAACTATAATCACAACCAAAAAATAGAAACGTATTACAAAAATAATAGTCATTAAAATACTCTAGTTGTCATGACCATTCTCCTTAGTAAAACTAGGTCAATGTCATAATTTTATAGTCATTAAGACTTGATGGAAAGTTAATAATAAACTCCAAAAATTCAACATACTGTGCAAAACATGTTGAACACTGAATCATGTAAAGCAATGTATTATGCCATTCATCTGAGCCCAAACAACCATTTCAATCAACAAGCAGTTTGGCAACTTAATATGGTTCTTAAAATGCCTCATATGAACATCTAGAGTTCTAGATCAATACAAACAATGCATGCTATCCTGATTCCCCTATTTACCTCACCACCTATTTACCCCTATTTACCTCACCACCTATTTACCCCTATTTACCTCACCACCTATTTACCCCTATTTACCTAACCACCCTCGCCCTAAACACTCCACTCTGCCTTCTCGAATGTTGTAGAAATTTCGAGAACCGCTTACAATATTAATTGCTAGGTTGGGCATCTACTCATTTACATAATAATTATAATATCTGCATTTAAATTCAAACTGACAAACTGCAGTATGACCACAAGCACAGTATCAACGGAAGATGACAAGTTATAGCAGGAGTCGATTTAACTGAACGGCAGCCATGCAAGACGTCCATCACGTTATAATCTGATTTAACCAACGCTGCTGCCTAGCGAAAGAAGGACTAGTCTATCTTAGGGGCAGCTGCGAGAATCGAACTTGTTTCATAATAACTTTCAACTAAACTTCAAACATCTAAAGTCACTAGCAAAGTGCCACTTGAGAGGCAAGCACAGTTAAAGCAGTTTATTCACAAAGTGCTGAGTCTAGTCAGAGGGGTTGTCAAAGGCTTAGTTAGAACGTCTGAGTCTACTTGCCAGGAAGTCAGAGGGGCAGAGAATTGTAAAGTAGCTGGTAAGGTGGGCATTGATTAGGTCAAGAATTTGAAGGAGGATCTGGTTTAAGAACTGTTGAACAGGTGACAATTCAGCATTGAGTGGAAATCCTGAGGGTGATGGATGTAGGAACTTCAGGCAGATGATTCAGGGTGATTGGGAATGTTGAAGGAGATCTGTGGCATTCAGGAGGACAACATGTATCTATCGCTCCACAGACATGATGCAGTGTGGCATATTGGCTTGAATTGAGAACTTAAGAGGAGAATTTACCGGAGGTCGAGAAAAACTAAGCCAGGAGGAAGAGTCCCTTTCGCCAGTGGATAAATCCAAATTCTGTTTGATTATGAACTCAAGCCAGAAGCAACTTTGAATAGCAGTGCTTTTTTCTAGAAAAAAATGTGCTGGAGCACATCTTTTATTTATTTTATTTTAATTTGTAATCTGTAAGCCTACTGTCAAAAGAAATGATACCAAAATTGGCTACTAAATTAAATAAACTCTAAAAGAAGGACACAAACTATAATTTTCAGAAGATAAAAAATTGAAATTGCAAAGTTTTATATCAAATTACAGAGTTTTTGCACAATTACAATTTTTATTTTTAAGCAATTGAAAAAAAGGTGCCGAAACACTCATTACCTAGGACATGCGATCTTATTCGCATTAAACGGTATGAAACTACACATTACAACCACCGTTAAAGTTGCAAAAAAATTGAAAAAACTGTTTGTAGTAAATGAATGCTGCTGTAGTGAGCAAATTTGACAGCTTTGAGTAGATGGCAGTAGTGTGAAAGTCGGTTACAATTCGACATCAAGTAGTTAGTTTTCCAATGGAAAATACATGCTGAAAGCATATCAATACCTATATGTACACATAATTCACCAAATCGTGACATTCACAAACTAGAACACATTGAGAAATTAAAAGAAAAAAATCCATTTTCAACATGAAAACCAGACATTTGTTCATGCTTTTAAAATAGACAGTGAAGAAAAAAACAGTATTACAGTGAAAAGAAATACATTCTGGCACAAGTTGTTTCGAGACAAAGTTACAATACACTAACACATGCAAAAGCATTCTGCTACCGAAACATTTTTTACTAATAGACATCAATGACCAAATAATAAACATCAGATCTTATATCAACTGGCCTGTTAATACATCAAAGTTGCAATCTGAGACAAAAATACGTTATATGGAGATTCAGTATAAATATCATGGAGACTTAGGTACAATTCTGTAAGTCGACGAGTGCTAATATTATGCCAATAAGTTGTATGAAACAGCATGAGTATTGAAGGTATGCCTTTGTACATTTCATAAGTTCAAAATCCAAAGAGTAATAACTTTTCAACAGATACATAATATAAGTATACCCTTTATCGAGAAAAAACAACAGCTATCCAGATTTTGGTGTACACAGAGTTTAGCAAAATAGATAAATAATAAAACTGAAGTACAAAGCATCCGTGTGACAAGATTTTATGAGCATAAAAGTCAAACTTTTTCAATGGCAGGCTAGTGGCAATAACTTTATATTCCAGCAAGTGGCAAGTCTAAGATGTTGAGTGAGCACAGTGGGGTAGGGATAGTGGCGGAGCTGCATGGACGCAAAATACGCAACTGCGTCCCAAAAAAGATAAAAAAATGACCAAAAATATTTTAACAATTTGTTTAACAAAGCAAAGGAAATTAAAATATTTAATCAAATAATTTGTAAGTAGAATGACATTTTCAGCTGCGTCAGAACATGCTTACTTAGTAGGCCTACTTATATTGATGTTTCCGGACTCAGAAAAGGTAATATATATATATATATATATATATTAACGGTTTTCCATAGCGGGCGATAATCGAGCATTTCCTGTCTAAACACGTTGTTTTCATTTTGGTTTTAAATTAGTTTAAAATTCCAAATTTGTTTTTAAATTCTATTTTCAATTTTGTAAATTCGTTAGATGCAGTTGTGCTGATATTTTAAGTTCACGTTGCAGAAGTTTAGTAGGATATACTGCAGTTTACAGATATTAAAATTAGACGTAGACAATGTCCGACGAAAACGCTCCGCAATCACCAATAATATTTCAACAACAATTTTTAACGAAATAAAAGGGATTGAACTATTTAACCAAATAACATGTAAATAGAATGAAATTTTCACTTCACAGAACATACTTAGTACTTAAGGTGTATTGATGTTTTGGAGACTCGGTATAGCTAATATAGCCTATAATAACAGCTTTCCATAGGGGACGATAATTGAACATTACCTGATTAAAAACGTTCTGTTTTCATTTTTGCTTTTAAATTACAGTTTAACCTTAAGTACTAAGTATGTTAAGAAAATGTTTCAATATTTCTTAGCAAAATGCATCTATAGATGAGATTCTAAATAATAATTTATAAAATGTAGAATGAATGATGATGATTGGTCAATAGGTATGCTTTTCTAATATTGAAATTGCCCAATTGAAATATCTGGAATCTGTGCTGTACATTACATTTCAAACTACAGCATTCTAATTAAAAAAGTATTGTCGCTCTAGATTGTCTGCCTGTGGAATAGCACGGTCATGAGGGAGTTAGGAGATCGTCCTTTAAATAGCAATACATTTAATAGTACAGCATTCTCATTAAAAAGGATTTTCACGCTAGACTGTTGAATTCTAGATTATGCCTGTAGATTTTAATGGGCATGTGGGTATGGGTGTTGCCTTTATTGGAGGAAGGAACCAGCGCAGCACGTGACCTGGGGTTTGAATAGACCCGCATTGGCCAACCGGATCAAGTGTTCGCATGCAGAAACATCACTGACTGTACCCAGGTACGCTCCTGCTGCCCCACATATCCCCATCAGGCCAGGGCTGCATAGAGCATGCGGGCTACTGTTGTCGAACGCATGACACTATAAAGCAATAGTCCAGAGAGACCATGCGCCACCATTATGCGACATACCCAAATAAAACATTAAAATGCTACTCATCTGTGCTTCATTGAAGTTGCTTTAAATCGAGGGCAAGAACTAAACATGAAGAAAGTTAGATAGTTACATCAGATTTACATCATATTCTGCCTTTTAAATATTAGTGCTTAAACAAGGTTTCAGAGTATGTATACTAAAACCTAAATCGGGAAACATTGGAAAACACTCACATTCTGACACTTTGCTTTATCAAGTAAAACTGCAATATTTTTAAGTTCCTAGCTTTATAAGTCACAGTAACTTCATGCAGTATGACTCTTAAAATTATAGTGTTCATATAGTCACGAGTGGATTGTCTATCAATCGCGAAATCGGGGTTAAAATCTTCGCTAGGGCAAAATTTTTTTCTATATCTCTATTTCTGATCGACCTTTGCCTCCAGCGACCTGAACTATGATGGGTATTTGTTCCCACTCTTGGTGGGAAGATGAGACGGTCAGGGTGGGGACTGGTCACCCACCTTCACATGCTAGGGTTAAGAAAATGGTGTCGCTAACAGTTAATACATAACGGTTGCCTCAGGGCTATCTTCTTCTTCTTCTTCATCTAATAGAACTGGTGTCATTGTGCATCTATATGATTAGAATGCCTGTAGCTCAAACTACATCTCCAATTAAATAGTTTGCTTCTAAGTTTTACTGTCGTTGTCACTTTTAGCCAAAACAATGTATACATGCATAAATACGTACATTCATACATACATAGTATTACATCCATACATATAATTACGCATAAGCATAGACCAAAACAAAAACCGTCAACATGATGAAATTTCCACTTGTGTCGTTAGGGTCTACTTCGAAGATTTCGATGGAATACTTTCAAAGGTTTTCGTATATCTGAGTCGCTTGCCTGCAATAGGTAACGACAAATTCTCTCTTATGATAAAACTTTATTAGATTCGGTGTGATCGGTATCCAATAATTGCACTTGTTATAATGCACAATTTATTCTACTTCTTTACCTCTAAAGCACAATCATCATAAAGCACAAGGTAATCTTTGTTTCAAATGAAATTGGGGCAAATAATCATAATCTATTCTACAGGCTTCATTAAATTCTATATAGGTGTCTTCAAATGGGCTAATTATATAATTATCAGTAGAACAATGCAATAAAGATTGCACACCGCCCAGCTGAATTTGGATCTTAGAAACTCTCTATCCCATTTCTAGTCTACTCTAAAATCTGTCTTCTCTGGCTGCACTCCTCATCAAAGAATCTGCTGTATGTCCCACGGTCCTCTACAAAGTTTGGGAACTGTTCCCTCTCCGAGTTCTCGGAGCTCGGAGCTCTCCTGTCTCGGAACCAACTGCATGGAACGGCTTTCCCGAACATGTGAAGAACGCATCACCTCTTGAAGCATTTAAATCGCGACTTACTACATATCTTTTCCAACAATCCTACAACTCAAATTGACATTTTTTCTCATATACAGCATCCTTTCTTTCGGCCTTGGCCATGCTACGGCGCTATATAAATTGCCTTATTATTATTATTACTAACGGGTGTGCTACAGCTTTGGATGCTCGTTGGTCTTTCTTTTTGCTGTGCAGCACGCCAGCCGGTTGATTCTCGTAGGTTGCCTCTTTAGACTACAAAATACAACACCAACCACTGTTGATAGTCAAATATAATCAATGCAGCTTCAACTTGGCAGGGTGGTGGTTGAAAGGAAATCAAACTGTATTTGTTCCCACTGTTAGTGGGAAGATGAGACAGAGAGGGTGAGGACTGGTCACCCACCTTCACATGTTGGGGCTAAGAAAATGGTGTCGCTAACTTCTTCTTCTTCATCTAATAGAACTGGTGTCATTGTGCATCTATATGATTAGAATGCCTGTAGATCAAACCACATCTCCAATTAAATAGTTTGCTTCTAAGCTTTGTTATTATTGTCACTTTTAGCTAAAGACAATCAATACGTTACAATACGTTATGCGTCTAATTTATCCAATGCCCTGCATAGGGAACGAAGGAACAGTCGGTCTTACGTGGGATACGGAGTTCAGAGCACAAACCCCTAAAGTAAGCATGTATATGCTTAATCATCTATATCTTTCATCATGTTGTCTCTATGCAATGCATTCCTCAACCATCATACAGCTGAAGAAATCTGGCACCATTCACCCATGCCTTAAAATACAACAAAGACAGATTCTCAGATCAGATTCTCAGATAAAAGACAGATTCTCAGATCAAAGACAGAATCACAGATCAAAGACAGATTCTCATATCAAAGACAGATTATGAGATGAAAGACAGATTCACAGACCAAAAACAGATTCTCATATCAAAGACAGATTCTCAGATCAAAGACAGATTCCGATCAAAGACAGATCCTCAGATCAAAGACAGATTCTCAGATCAAAGACAGATTCTCAGATCAAAGACAGATTCTCAGATCAAAGACAGATTCTCAGATCAAAGACAGATTCCGATCAAAGACAGATCCTCAGATCAAAGACAGATTCTCAGATCAAAGACAGATTCTCAGATCAAAGACAGATTCTCAGATCATGTGTCTCATACCACAGAATAAGCAGAGTAGTTTTCGACAAACTGCTGAACTGCGACGTAGATGAACTTATATTGAGAGTCCGTCTGCACGATTCCCGATCGCATTTCTCTCAGCTTAGCAAGTGTCCCTGGAATGTCAATCAGACAGCTGAGCCCTGAAAAACAAAAGGACAAAGGTTAAAGGTCATGCCACCAGATTGTATCTCAATTCTCTCAGCTATGCAAGCATTGCAGAAGAAGGCAAAGGTTAAAGGTATACAGTCATGCTAACATGATATGATGGAGGGGGCTTAAAGTAATGGACACCACACTGAAGTGCAGCGCTTAGGAACCTAGCGTGAAATCCGTATCCCCGTTCCTTCTTTCACTATTTGGATAAATAAGATACATAAAGTAATGGGCACCTTGCATGACTACCAACAGTTAAATTCAACTCCTGTAGTAACTTATCATCATTCGCTCATAATGTACTTGCAATCTCTGAGACTATGAGCATCCATGCCATCTATCAGCTGTAGATGGGAATCCGCTGGTTGGTTCCATGTTTGTGCGTGGGCCAACCATTGGTCACTCTTCTAGAGCTGTGCATTGTTTTACTAACAGATGTATTTACTCGTTCACTATGACACTTAACATCATTTAGGTGCCTCTGAGTAGATATCTTGAAGAGGCGCTATATAAATGCTCGATTACATTACATTACTGCAGTATGTCATTTTGAAATTAAACAAAACTCATTAACCATAACCAACCATTTTATTGATTAGCTCCAAACCAATATAACATACAATCAAATAGATTACAATGTTGTGGATCAATGGGGAAGAGAAAGAAGCTCCTAATGGTGATATATCTATCTCATACTTGGATCTAGTACCTATCCATTACCTTGATCTGGTACCTATCTCATACTTGGATCTAGAACCTATCTCATACTCGGATCTAGTACCTATCTATTACTTGGATCTGGTACCTATCTAATACTTGGATCTGGTACCTATCCATTACTTGAATCTGGTACCTATCTCATACTTGGATCCAGAACCTATCCATTATCTTGATCTGGTACCTATTTCATACTTGGATTTAGTACCTATCTAATACATGGATCTAGAACCTATCCATTACCTTGATCTGGTACCTATCTCATACTTGGATCTGGTACCTATCCATTACTTGGATCTGATACCTATCTCATACTTGGATCTAGAACCTATCCATTACCTCGATCTGGTACCTATTTCATACTTGGATTTAGTACCTATCTAATACTTGGATCTAGAACCTATCCATTACCTTGATCTGGTACCTATTTCATACTTGGATCTAGAACCTATCCATTACCTTGATCTGGTACCTATTTCATACTTGGATTTAGTACCTATCTAATACTTGGATCTAGTACCTATCTATTACTTGGATCTGGTACCTATCTCATACTTGGATCTAGAACCTATCCATTACCTTGATCTGGTACCTATTTCATACTTGGATTTAGTACCTATCTAATACTTGGATCTAGAACCTATCCATTACCTTGATCTGGTACCTATTTCATACTTGGATCTAGAACCTATCCATTACCTTGATCTGGTACCTATTTCATACTTGGATTTAGTACCTATCTAATACTTGGATCTAGTACCTATCTATTACTTGGATCTGGTACCTATCTCATACTTGGATCTAGAACCTATCCATTACCTTGATCTGGTACCTATTTCATACTTGGATTTAGTACCTATCTAATACTTGGATCTAGAACCTATCGATTACTTGGATCTGGTACCTATCTAATACTTGGATCTAGAGCCTATCGATTACTTGGATCTGGTACTTACCTTGTGCCTGGATCTGGTTAATAATGATATCAATGACAATAAATGTTCCAGTGCGTCCAATGCCAGCACTAAAACGAAAGAAACAGTTCAAGTTAAATCTATTTTTATGATCCGTCATAATTAAGTCTCATTATCTAATTAAAATTTTATCCTAATATCTATTCTCATTCCATTCCAGTACTCTATACTGTATCATACTCAAAACCTCAAAAATTACATGCAAACACATCTTATCCTATTTGACAATTATCAACTACTTTTTAGACCCTGCTACATGACTGACACAATAGCTTCAGATAACAATAATAATAATACTTTTTCTACCAATAAAACCATCTGCGAAGAATAGCCATTCCAGAACAATGCCCCCTAATTTTTTGAATCCCGTGGGATCATATGTACCTCGGGAAAAAAAAAAATATTTCCCAGAAATATGGTGTGCTGCACATATTTCAACCTGTGGCCATCGCGACCTTTGGTCCTCCGAACCAGTGTTGTATGCAAGACCTTAAACTTCAAGACCAAGACGAGACCGAGACAGTGAGGTACCGAGACCGAGACAGTGAGGTACCGAGACCGAGACACTAGATTCAAGACAGTTCGAGACAGTAAAAGATAAGTGATCCTATATAAAAGGCTGTAAAATACTAATGTATCAGTTTTCGGGAATAAGGTTCATTTGTAATTTCAATTTGAAACTTAACTATAATGTATATTGTATCAATTCCCAAGAACAGTTTTTATATTGCCGAGTTTTATCTTTTCGATATTTCTTCTTTGGCCAATCTTCTGAATAGTAAAGAAAGCACGTCAGAAATCTTCTAGACGATTTTAAACAAGCAAATTCGATACCAAATACCAAACGAAATTATAAATTTGTGCATATCCTTACTCACCCTGAGAAACTCGAAGTTGTTCCGATCGTTTCGGTTATGGTGGTTTTACAACAATTACAAACTAATAGCCAATAGCTATTGTTTGTAAATAGGCCTAACTTCAAATTGCATAAATGCAAACTTCACATTTTCAGGTTTACTCTCCCAGACATTTTTCCACTTTAAGACAATTGAATTGATTTCCGGTTTCAGTTTCTAGCGCAACATTTTAAGACAGTTAATGCGAAACTTATCGAGACCGCTTGTTCGAGACAGAACAAGACTTTCACTTCAAGACATTTTCTAAAAATTCGAGACACTACCTCGAGACCGAGACAGCAGGCTTCCGAGACCGAGACACTAAAAAACTGTCTCGAGACCGAGACACTGTCTCGAGACCATACAACTCTGCTCTGAACCCTCTCTTTGTGTCTCTCTTAATCTCAAACATCACAGGACCATGTGTGTTATTCACTATTTTAGCAAAAGGGATTCTTCTTCTTCTTTATTAATAGTTTTTAGTTTTATAATAATAATAATACTACTCGTCTGTAGATTTCAAATAAACAGACCGCAGTATGATTACACGTATAGTCTGAACAGATGATGTCACAGGAGCAAAATTTAATTGTACAGCGGCCATGCACATCCAATATCTAATATTAGAATGTAGTGTATGCACGTATGTACCCCGATAGCAGCCCTTTGACGGGTATTAGATGGAGCCAAAGTTGGTGCAATAGGGTCCCATATGGAAATAGCCATCCCATATGGGCTACATATGAGAATGCTGGCAGGGTCCTCAAAACATAGTGCTTCTGCATCAGATTTAGATTAGATAAAAAAATAGTGTTCATAACATTTATTTTTTAATAAAAATGTTTCCTAAATAGCAATATTAACAGCATTCAAACAGTTAATCAATCAATCACTTATTAATTGCACAAATTTATTTCATTACTTAATATTGTAGAAGATTACTATCAACAAAATGCAATACCTGCAGTGGACTATCATGGGACTGGAATCTCTGAGAGACTTCTGTCTCCTATTTATTTCCGTCACAAAGTTCAAGACCGGGCCAGAATCCTTTGGCGCCATTTTGTCGGGCCAGCTTGGGAAGTGGTAGTGGTAAACGATTCGGCTTCCAAGGGTCTCGAACGAATCCATGCTATCCTTCTAAAATCAAACAAACACATTAGCAAAGCTTGAGTTAAGTTTATTGTGCGACAAGATATTATCCCATGGGAGTCAAAAAGACAGCCCACAGGCCATTTCTGGCTAACTGACAATGCTTCTCTGGCCCACAAAGTCTTGTTTAAAGACCACTGAAATGTTTGAGACTTAAAACAAAGAACAAAATAATGATTGTATTAAGCTAATTTTATACATAACTGGTTTACTTAAGGTCATCTAAAGAGATATAGATCATCATAGTAGTTAGAGCTGGCCTTAGATGAGTGTGGCATATTTAACAAGAACAACTTTCGTTATTATACCAGAAGAAGATAGACAGTGCCTATAAGATCTGCAATTTGTAATTAAAATTCTTGGAAGATTAAAACAACTATACGTCGAAGAGAGAATGAGACCGAGATAGACACATACAGATAGAGGGAGAGAGAAAAACAGAGAGACAGAGAGATAGACATAGATAAAGACACAGGAGTGATAGTAATGAAAAAAAAGAAAGCAGGAAGTTGAGCAAAGATGGCACCAGATAATTCAACTCCAACCAATCCATCCCTCCTGAATCAGACGGAGAGAACCTGGCATGCACGGGTTCTTCCGAAGGCCTGCCCTTAAGATTCACCTTGAGACAGAATCGCGTGAGCTGTAACACTCTCATCTTGAAATCTCCCGAGTTTTCAATAGCATTGCAGTCGATCTTTATGTGACCATTCGTCAGTTCGATCGTGCTACTGGTGCCCTGCTCGTCAGGCCAGTACTGGTAACACTTGTTCTGCAGCAGAAAACCAAAACAATAAACTCAGTTGTAAGTCCATTTCAAGTCTAAATCAAACTGCAAACATATATATATAACATGTGACAGGCAATGTGTGTAGCAACCCTTCAAGTACATGTACCCAGGAGTACACCATGATGCAATGTAATGTAATCTAGCATTTATATAGCGCCGCTCAAACCAGCAGTGCTCTCAACGGGCGTCTGTGCATGGGCAAGGAATAGAAAAGTCTTAATGGCATCTCCAAAACTGGCAAGGTGAGAGATATAAGTTTATTTAGCGACGCATCCAAAACAAGGATGATATGGGTTAAACTCGACAAATATATACATGGTACTTAATGGCCTATGTACAGATTATCAGGAGTACTCCTAACACAACCCCAGCTAAATAGCAGAGTCTTAAAGTTGGAATACACAAGGTGGCATGGACCCTAGGCACCGAGAAAAAAGTTGCAGGGAGCCCATTGATATCGCACTATTTCCAGAAAACTGAATATGATGCATTGACAAAATGAGACCACAAGCAACAAGGTCTTCAACCTTTAGATAGGACATAAATTCATTATATCCATGGCACATCTATAAGTGTGTACAATATAAGTAACTTGGGATAAAGTATAACCAGCTTATCAAACATAAGCATGTAACTCAATTAAAACTGATGTTCAATATTCCTTAACTAGCTCTTCAGACTAAGCACCTACCATACCTTTCCCAACTCGACGGTGTTTGTCGTCATGACGATTAACGACGATTTCTCCTGCCAGACCATTCGCCAGAAGTCCCCGACCGTCTGCTTCAGACACCCCTGCGTCGCAATGTACCTGCTGGTCACTCCTTGGATTGCCAGACTAGATGCCTACACACAAAAACAAAACAATTCACAATGCATTACTAAAAATGCATCCAGAAAATGAACCATTCTACTGTACCGAAGAGACACTTAAATAACAGAAAGCGCTAGCGCTATCTCATGCACTGAACTGTTATGTTGGAACCCCTTGCCGTGAAAAATTCGAAGTTTCCCATTGTGTGCAGGACAGGAGACATTTTCCTTACCATAAAATCGATTCAGCAAGTCGAAAACATGCTGTTGTATCGGGAGTATATAGCAAATTTAAAAAAATCTTTTCTAAGGAAAACTACTGCACAATGTAACATAGGCATAGGGGTGAAATGCACACCAAAAAAATGAAGGGAAACATGGCTACGTTCACCACCATAGGATAAGGTTTTCCAAGCCATTCTTTGAGGTCCTGGAACACTAGATAAGATAATAATAACACAATTTATATAGCGCCCTGGAAAGAGCACGTCAGAACATCTCTTGAAGGGAAAATTCAAGCAAATGAGTCATATCCCCAATGGTGTATCACATCTTCCTTCTTAGGGAGTTTTCTAAAATTAAAATGCAACAAATTCTCTCCTACTATAATGCAGCCAATCCTTTTTTATTCAAATGCAACCAATTCTCACCAATTGCTCACAACCAATTGATTATGGGCAGAGGCTTCCAGATAGGGGATTTGGAGGCAAATGCCTCCAATTTCAGGTAGGGGGATTTTTTTGTCTTAGGTGGATATCAGGACTTCCTGACACTGGGACCAAGGGTTTGCCTCTATCACTCAGGGAGGGGGGGACTGACACCCCTGGTTATGGGTACACAGCGGCACACAGTACACAGTAGATTAGACTAGGAATTGATAGTCCTACGTTTAGATAGTTGGCATTGATGTAGTCTGAGTCAGCAACATCGTCACCTTTGTTCCTCAGAATCACACGAGTTTCATCATCTGAAATAATATCACATGCAAAGAGATATCTACAATTAACAATTCATTTTTTTATTCAATTCAATTCATTTTATTGAAGCCATTCAAATCAAAACAGAAAGGACAATCCATCAGTCAGCAACAACAGGGGACCCAGAAAGGACAATAGTCCCGCTAGGTAGCGCCAGTCAAAGCGGCTGTTTAGATTCAGACAAGGAAATTGTGCAAAAATAAATAAACAAAACAAAAACAGTATGAAATTAATATATTAGAACCTCTGCAAGCCATGACATGTGCAACGCTGCAATGAGTATAAATAGGTCTGATTAAGCCGTGCAAAATCTTGAGCCAACTGTCCAGCTTGCATCATAGCACATTCTGCCTAATTATTGTTGTTTTATAATGATCAACATAATAATTATTTTTACCACTTTCATTGCTATTTCACCAGACGAAAATATAATCCCTCCGGGATAAGTTACGACAAGAGCTATGACAGGCTTTGAAAATCAGAGGTTACCCATAGTGTTCTATATATATAAATATATATCTATATATATATATAATATATATATATAATATATATATATATATTCTAGCTTGCAAATTCAAATGTCATTGATATTTGTGTCACTATTAATCTACTCTTGGTCTAAGCCTAATATTGACTGCATTCTCAAGCGTCTGTACCTTCAACAGAATTTGTTAGTTTTGAATGGGGGGGGTCTGCCCAAAGATTTAAGATCAAAAGCGTTCCACTGCCAAAAAAAGATTGGGAACCACTGCACTAGAGAACTAATAGAAACTAATACAAAGCTTATCCATACATGGCAGAATATTCTTGTATCTGTTCTTTCCTTTGTTTTCCACTGACTTCCCGGCATCGCGTCTCTTGCCATAGACGGGATCAAAGTTTTCTTGATGCTGAAGTTGCTATAGAATCAAAACAGAAACGTTCAAAAGTTGAACTGAACAGAACAGAAGCAGACTAAGCACAGTTGGCTACTTCTGAATTAGTTTGACAACAACTTACCGCAGCTCTTACCCAGATGTACAATAAATAACTCAAACGGAAAATTCAAATGGCATACTTATGCTTTCACAAATATGTTGTAAAATCTTCATGACATTGTCATCTTGGACAGAGGAGTCTACCAATGGGAGAAGGGGGTGGTAGAGTGGTCCCCATGGTTCCCAGAAGTGGCTATTTATCGTTTTGGACATAAACTGGGGTTGTGCATGTGAGAGAGTATACTGTAATAGTTCTTCTAAGTCTTATATATGAGTTGGCCAGAATAGGGATTTGTTCACCCATTAAAGGTGAAAGAGATGGGGTATAGGGTTAGATACCACTGTGCAAAGGTGGATCACCATTAAACCATGCATCAATCTCTTGGTGACTGGTGCTAACACCAATAAAGGGAAGTTGATGCACTTATATCCCAGTTTTAAAAAAAGAGTTCAAGTACAGCAGATAAGTTCAACTCTCACTGGACTCCTTCATATTGAA
This sequence comes from Bimastos eiseni, assembly GCA_959347315.1. Classification (NCBI taxonomy): domain Eukaryota; kingdom Metazoa; phylum Annelida; class Clitellata; order Crassiclitellata; family Lumbricidae; genus Bimastos; species Bimastos eiseni. The sequence goes on along the minus strand of OY365812.1, from coordinate 35,043,136 downwards.
ACTTCTTCATATTGAAACTTCTTCATATTGAAACTTCTTCATATTGAATAGTAACACTGAAAGAAGAAAGAGGCAAACACCACCAAAATTGACAATTCCTCGTGATTTTTTCCATTGCAACAGTGCTCAAAATCTACGTTAATGTACAGCGCTAATCAACATTATGACTTTATCGGACAATTCAAGTGACGATACCTCAAACTCTTCCCAGAAGCCATCGCGATCTCTGTCCTGAGCAGGAAGCTTTTTTGACAGTTCAGCCACTCGAAGGTGAAGGTCGGAAGCTTTGATCTGACCCAGATTTACAGACTACAGCACACAAAAATGGAAGAGAAGAAAATTATTTACTGATAGTGACTGCATTGATGATCCTGTAGAACTGTCAATAATCAACTCAGAAAAACTCTCATAATTTGATATGCATATTAAAATTGTGCATGTATGCATTTCATATGTATGTGTTCTTTTGTATGTATATATTTAGATGTATTAATGCAATACCTGTGCAATACTGATTTAAATGTATGTATGTATGTATGTATGTATGTATGTATGTATGTATGTATGTATGCATGCATGACCAATGTTGGACCAGGAGTGCCTCTGAGCAGATTTATTAAAAAGATGCTATATTAAGTTTGATTAATTGGTATGTGTGCATTAGAGCACTTGAATGTAAAGTGGCCTTTAAGTAATTCCCAGGGGTGCTTTGGCAAGACCACCCACAAATCACTGAACAAAAAACAATTAATTTTACTTCCTGATGGGTTTTGTCATGTGCCACAATTTATCATAAGAGCTTGTCATAACTAAAGGCAATTAATTCTTCACCCAAATATATAAGAAAAAATTAACTCAAGATATCATTTTACGTTTATTAGTTACTGTACAGTGACAGCAAAAAGTAAGTAAGAACTAGGAAAACATGTTGGAAATGTAATTAGGAAGTAAATTATTAGATTTAAAAAAGAATTAAACAACCGTTAATTAGAATTAAAATAATCAAAATTTGTTAACTAATTAATTATAATACGAATTGGCTACCAAACTAATTAATGAGCTAATAAATTAGTTCATAATTATTTAGTTACCCCATCACTGCTAATTTGTATTACATTTGGCTCTAGGAAGTATATTACAGATTATCCAAGTATTTATAACAAAATATTGCTCAGAACATGAGAATTCTTTACCTTCTGTAAAGTAAACTTGACTTCTTCAGAGCCGTGCTTGGCTGTTATTTCACTCTTTCGATAATGATCGATGAGTTTAGCAAGATTGTTAAACTGTCTTCCATCTCCAATACCATATTTGCCATTCTTTAATTGATCACCACACAAAAACATTATCAAGATCATCACCACATCTATTATTAATCATACATGAAAAGCAAAATCAACAACTTTTTCCTACCTCAACTTCACTTCAACGGGTTACAATTTACTTTACACTGCGATACCTTACTTCATTTACATGATTATAATTGCTAAACATTACTTTACATTTTTCCTTACCTTGTCATACCTTTCACTTTATCATACCTCCATCTCTTACCTTTATCTCTCACCTTACCTCACCTCAATCCATGCCTATTCTGCTACAATTTACCTTTACTCAAAATATATACTTTACCACACACATAAAATTTTATCTTTACCCTACTTTAAAACTTACTAATATTGATTGAGATTTATTAAACACTGGCAAAAAAACTGAATTACAGTCTTTCCAAGAAAACTAAATATGCATATGTATGGGAGCCGACAAGAAGTCCAGCTACTCTGCAACACAAAGTACTAGCAGTAGCAGTGGTAACCACCAATAGGGACAAGATTAGGACAAACTCCCTCAATGGGGTACCCTAAAAACATGAGATATAGGTTGCCCTCTCCCCTCTCCATTTCTAGCGTTCAAATTTATGTATTTATCCATAATGGAATTAAATTTAAATTCTTACGACAGCCATCGATCGGAACAACATAAACAAACAACGCATCGCGAATATCAGCAAAAATTTCTTAGACCTATATGCATACTGGCACCACCTATTTTACTTAAAGGAACTGCTCACAGAGTCCCCCTATGCTAGAAGTGGGGCAGAGGAAATAATTTACAGTTACCAGTTGCTTCTGAGTCTCCTAAGTCGGCTAGAGTATGCATTTGTTCCCCCATTTCTGGTTAGAGGTTAGACTCCACCAAGCTCTGAGCTCTAGTACAAAAACTCATTACCCACTGTAGATAAAGGAAGTGTAAATTGGTTAAGTGTAAATCAGTCACTGTAAAATCAGTAAGTGTAAATCAGTAAGCGTAAATCAGTAAGTGTAAATCAGACAGGTCAAAGAACCCAGATGTATGTTACTAGCAGATGAAATAAACAAGGCTCAAGTTTAGATCTGATGACATTTAAAGAACTGACGGAACACGTAGATCCTAAATAATAAAGTTCTGTTAATAAAAAAGCTTTGAAATCCCAGTCAGCACCCTTGCCTTATTTAACTCACAGCAAGAGTCAAGTGACCACAGATCGTGCATTTAATTGCATCGTTTGTGCACCTTTTTGTGTTGTTATACACACATCATCTGTATTGTCTAACAACCTCTGCCAAACACTGTTGGTATTTGTTGAACATTTCCATTTTTATGAAGCCTACAGATTGACCTGGTGTGGTAACTATTTGATAGAACATTGAGTCTTATACAATACAATGCAACTATATTCGATATCACCCTCCTCCCAAAGTTCAGAAGCACATACGACCATATGACAGAACATATCGATGGTGCCAAGCAACTGTGAGTGGAGGACTTGCTCAAGGTCTCTGCACAGCAGATGCCTTGGGCAAGGCTCGAATCCATGTTCTCCATGTCACCAATCAGCTATTGACCTCTAAAACAGAATTCCCTGCATTCCGCTTCCGACTCAACTCATCACGTAAAGGTATGTTCATGTGACACAATCTGCTTTACTCACATGTTTATGCTGGAATCAATAGACCGATTGATTGAATGATTGATTGATTGGAGTGAATGCCACAACATCTACCTCTTTGATTATCATGACGTGTGTGACGTTCTTGTCATCGCAGAGTATTGATAGAACGAAATCTCCCGGTTTGGAGTGACTCTCTCGGACGAGGAAACTGCTGAAGGATTGGTTGCGTAGACGGTCTTCTGCTTCAGATGACGACATCCTCCCATGGAACCACCTGGTTCAGACAAAAGCCAGGTCAGTGGTTAATAATAATGTAATGTAATCAATCATTTATATAGTGCCTCTCCAAGATACCTATCTCAGATGCACTGTCTGAGCTGGCCTAAATGATGTTAAATGTCACTTCATATGAATATTTACATCAGTTTGCAAATCAGTGGACAGTAAGCTGAAAGAGTTGCCAGTGGTGGGCCCATGCCCAAACGTGGAACCAACCGATTCCTATCAAAAGCTGACAGACCGCAAGGATGTTCAGAGTCTCTGGGCCAAGTTGAATCGAAAGGGTAGAAACACAACTGTAGAAATGCCTCTGTGAGTTGCATAATACTAATGATACTAATTAATTCAATTCAAACAAAGATCACTATTAACAAGAGTCAATTTCATAACTGTATGGTACACTGTAAGGCGACAATCTGTCCCACAGCTGCTCATTTTACCATCGGCCCAGGGAGTGGAAGACAGGGTGAACCCTATGGAACTAGGGGTCATCAAACCTGGGTTCTTCTGATTTAATGCCTGTGCATAACCATCAACTGTGACACGCCCCAATCAAAACAAATTAAGTATCAACGATAAATCACAATTTTTCTCGAGTCATCATCAGCCAAGAAGCATCACCTACATACAGATGAACTTGTAATTCTTTTCAAACCATGACATCGACAGGCATTGGTTAGACAAAAAAGAAATGCTTCTGTGAGTTACCGCAAAGGTGCCTCACATATAGGCATATATACACAATACACATACATGCATGCATACACATACATACATTTATACATACATACACACATACATAAATACATACACACATACATACACACACATACATACATGCATACACACATACATACACACATACATACACATACATACATTTATACATACTGTACATACATACATACACAGATACATAAATACATACACACACATACAAACATATATACATACACATATATAACTACATACATACATACACATACATACACATACATACATACATTTATACATACTGTACATACATACATACACACATACATACACACATACATAAATACATACACACACATACAAACATATATACATACACATATATACCTACATACATACATACACATACATACATACATACACATACATACATGCACATACATACATGCATACACATACATACATACATACACATACATACATGCATACATACACATACATACATATACATACATGCATACATACATACACATACATACACATACATACATACACATACATACATACACATACATGCATACACATACATGCATACACATACATACACACACATACATGCATACACATACATCCATACATACACATACATACATACATACATACACATCCATACATACATACACATACATACATACATACACATACATGCATACATACATACACATACATGCATACACATACATACACATACATACACACACATACATACACATACATACATGCATACACATACATACATACACATACATACATGCATACACATATGTACATGTACAGTTTGCATACATATACAAACATGCATTGCACAATTTGCATACACAAACATACATGCATTGCTTGCATACCAATACATATATTGCATATACATTCATGCATGAAATAAAAAATCAAATCGAACCATTTATTTTACTATACATGCAAGTGCTTAATGCATACATACATGCCCACAGGCCACGCTTGTGACCAGTCTTCTGTTGTGGGTGAATTGTGATAAGAATGCTTCAAATTTGATGTGGTAATTAGTTCCATAGAACAGAACATATGTATGTTTTGGTCCTCTCTAATAATTCCATTGGAAAGACGACAAATCTGGACCTAGCAGGTTAATTAACCCCTTAGGGTTTTTTTACCTCCCAGAGACTTAAAGAGGAAGTGCAGAGGAGACAGGAATGGCGATGTCAAACATTTGAACCTGCTTGAAAAAGCAGAGAAAAAGAGGAAGAAGAACCTCTTAGGATTTATTAACCCTTTAGGTCTAAAGGGTTTTGCTAACCCTTCAGATTTGCCCCTTTGACACCAACAGCAGAGAACTATAGTAAATATAACGTTATTGCAAATATATACATTTGTCTAATTTCTGTGGCTTGTGATTTGATACATAGTTTCAATTCAACAAAAATCAATTCACATACATATACATACATATACATACATAAACATACATACATATACATACATATACTTACATCTTAACATGCACAAACAATTAAACTATCACAGATCAACTAAAAAGTGAATAAAAATCAGTCAAGTACCGTTCATTTCGATAGGAGGCACCCAAGCTCAGAGGCTGCTTCAACTCAATCAGGTTCCCACCTTTCTCTACTAGCGCTTTCTCCTCTTTGTAAAATTCAACGAGTTCGTTGAGCGTTGCAAATTCATCTCCGCCGTAAAGGTCGTAGTGGTCGCCAGTGTTCTGAATTTTAATATGTACCACTCTGTCCTTCTGTCTACAAGCGAGGAGCAACAAAAACGAAACCTGAGGATAACGTTGATGACAGACGGGCCTTTACCATTTGGGGCAATGGAAAAGGTCATTCGTTTGGGAACACAAGTGAAACCACGTGAAATACAAATAAATCTACAGTCCTAGGGAAGGCTGTCAATGGGTACCTGGATACCCGCCCAAGGCTGACTGCCCGGGCAATGAAATCCGTTCACGGGTGCCTGATATTCCATAAAAATCAGCAATATTACCTTAACATATGCCACAAATGTTCCGTTGATCATATCAGCCGACTGCCCGGGCTATGAAATTGGTTTTCGGATGCCTGACATTTCGTAAAAATGCGCAATTCCCTGCATTTCCTAACAACCACGATCCACGAGTCGAAGGGTGCTCAGACCGTGATTTCAACATTTTTTTGACAGCCTTAGTACTAGATCATTATGATTTCATGTGTATGCATAGCCTTTCAAGTAAGGCAAATTTTGACAAAGGTTGACAACTATATAGCACAACCAACAGTTGGCCAGTTGACCTGAATCACCATTCACCACTTAGACAAATTTCAGCAATTTATCATCCCATCACGTGTCAAACCTCTTGTAACACACTTGTTTAACACAGCATTTAACACATCAGATGTAAACATATACAGAAATCCATCTCAATTACACACACGTGATTATTTGGCCTTTGCACTGTCACTCTTATTCCCTACCCTCATTCTCAATATAAATAGGGCTTGCCGGAGGAGGACAGCTCTGCAAGATAACTCTGCCACTTGAAAAACAATTAGCCTGCTTGCTCTAACAGTAGCAATATTTAAAGCCTGCCTAATAGAGTTTGACAATGTTAGCTATATCAGAATTGTATCGTAATCAAGAATTTATATAGCGCCACTTTAAGTCAGTGGCACTCCCGACCCGGGGAAGTGTCTTCACTGATGATGCGGGCAGTTATCAGTTGCCTACAAAACCTATCAGAGGTTTAGTTGGTACTAATGGACTGAGGTAGCTAGTTCCAGCTGGAGGGACCCACAGTGGTGAAACTTCTCGACTGAGCCATAGAAGTTCGCATCTGCAGGACGACTAGATACCCCAGAGTTGGACCATAGGAAATAAAGACTGGGTAATGTGGATACAGGGTTACAGTTGGCCCAGAGGTAGAGTGGAGCAGAGCCAGCAAGCCTATTCAACCTGAGGAAGCAGACCTTAAATAAAATCCTATATGGTGGGCTGCAGCAATGAGGATGGCCTGTAATTTGGTCATATTTATAAAAGAGATACCAACGTAGCTATAATCGATCCTAGTGCATATCAGAGCATGAACCAGGATTGCAGGAAGAGGAAGCAATTGGCGGATGACACGAAGCTGACATAAAACGTAGAAGCACGAGCAAGATGCACTGTTTATGTGATTTTATACAGGAAAAGAGACAAAAGAAGTAGAGGCACGAAATGCACAGGAGCCCATAACCGCTACGCATCGTGGCTCAGCTAAAAGAATTGTTCTTGATGATCGCAGGCAATGAGGAGGGAAGTAAGGAGTTAGCAGAGCATAAACATAGGTAGGTGTACTGGTGCTGAGGACTTTGTAGCTCAAACAAGCCAACATAAATTTTATTCTAAACTCAACAGAAGGCAAAGTTCACTCCATAACAGTCAGAATCATGAAAACAGACATGGTACATTACACAAGGTTCATGCAATAAAAATTTATAAGGTTTGAATTTACACGACATTCACTTTTTCACAGTGAATATGTATGTTTACATCGCGCAAGTGGCAAATTAAAATTTCTATATAAATATTTGCACATTAAGTACGCAAAACCAGGAAAGACAATAGCAGAATATTTTTAATTTAATAAGCACAAAATGGACCACAAAAAAATGACATCATCCACCAAATTAGGACTGTTATATCTTGGCCAGGAAATGAACTAGAGGGCATACGAGTTTTTATATCATCACCTTGTGCTCTTTCCAAATATGCAAGCATCTGATGATGATGATGACAAGTTCTCTGCCCGAAGGCAGGTCTATTGGCTTTACGCCACCCAGGGATGAGGTGAATGAGGTGGTTTCCCATTGCCTTCCTCACACACAATTATGGGTGAGCAACTTGTCCAAGGTCGCTATGAAATGACTTGGGTGTGTTCGAACCTGCAATCCTCCGAAAGCAAGGCACCGAACATCCCACTACGCCACCACGTTCCATATCTTGCAAGCATCTTTGTGCTGTTAATTTATAATATTGCCCAGAAGCCAATTTTTGCTAAAGTTCCAGACATCATATCAGCCAGTAGGAATGATGTATATTGTAATACTAATTACTGGTTTTATATTGAGGTACATGGTAACATATAGTTATAGCCTGATTAGTAGTTTAATTATGTTAGTGCTTTCCAAAGACATAGTCATTGCCACAATCGAAATGGGGTTTATGACTTACCAAAAAGTGAAAATGCATTGTTAATGATACGTTGATGCCTCATGAAAGCATTTGACACTGGCAGTCAGGCAATATAGTTAAGTCATTAAGTAATAATAAATAAGAAGTAATAATACACAAGAATAAATTACATCAAATAAATCATATAATCGTTTATTTAGAACGAAAACAATCCGACAAAAATGTGGAATTGCTAACATGGGTTACAGTGAACAATAAAAGTGGCCAGAATTGAAACAAAAACCAGTAAATATTAAATTTTTTATATAATGATCAACTGTTAACCATAGCAGGAAGCCATGGAAACTGACCTCACGGAAAGGCTCGTGTGGTTCCGGTTGCTCTGGCTCGGCCGCATGAGGAAGCTGCCATCTTTGCCCTGGGTCAGTAGAATATTTTCCGCTTCCTCACCAGACACATCCATAAAATAGTTGCTGCAGAAAAGCATAATGCACGCATGTACAACGTGAACTCATTTGCGCCCCACACGCCATTTAGATTAACACGAAATGGCGCTATGTTCCCAAGGCTATTGACTAAGGAAGTGGTGCTTTGTGCCCAAAGTAATTGACTTACCGGTATGTTTTGTTAACTGATGTTAATTAATTATCTGTATGAAATGACAGTTAGTATCAATTAGGCCAGTGCAGAGAGCGCCTCTGATTAGATATCTTGAAGTTGCGCTATATAAATGCTCTATCACACTGCATTACATTAAGAAGTGGTGCTATGTCCCCAAAGCTATTGACTTAAGAAGCGGTGTTATGTATCCATTGTTATTCAGGGGTGTTTTCTCCTCCAAAGCAATTCACGCAAGGAGCAGTGTCATGTCCCCGAAGGTATTAACTTAATAAGACATGCAGCCAAAACTTAATATTAAAAAAGTGTTATGTCCAAAAAGCCATAACTGGCAAATTGCACCTTATAAGAATTGCGGCATTGTGAAAACATTAACTTTCAGCATAATCCCAATTTGCAGAAATTTGGTTCATACCCTGTATCATAAGATGTGTTCCCACGTTTTCAAGAACTCCACTGATAAAATGACTGGGTAGAAACCATATACAGCCGCAATAGAAAAACCCAAAACATTTACCAAGACACTCAACAGCGCCCTATAAGCACCTTGCGTATACAAAGCACCCAAATGCAGCTCATTCATACCTTTGCGAATGAACAGCTTGTACTCAATGAAGTTCAGCGCTGATAAGTGCTAACACTAGCAGAAGTGCATATGAGAGGTCATTTGAAAGGTTCAGCTCAATACCTGTTTGTGTGCATTGCTCAATTTTTTTGCATTGCAAAGACCTTAGAGTTCAATGAGGGTAAACACTGCCTATGCCCACAGCCGTGTGCCATCGTCAGCTATTGGAAACAGCAGTGTCGACTTTTGTTACTATGGTTAAAGTACCTGACTAATAATAAGACCTCACAATTTTGCCACCTGCAGCATCATCATGGAGTTATAGGACACCTGTAAGAGCTTACAATGGAATGCATTAAGTGTCATATATCTCAGTATTTATTTTATTTTTTATTTTATTACCAAAATTTGATACCGCCCTTCTTCCAACATTTTTTGCTCAGAAGTGTGCACACACACGCCTCGACGCCGCAATTGCAGTTGTAATGCAGAGCAATTGTGCATGAAGGACTTGCTCAAGGTCCCTACACAGTGACTCCCCGGCCGAGGGTCGAACCCGCACGCTCAGCGCACACTGAACATTACGGGCTGACCGCTCTAACCGATTGGCCACTGTGCCACACAGTATTAGTGCACATTGGTTTAACAAAGGCAAATTAATAAAGTTCTGGCTAATTCAGTTACACGCTTATCTGAGCCCACTGTTGCACTGATACAGAAGGCACATCCTCCAAGGCAAATAAGGATGATCTGTAAGCTAATGCTAGTAGTGCGGTCCAGATGTAAAAACAGTGCTTCAACTTTACTACTGAAATCTTAAAACAACAATGTTATTAAGCGCCAATTAAAAGACCACCTACCAGTCAATGATTATTATAATTGACTAAACCACATTGCAACTGTTCCCATAGACTGCATCATCACAAAAACCCTGATTCTTGAACCGCATTATTTCACAGGTTCAGCGACTGTTATAAAATGGTTGCAAAGTGCTGTATAAGTTTTCGGGTCTGGATTACAACAAGCAACCGACGATCGTGGGTTACACTGCATCCAACAGATTGCAAAGCAAGAGGTGAGCGTCGATCAGCGTTAAACAAGCTTCATATTTACCTTCTAACGTCCATCTGGCTAGTGTAAACAGGTGTAACGTAACGCAATACTAGAAAAACATTGGCCAACAAATTCGTTCAGGATTTGAATGCCATACTTCCTAGTACAAAATGGGTCGGTGCATCATTTGCATGCCCGCCTAAAAATAGGAACGCGGCATTTTCGATAATGACGGGCCAAACAGATCTATATTTAGAGGAACGGCATCTCGCGAAAATGATATAAGTAAGTATGTGCTTTATTTAACCAACTGCATATCCGCATTGCCCCTCTTCAAATTTGTTTCTGATATCAAAATAATGGTGCAGAGTAAACAAGATGTGACATTTTTCTAGTTCTTGATTATCAACTAATATACACTAGTCCAACGACCACAAAAAAGAAGACTTCCAGTCCTGTGTATATATTATATGACAGATCTCTGGAGAATCAGTGGAGAACTAGAACGGACCTTGTGGCCCCAATTTTAGACAGAATACAACTACTTGTTATATACAAAAACTTGCTTCTTATTGATTTGTTGAAATAACAAATCAGTAGGCCTAGTAGCTTCAGTTTAATTTTAATGACGCCGTCACTGTATGATGCAGATCTTTAGCATCTTTTCCTATATGATTCTGACATGCTCAAGTTAACAGCCAGTAACATGTAAATTCATTCAAAGGCAAGTATCCACTGGTTCTAAACGCGTCTGATAGGTTGAAAATGTTCCATGTTAAATTTTCTTATAATGCATAAAACAAACTTGATACAAGTAACCAGATACGATACGATACAAGTAGATTTTAAAGTTTCAACACACCATCCATGGTTAGGCCTACCACTGGTTAATAGCCCTACAATAGACAGCATCACATCACATGGAACATCAAAATAGGCATGTATCCAAACTATCCTTTAATAGGTAGTGTCAGAGTATTTTTATTTTGTGGCATGTTGAGATTCGTCAGTTGAACAGATATTATCTGAACAGAGCAAGCCGCGAGCAGTCTTATCAGCAGCACATGGCCAAGCAGATCCTAGGTCAACGCATTATCGCCCAACCCGCAGCCTCTTATACACATACTCTAATGCAGTGATTCTCAACCTGTGGGTCGCGACCCGCAAGTGCATGGGTCGCAAAGGATATCCAAGTGGGTCGCCAACTTTTCTTTGAAATCGCATTTTTTCCACTGAAAAATATTGTCACGTGAATGTAATGCGCTATATTTTCTATAGGCCCAGATGGATTTGACCCTCTGCCTATCGCTTCTATTTTGATTAAGCGCCTGTGATTTAGCTGGTTCCCGCGACTACGCTTTTGTGGGCGCTGTAGAAATGCTTGAGATTACGATCGTGGCCTTGTCAGTGTTGCTGCCATTTTAAACTACATACATCTGTGAGACCGGCTGTTCAGTTACGATTACACTCAAGACTAAATAATTATAGGAATAGGCTCTGTGTAAATAATGACTTAAGTTTGTGTCTAACCAACATCAGCCCACGTATTGACTTGGGCTACTGTACATCTTACCAGAATGCAAGCCCCGCCATCTCATTAACAGTTTTTATGTCTCAATGTGAGTCAGACAATGAAGGATTTTTTAATATTATTTTTTATGACATTATGTAACTTTATTACGATTTATTTATAGTTTTGCTATACGCTATCACGGTTAGTCGTACAATACATTGATGCGTGACTTGCTGACTTAACAAAGATTATATAAATATATGCAGGGTTTAAAATGGATGGGAACGGCGTTCCCACTGCTCTCGAAATCCAGTGTATGCGTTCCCACTGCTCACAACGCAATGGAACCCTCGGAACGCATTAGTTAGAGTAAAACTCTTCTTCGGAGTGTCCGTTCGGTAACGACAACTAATTCATGACTCTTATGAGTCTTATTTAGAACTACTTTTACAATGTGTCTGCTGTCCGCTTGTAAGCAGCTTTACACTAACGACATGTAGGCCTATAAGGCCTTAAACCGGGTATGTTAACGGATCACTACAATAATAGGGAGGGCAGAGGATGATGAGGAGTGATGGAGAACGGAAGATGGGCGAGGATTAGAACGGAGGGAAGGGCTAATGAGGATGGGAGTAATAAGCGAGGAGCATGGAAATGGGACGAAGTGTTGAAATCGGAGAGGATGGGCAGGTGAGGAATGAATGAGAGGGAGGTGGAGAAAATTGTGAAGGTAGTGAAGGTGAGGAGGGAAAGATGAGGGGATTAGCATGAAAATTGAATGAGAATATAATGGATAGCCATAGACAGCGGAAGGAGAGGATCCATAAGAACAGGAAGAAAGAGGAGGGGACGATGAAGTGGCATGCAGAGGATAATAGATGGTGAAAGGGAGTGGAAGTTGAGGGGCATTGGCAGAAGTGTTGGCCTACTCTCCCTGAAGTCAGGTACGGTGGCCATCACATATTGCATTGTATTTAAATGTTTTTATTTATATAGCGCCTCTCCCAGCGCATACCAATCGTTTCCAGATAAAAGAAATTCGTATTGAGAAAGGATAAAACAGGCACTTTATATTGTACCCCATGCAATGCCTCTACAGAATAAAGTTAGTCTAATATTAATTTCAGCCTCGCTATCTTTGTCCATCAATGATTATTTTTCAACAGAAAAAGTCACGCTTTCTTAAAACAAGAAATTGAAACGCCAAAACGGAAGCTTTGCAAAAGTTGGGAGCCGGGGAACCGCTACACATTCCTCCTCAAATGCAATTGTGCATTCACTGGACCATAGGGCCTATCCTCAGAATGTGTGCTATCAACCCGTCCACTCCCAACTATATCATAAACGCGTTCCACTATTTATATAGTATCTTATCAATACCTCTTTAAATAAAGGTGTCTCAGAGTAAAATTACATTAATCAACTGTCAGCTGCGCCTTATTTTTGGCAATCAATTACTGGCTTAAAGGAAAGTAGTTTTATTTACTCACAAAATAGCAATGTTAAATGGTAAATAAGCTACAGTAATAATAGCAATCATAATTATTATTGTAAATTCAATGAACACATGTGCGATGCCACCTGGCGATTCGTGTGCGCGACACCTCTCAAAAGAGTTTACAATTTTAGATTTAATTAAGATTAATTCACATCAATCATCGCACAGAAAGAGATGCAGGTTCGTATAGTCAACAAATGAATACATTAAAAAGTCATAAATAGGCCACCACAATAATACCAATTACTATTTTTAATTTCAAACACGTACTACGCCACCTACCGATTGAAGGGCGCGTTCCCGTCTGTCCAATACATTTGAACTTCAGCATTCTCTGTCGCTTATCTCAATACTTGTTTCTTCGATTATGTATATCTGAGCTCGTGGGAAGCTTCAAAAATGACAAATGAAGTGCAGAATTAAATATTAAATAATTATGAGTCACAACGTATGAACCTACAATTATTGTGAAGCTAGAACAAAGGGGTCCATATAGATCTATATAGATCCTGTCCTGCAGTTTCATGGATTCATTGTTTGTTGCCTACTTAATTGTAGAATTATATCACGCAGATGATCCTGTAATTTCACACATTAGGGACTATTTGTAAGTTGTGCTGTTTATCTACGTATTTTGTAAAGCCAGTTTACAGCACATTGTATCGTCAACGATCATACCTCCAAGCAGTGTCTACTTCAAGCTTTGATTTAATTTCGTCGTTAATGTGATATTATGTGGTTACCGTCGTTTGCTGTCCGGAATGCAGATCAGTGGCAAGTTAAATTAAGTCCAACGACATATATTATATCTGAAGTCATTGATTGAAATTGCAGGGCGGTAATTAGCCCAACTCGGTGCACTAAAAGATGAATGTAAGAGTTTGTGAAGATCGGCAGAGACGAGACCTGGCAAGAAGCCAAGGACTCCCAGACCAGAGTGATGATGGGGTACGAGAATCGCTGCTGGACGAGTGGCTAGGTGAGCGCATTCAGCATCTAGCCGGAGACGTGGCCACATTTCGGAATGCGACCGACAACTTATAAGACGTGCAGCAAAACGCAGGACCCGGTCCAGGCACCGCATCCGCCCAGTTTGGAGGCCTACATAGAGTGAGCAGCAGTAATTTGATGAAGGAGTGGACAAGTGTAGCTGTGGCGTCTGGAGTTATCGAACGAGTAACAGTGCAGAGCTGACGCAACTTTTAGCATGAATCACACAGTGCCACAGGAGACGCTGAATGTGAGGTGCAAATGTAAGCTCTTGGTCTTGGTTGGAGATGTTCGGCAATGCTACAGTGTGTTTGCACAATTATTTCAGGAATTGATTAGCAAGTAGTAGGAGAGCTGATTTAGAGCAGCCTAAATTGTTGGGAACGGTCATGAAACTGGCTAACCCTGTTTTCACAAAGACTCGTGTATTATGCCCTGGAAGAGTTGGACGATTTGTCCTTAGCATTGCAGATAGTTTATATCACTCTTCCTGTTGATCATCTACTCCTGAGTCCTAACAAGACGACTCGAAGTCATTACAGCTAGAAATGACTGAGTGGACTGTACAGTTATCATATTTAGCAGGCCAAGCAAAAGGATCTGATAAACAGAAGTTATTAACATACTTTACTCACGCCGTACTTGTGGATAACAAACAAATGCAAAATTTAATTCAGTTTCAGAAAGCAACATAACATTTCTTGATATGGCTTCCAGTGTTAGCATTAAATTACATTACATAATGTAGCTTCCACTGATAACATTGAATTACTTTACTGTAATATGCTTTCCAGCAGCAATGTTATGAGGTTGTAGTATATCTGAGGCAGATGCAAAGCATCAAACAATGGAGCTCCAATGTCTACCCAGATTAATCCATTATTGTGTAAACATGGTCAAAAGACCAGCATTATGACCATCCTAAAGAACTGTATAGAGTCCAGGAATAGTTTGCAGGATAAGGGGCAACTACCCCTCACTGGCTCAGTGTAAACTCCAGTTAAAACGCATTTCCTAGTACATTACTCTCCTGCTCACAGGTCTTTCCAAGCAACCTTGAACTTGAAGGTTCTCAGGATCTTGTCAGAATGGTAATCTAGCACCACAGGGTCCCACTGCCGAGTAACTCAAAGAATTTCTAGAAATTCCCCTCTGGATGTTACTGTGTAAGTATTCAATCACATTGTCATCATCTTGTGTTAACCAGAGTCTTTGCTCCAACAGCTGAAAAAAGCAAATATTCAAGATACACAACTTAGCTACAAACAATATTTACCTGATTTGTCCCTATTAGCAGGATCTATCTAACAGCGGCGGGTCCAGACCATCTAGTAAGGGGGGGCGATTTTTAAGTTTTAGTGGCAACCGCAGGTTGCCACCTGCGGTTGCCAAAATTTTGGCAAATCGCCAAATTTTATATGTGTTCGGCTGTAGAAGAAACATTTTCGAGATACTGATCGCGAATCAAAAGCTTAACCTGACCCTTTCCTCATGCGGCGTAACAATTACGCACGGAAAAATAACTTCTGCGGCCGAAAGTTCTTTGCAGATGCCTAAAAGCGGCACCAACCCTGACACTAAACGACCCACACAACGCCTAATTGTACCGTCACGATGCTTAACCTGACCCTTTCCGACTCTCACAACGCACATTAAATTTTTCGGTGTTTTCAACTGTGCGCATGCGCCAAAGGTTGCGCGTGCGTAGAGGTCATGACTCGCGGAAAGTTGTATCTGTTCGGCCGTAGAAATAACATTTTCGAGAAAATGATGGGGCATCAAAAGTGAACCAATTTCAGTAGATACTGAAATATTTCACTTTGATTCGATAGGTGGCAGCACGGTTTTGAAAAAGACCACAAGATCGAATTACTGCATTTGAGGAAACGTTGTCCTGGTATAGCCTTGTATTGGCATACAGGCCGAACGCCTCAGAATCCAGCCGTTAGCGTTGCGAATTGTCAGCATGTCGATTGGCGCTATATAATTGATCGATCACAGATTAACCAACAAAACTCAATGTAACACTCAGACGCTTCCCATTTAATGTAGACAACACATTTATGCGGCGCAAAAATTAAGCGTTAATCACAAAGCGTTTTAGCTTCGCGGCCGAAACTTCGACCTCAACGCACCGAAAAATTACTTCTGCGGCCGAAAGTTCTTTGCAGATGTCTAAAGACGGCACCAACCCTGACCATAAACGACGCCTAACTGGACCCTCACGATGCTTAACCTGACCCTTTCCTTATGCGGCGTAACAATTACGCACGGAAAAAGAACTTCTACGGCGGAAAGTTCTTTGCAGATGTCCAAAAACGGCACCAACCCTGACCCTAAACGGTCGCAACTCGCCGAATTTTATATGTGTTCGGCTGTACAAGAAACATTTTCGAGATACTGATCGCGAATCAATAGTGAAACATCTTCAGTAGACACAGCTGAAAACATTTCACTTGATTCGATAGGTGGCACCACGGTTTTGAACAAGCCCACAAGATCGAATTCCTGCATTTGTATTGGCATACAGGCATACAGACGCTTCCCATTTAACGTAGACAACCAGCGGTGGATCCAGACCAACTAGTAAGGGGGGCGGCGATATTTAGGTTTTAGTGGCAACCGCAGGTTGCCACTAAAACTCTAAAACTAAAACTCTAAAATCTAAATCTAAAACTCTAGTCTTCATCAAATGATTGTATTTCAAGTTTCAATAATTATAAATTACTTCAAAATATAATTTACAACAGTGTATATCTACATCAAAATTTGAACATTTTTGTTGAAATTGCATACTTTCTTTATGAAGGGCTGCAAAAGCCAAGTAAAAATCGCTAAAGAAATTTCTTTCCAAATAATATAAGGGGGGGCGATCGCCCCCATCGCCCCCCCCCCTATGGATCCGCCACTGCTATCTAAAGGCATCACAAAATCCATCTAAAAATCATTACAATCTTACCTAGACCATTATCTTATCTATCTATTCTCTAAAACACAGCTGAAAACCCCATTAAAAGGTCATCTTTTATCCAATTTATTACTTTATTTTCAACGGTGCATTAGTTTGAATTGGATATGATTAGAAAGAATTAGATGAAGCTGTTTTGTGACCTGTACCTTTAACGTGACACACTTCTGCATCTACACCAATCCGTAGCAGGTAATCGAGCCACAGGATCTGCTTTGCCGACAGCCTATCACCAGGGCCTTTGACTTCCACGATCTATGTACAGTACAAAGTCAAAAGGAAATCTAACTGCTTAAAGACAGTTTTCGATATACATAGATAAGTCACAGTAACAGACACAAAACCAGCGTAGAATTTCTACTTACAATTCGTCAAATAAAAGCCACTTCATCAGAAATGTTTTTTGCAGCTCATTGGCGTGACCTGTGATGTGATCACGTGACACATGTTATCATGTGACCCACTCGTCATGCATGTCCCAACTTTTTCAACGTTGAAGTTGAAAATGGAGAACTTATTCAAGTTCTTACTACATCGCATAATCATTCATTCGTTCATCTACTCGTTCGTTCGTTCGTACATCCTCAATTCTACTCAATACCATATTATATAGCAACATCAACCATTAGAAGAGTATAAGCTGAACAATTATAAATAGCGAACAATGATGATGGATGCTCATTACAGATAATCCACAAACCCTTGTCAACCCTTAAACACATTGAAAATTAATTAATTAATATTTTAATTATGGTTACAACATGAGCAAAATAAGAAAGAGAGTGAGAGAGGGATAGAGAAAGAGAGAGCAGGAGGTAGGGAGAGAGACAGAGAAAGAGAAAGAGAGAGAGTTAGAAAAGAAAGCAAATCAAAAGGACCAATAAAGGAAATAAGAAAAATGAAAGCCAAAAATACAGTAAAAATGTACACAATAACATCACTTAACTATACAGTAGTAACTCTAGCGAGCTCTAAAAGATATGTTATTGGTCGACAAGTTGGTCACTTGCACAGTAGTAATTTTAAGCAATTGATTCGCTTCAACATGACAATAGTCAGTTGTTTGGTCAGTTTACATGGTAGTTTGTTTTTTAACGATGGACATAGACATTTAATTGAGAATTGTTTAATCTTCAGACATGCAGCCTCACTCCAGCAAGCTGATTTCATATAATATGAGATGTGCTATATACATTTGAATTAGTTTACATCAAGTTTTTGTTTAAAAATAGACACAATAAAAGATGATTTACTGAATATAACGTTTATTGAAACTTAACTTCAAAATTCAACTTCATTAAGTAAAGAATTCTATTAGCTTTCATCATAACAGAAATACTAAAAGTTTTAATCTTCTTCAGCAGTCTTTACCTTACACTTTTCGCTGTCTGGATTCCACACAATCAAGTCAGGCACCCCACCAGTAACACTTCTCATCAGACGAGCCATTCTCTCGAAAATTCCGGCTAAAATTTGACCACCGAAACACCTCACAAGACCCTGCACAAAGCATCCAACATAAAGTCATTTCCAAAGCAAAAAGGGCCTTCCCTTTAGTACATGTACCTATTCATGGAGGTAAGGAGTAAGCCAATGATCTGTTTCCATTATGCTTGTGTAAAAAAGGACCTGCATTCTGCTGAAATAGGGTTGCTTATTAACAAAGGTTAAGTCTGGATGGCAATCGATGTATAAATATGATACCACTATATTATATATATATTATATAAATGAATATTATATATATAAATATATGGAAAACCAGAAAACAAACAGACTACACCTGCAACCGTACATAGATAAGAGCTGAAAATAATTCCCCATTCACATATTTTTTAATATATAAATATATATATATATAATATATATATTTATATATATATATATATAATATATATATATATAATATATATTTATCCATATTTATGGATTATTAATATCTATATATATATATATATATATATATATATATATATATATATATATATATATATATATATATAAATGCACACTGAGAACCCATCATGCATAGCAAAATAAGTGCCAGACAAAACCGTACACGAATGGAAACTAAAGTGTAAAAGAAAACTGAAATTTTACATGTAACATAAGCACATAATTATATTTCTATACATAATGTCTTCTCATTATGCATTTACAGCTTCCATGCATTACACAAAGATTACAGATTAGCTCTTTGCAGGTAGACACGGCTGCTATACACATGACACAATACATGCTAAACATTTAGTTGCAACAACGCAATTTAAGGCAATCGTATGCTAAAGACATAATACACATAATTGTGTATACTGTGTTGGGGTCGTAGAGTAACGAAAAGCACACTATTGTGAAGAGCAGTAAAAAGTGAGCTCTGTTCTGCTTTTCCATAAGGTGGACTAGTCCTACATTTGCTCGGCGACAGCATTAGTTAAAATCAGACGTACAGCCTTACGTGGGCGCCTTGCATAGTTGCTGTACAGTTAAATTTGATCCATTTATACAATACTTGTAGTCATGCTACATTATTGTCAGTTTTAAATATTATAGAATATATTATTATTATTACAACCACTATAAATATCAGTGATATATTTTATAACATATGCTCCTGATATGGAATTTGCATATTAAAATAAGCACAGTTGGTGCAAATGCAAAATTACCAATAGCGGTTGTCATTATATCGACTTTCGGCGAATTGTGCAATTCAAAAGTAAACAGTTTTCAAATATTTGAATGTGAAGTAAATTGTGCAGAAAATAGTCATGTTGACCTAGAAACGTGATGTTAAAACTACAATATTGCCAGAGCAATCCCCTTGCAAGCCCCTGTTGGGACAGGCAGAAATACTTTCTGGTTCTTCATAGTTTTTCTAGTTAATGCTTATAGCTTTAAAGTTAATGGACTCTCACCAGAGCATGGTCGCAGTCACGAAACAGTTCCCAACTGATGCCAAAACAGAGTGCATCCTTATGTAGATTCCATGATTCAGAAAATATGTCACATAATGCCTGCAAACATTGAAACTAAATGTAAAAAATAAAATCAACGACAAGTAAAATAATACAATGCAATGCAATACAATACGATTTTATTGAAACCAACCAGATTTTTACAGCAGCAAGATAATTTTACAAGATTCCAGAGACATTGGTAACAATTGGGGCCCTGAAGGGATCTAGATCCCGCTAGCTAGGGTCACCTAAAGTACTTAATAAATATACATGAGTGACAGTCGATGAACATATTTCAAAATATGATGAACAGTTTCACTTAATCAAACGATTAATTCAATTACAACTGAATTGATTATTATTTTATCTTAACTAACAACATGAAAACATAATAACACAATAATGCTAACATAAGAACATAGGTTCACCTGCTAACAGAGCACAATACTAACATAATAATATAGGTCCATATACACACAAAGTAAGTTATTTATTTCCATTCACTATGTGGACACACAGCCTTTTTTTGAATTCATGTAGGCCATGACATTGCTTAATTGTGGAGGAATTTTGTTCCATATAAGGGTCTCAGCAGACTTGATGGTGAATCGACGAGTATTAGAATGAGCGGCAGCCGAGCGCTATGCCTTTGCATTTCTGATGTAGTAAGTGTGTATGTTCTTACACATTTTAAAGAAAGCCCCATAAACTTTTGGAAGCAGGCCATGCTCATAGCAGAAGCAGAATTCCCAATTTTAAATATCTTTATCTGTTCAATTCATAACAGTTCCAAATCAAAGTAAATTTGGCTAGTTGGCGAGATCGCTGGGGCACCTGCAACAATTCGAATGGCGCGTTTCTATAAAATTACCAATCTACGTAGTCTCGATTTGTAAGTTGATGCCCATATCGTGTTACAATATACCAGATACGGGTATACAAGTGAGTAGTACAACTTTATACGGATGGAAGTGGGCAATAGATAGGATGTACGCGCTAAGATACCAACGTTCTTGGCAATTTTTGTGGATATATTTTTAATGTGCTCCATCCATGTGATGTCTTGATATACATGAACTCCCAGAAATTTGGTCGAGACTACCTTGGAGATGAGGAGCATCGTCGGACTTTCAGTGGCACCCATTTTCCTATTGTATTGGATTATTGTCATTTCAAGTGTTATAAAGCAGCAATTCAGCAATTGATTCTTGTACTAGCGGCATTACCTGGCTGTGTTCTTACTGCATTACTAGTCTATTTCCATTCTATGATATTGTTGATGATGATGAGGTTACGCAGATCGTGATTGGAGAGGAACGAGGTTCTATACCCATTATTTAAAATTCCTGAAGGTTTCGAGCAGTCCTCTGGCAAATCTTAAGGCAAACTCAGGTTGAGAACCACTGCCCTAAAACTAGCAGACACCTCAAAAGAAAGATCTTCCCAATTACCTGATTTGAACAAGACACTATCCGTTTCAGCTGGTCAGTGATCTCCTTCTCTCTGCTCGTGTAGAAGGAATCGCTGACAATGTCCAGAGGATATGTCTGGTATTCGTTGTAAAACACGTCGTCAATGTCGTCGATGAACAGAATATCCCACATGAAGAGGCCAAACAGACAACGAAATGTCGATCCCTCTCCGTGAATGCCTAGAAACATTAACCCTTACCCCTCCAATTATTATATCAAACGCGTTAAAATTGGCCGCACACAGCGGCCTTAGGAGTGGTAAGGGTTAAGTAATGGGCAACATGTTCCACAAAAATCACCAGAAAAAGTGACGAATTTATAATGTGATATGTGCCAGCATTTGGCCTCTTATAAGGTGCATTTTAGGAACCTCTAAAACTGTTCAAAACATAACCACGTCAGTCTCTTCCAGGTATAAATAAAGCATGCATCAGCCATGCTAGATCATTATTATTACAAAATTTGCCCAGTGACATAGCCTTACTAGGCTAGGGCCCCAAAAGGAGCCTGACAACTGAAGTCGGTCCCGCTGCCATGTGATGCCAGAGTTCTTCCTGGCAGTCCAGCGTTGGAAGAGGTGGAGGAGGAATAGGTGAAGGAGAGGAATTGTAGGTGCAACAGTAGGTTGAGAATGTGGACATTTAAAATTGGTTTTAAGCATCTTAGGACTGGAATATAACCAGTGAAAAACATGAACTGTATAGGGTGAAAGATCTGACCCTCTGGGAAACCGTTTTCGGCGTAATGTCGCAAGGCAACTTCCTCGACTCGTGTGATAATCTTGACGTCAGCGACACTCGGCTCACTGGTATCGGAGCTCAGCCAGACAGACCCAGATCCCGGTAAACTACGGTATAACTGCTGACCCGATATAGTCACCTACAAAACACAGTTTTCAACAAGAGTCTCATTGTCTTTAGTACTGTAACGAAAAACAAATGAATAAGGCATTATTAATTAAATCTAATTATTTCATTAATGCCTCTATCACAAAGCATATATATACAACCTAATATAGATTGTACGTGCAAGTTTATCTATTGAAATCTAATATACCATATTTACACCTGATTTAATATCACACTGTACCTCACAACATATCACACAATGCATATAAAGCATAAAATATACTGCATGCCAAACGTGACATAAAAATCACAAGATAACACTACATGAATTTTCACTAATTATCTATTATTCAATCATTACAGTGAGTTTGTGTATAGTGCCTCTTCAAGGTGACTAACTACTCAGAGGCGCTATAAACCTCAGCGCGGAAAAATAAAACAGTCTTAAGATAAGAGAGGAATGCCTGAGAAGGAATTATATATTGACGTAAGAAACCTTACAATCTTCAGCCTCTGCCAACTCCAAATGAGACCTTCCATCTGAATCGGATAACCGCGTCGATAAGAACAGCTGGCAGCAGAAGAGCCATTTATCACTGGCCCTGTCTTCAGTACAAGGCTTCTCTACAGTACATCTACTCGTAGACTCATTCCATCAATCGGCTTTTACCGAGTTTTTCAGGATTCCGTCTTTGCATTCAACTGGTCTCTCCCTGGAATTTGGCTTGTGCAATGATTTTGCTTTCTAACAACCAATGACATATAGTTCCTAGATTTATAATAATAATACTAATCTGAGAACTTGTATGTTGCCAGAAGTTCTGATAAGAGTCAATAATAATAGGTTTGTACAATGCCTGTGGTTCAAAGGGTACTATATGTTTTGAACAGGCAGCATAGACCATTGGTGTCAATGCACAAACAATGAGTAAAAGTGCTTTGTACTTGGTCATGGAAAACAAAAACATTATTTTTATGCACCTGGTCACAGGAAAAGGATGTTATGAAGACATGGGTAGCAACAGAGATCATCCCCAGCATGGAAAATTGTTGAACCACCTAGCAGACGATATGCTATAGCTCCTATTTTTCTTATTATCAGATCTATTTTTCCGTCTATACCCACGCTCGGAGCCTCTAGAACGGAGTTCATTGGGTCATCTTGAAAAGGGTCCCATGCAGAACATGTCGACTTCTTCATGGTAGATGAGGAGCAGATCTTCTTGGCTCTTTGCAGCAGGTTGTAACGATGTCCAGTTCGAACGCATTCATCGCTCAACGCCAACTTAATCACCTCCAGCGCCTGCACATGTTAAGTATTTATGATTGATAAAAAAAAAATATAAAAACTGCCATCATCATAACAATCATAAAATCAAAATACCTGAAGCAGTGCTTAAAAGTTAAGCACAGTGCTCCAGCTGTCACCAACAAAGGTCACCTACCATCTGGAATGGTATATATTCCCATAGAGCTCTGTCTCCTACCTAAGAACTCCTCATCTTATTTTACGCCTCTCCTAAAACTGTCCTTTTCCGCCAAGGGTTAGGCCCGGAGCGCCTCTGAGTAGATATTTTGAAAGGGTACTATATCCAGTATTTATGATTGATTCAAATAAGCAACCAAATTATTGGTCAATTAACAATGTACTGTCTTTGCAACATGGTCATAAATCAACCTCAACAAGATATTTTAATTGTAAAGTAGGGTTGCTCGATAGTGTAGTGGTTAGCAAGCTGGACTGTAAATCGAGAAGTCGAGAGCTCAAGTCCTCACCAGTGCAGAAAGTTAGTTTCAGATTTCTTCTCCACCTATGTCCCCTAGCCAGTTCAAGACAGGGCACCAGTCCTAATATACCGAGGAGAAGAAAAAGGAAGTCGCTAACACTTCTTACCAGCCAGTCAACTTAAGCATCAACTGAGAAGGTGCAGTTAAGTTCAAACGAGTGTTAAAAATTCAAATGCAAGAATACACGATAAGTCTGTTGAACAGCAAGCATGCAAATGAGGACACTGTTCTAAAAATAACCTCCAATGGCTGCTTCAGGTGGTAATCTAAATTTAGCGCCAGTCGATCGTACCACCTCCCCCGATAGTCACGATGGTAAATGCTCTGATCGAGAAGCTGTCTTAGTTGGACGACGGCATCATCGTATTTCTTAACGAACTGCAAGATTTCGACGCCGTGTGTCAGCAAACGAACATGGATGGCACCTGGAGTGAAATGTCTGAGATGCAATGGCAAGGTCGTATCCACTCTGTAAGCAGAAAACAGGGAAACATCCATCATAACATTTACTGTTGTGGCCAAACTAAGCCATTTTACCCCACTGTTAGTTTGACAGATTTAAACAAAACACTCCTAGCAGTGTGAAATGGTAGATTCAAAACAGTAAGGCACTATAAAATTTATCTCACAATTAGGAAAGGCTCTTCGAGTCTCCAACAACAACCCAGGTAATTTTCTAAAGACATACCATCGATTTGAGGCCCAGCCGAGCCGCCCACCATGAGGCTGGGCCAAAAATATGGTTATGCTTATCACTCAAGTAAGTGTACAGGTTATTGTATAAAAAAATTGCTGTAAGAAATATATATGTAAGCATCTTCTAGTAGGTAAAATTACACCTTGTCCTAAGAGCTGTAGCATTGGAGCATACACGGTTTAAGGCCATGGTGATTCCGAAGTGACGAGTTGCTTTATGAGTTCAGCGCATGCTTTTCGCGACCCTGTTTGATTAACCCTTTTTATATCTTCGTTAATAATAGCACACTGCTTTGCAACAATGGCTTATTCATCCACAAACTGCCCCCTGTTGGTCTGTAATCGATCTAATCGCACAGCGTTCTTATGGTTTCACAATAACATGTCACATCGCTTTTGTTGGCAGCATGCAAGGGTTCTGATGGCATTCTACCATAGATAGTCAGAGTATTGGCACAGCTTCAGTCTTGATACATACTCCATCTGAAGCATTACTGTGACAGTTTGTCGACGTACCCGATTAGTTCTGGATTCTCGAGAAGGCTCTTGGCAATCACCTTGGCTTCCAAATACATCTTGAGACATCTGTCGTAATCCTTTCTTTCCAGCGCCTGGCATAGATCCGACTCCAACTGCAATGCCTCCGCATATCTGAAACACACAGAGATGTGGAAGTCTGTCTGCTCTGAGTACATGTAATTGAAATAACATGGAAGGAAGTCTTCATAGCTATACCATTCAAAGACATGCCAAACAAATGCTTCTGCAGGTACATCAGATACCTCATCAAATATCACATCATACGTCATAAAATATCACACAATGCCTAACCAGTCTAATATACAATATTTACATGATATTGTCATTATTGAATATCATACCATACCAGATATTTTATTATCCTGATAAAATATAACATTGCACCTCATCAAATATCATATTATTCAATTCAATTCCTTTTATTGAAGCCATTGAAAACAAAATGAAACAACAATTAATATTCATTAATCAGCAATAACAGGGGACCCAGAAAGGACAATAGTCCCGCTAGGTGGGGCCACCTAAGTAATTCGCAACATAAAGGCAAATAAAGCAGAAATAGTGACTTCAGAATCAAAAATCAAAGCGGCTGTTTACACCCAGAAAAGACAATTGCACAAGCATAAATCTTAACCAAGGAACTCTTAAATAGAAGCAAGGTGAGCAACGCTGAAACCAAATTAGAACTAATCGAGGACAGAGTCGCTTCACCTAGAATGCAACATAGACAATTATTGTCAAACAGCAAACATGAACACAGATAAATGAACAAAAGGGGAACATATAAAGGAAAAAACAATGAAAAATATGAAAAAATCGACAGAAAATAGAATAATGATCATGCATAAGATATTATGAGGATATTATGCCTAAACAAATATTGTATTACTCTTGAGCAAATAGGCATATACCTGCTAAAATATCATATTATTCCTATGGAATATCACTATTAAACTGAATCAAATAGTTATATGATTAAATAATTTATCCTATTATGCATGGCTACATATTGTTACCTGATCAACTATAATATTATTCTTGATAAAAAATGTATAAGGTAAAATGAGATTATAACTGATAAAAATATATTAAACCAGATAAAAAAACAGTTGACATTTGATCCTGCCTCACATAATACCTGATGACTGTTTCTCGTCCAGCAAAGATTCTTGTCTTACGCAGGATTTTGTATTCTGGATACTTTACTCGGCCAATCTGATTCATTAGCATCTGAAAACTGTAATAAAATCCAACAAATACCATCAAATTGATTATCAATCGAACAATCAATCAATCAATATATTTATTGTAACCTACCAGAACAGCAGTAACATTATTCGTTCAAGGTTCCGGTGACATTGGTAACAATTGGGGGCCCTGCTAGCTAAGGTCACCTATAAAGTACTTACCAATTACACACTAAAGACAGTCAATTAACAAATATGATGAACAATTTCAGTTAATCATATGCTTAATCCAATTATGACTTGATTGATTAACATTTTATCTTAACTAACGATATGAGAACATAACAATAACACTAACATAATAATACTAACATAATACTAACATTATAAACACATGTAATAACAATTGAGACATGCTGTATTCACAGAATCATCAAAAAATCAACCAGAATTTGCACAGCACCCCTTAATCAGAATTTGCATAGTTCCCCTTCAAGATCTCTACTCAGAGGAGCTACCCACTCCTGCAACTGATAAACAGAGAGAAGGGGACCCTGGGAAGGAAATGCATTCGCACCAACGAGAACTCAGTGCACAAGTCCTAACTATATATTAGGGAGAACCTACTGGTCCCACGAGCTCGATCCTCGAATAAGCAGCACTGAGCCTTCTCGGTTGTGGACCCCCTCCGTTTGGAATGGACTTCCGCTAGCACTTCGCATGCTCCTTAGGAACAATCTGCCAACCTTCTATCGTATCCTCAAGTCATCTTTGCTTGGCCGCAGCCTGGCTGAGTGTGCCTCTGAGTAGGTTTCTAGAAAGGGTGCTATAAAAATTTTCCAAAATGAATGAATGAATGGCAATTGGCAACAATTAAGACTAAAATACTATTATTGTTATTTCTAAATTAAAAGTATTTGCAAAGTAGACAATATTGAACATCAATCAGATTAAGATCAAGATTTGATCCTGATCGAACTAACATCAACTGTTGACCATATGATTCGTCATCTCCGATCGTATTATGCAAACCAAACAGGATCATGATCCGGATAAAGATCGAACGCTTGTCGTCTGCCAATTTGTAACATCGCCCCAGTAGACTCTTTGCTCTATACGAATTAAGCAAAATTAACAACATATAATATAATTCGTTAAGAAAAGCGATTTACAAATATTCATCAGTTGATGTTAATTGAGATCATTTGCAATGCAGTTAACAACAGATGTTGCCTATAATTAGAAATTTATAGTTACTTCAAGAAGAAATAATCAAATTACTAATGTGCACACACAGACACATTCGTACTTGTAATTCATCACTAATTGGCAGGGCCGTACCGAGGGGGGCCAGCGGGGCCTAGGCCCAGGGCACAAATGTGGAATGGGCGCAAATTTCAGGATGGAATAACTTATTATTCCATAAAATGCACTATTTTCAAAAATGTGGGAGCGCCACATTGATGCTACGCACAGGGCGCAATTAGCTAGGCACAGGGCGCAATTATAGCTCGGCACAGCCCTGCTAATTGGTGTCCCTAAGGCTCAGCTGTCCCCTGTCAGTCTGTCTTAAATGCTGCATCCAGGCTGAGTGCTCATCTTCCCTGAGACTTGCATACCTCCACTTGCATGATCAATGATCTACAATGGCTCCGGTTTGTCTGTAAACAAATTTAAGACCCTCCTTGCTCTTGGTTGCCAAGTCTCAGCAGGGTTTAGCACCTAAATATCTCAGCTACTTGATGTGTAAACCACTCTCTGCTTGGTCCTTTTGCCCTCTTCACTTTACTGGCCAATTTGGTCTTCTTGCATCTCGGTTACGAACATCTTTAACCCAGCACCGGGCTTTGCTGCAGTGGGTCCTTCACTTTGTAAGTGGGGATCTCACATGCACTAATTTTATTGAGTAAAGACCTTCATTGTCATGGACCTGTCACGCTGAGAGTGCCTCTGCGGCGAGAGGTGCTTTACATATGTCCCTATAATAATAATAGTAATACAAATAGGTGAAAAAGAAAATGTCATAATCAATTTGCTTCAAACATAGCAGAATTTCCAGCACAGCATCCAACCTTAGTTTTACATTCCACTTGCCTCTTCATTATCATTTTCTGCGTCGAACCCGTCGTCTGAGAGAAGAAGTTTGTGTTGTCACAACGCTGTGCGTGTCTAACCACAGCACTTGACAGGGATGCCTTTGACGATGGGTTGATGTGCAAAGACTTTGCCAACGACTTCAGATCGGGAGCAGGTAGACACTGAACAGCCTCATCCAAGCATGTCATGCTAGTATCTAAGCAAGAGGACAAACGTCATCTGTTGAATTTCTATCCGTATAAATACACTTCACCGGCTACGTGCTCAAATAGGCTTTGAAGTTGCTTATTAATAATACTGAAACAATTTGGCACTGATTTTCGCTCGCCAATATTCATTATCACTCATGAATATTCATTTGCAGATACTGCTGGCAAGAATGTTCATTTTAGGCATTGGTCGACATCAAACATGCTTCCACACTTGCGCAAATAAAGATTCTGCATCCTTAGTGGAACATAGGGCTGTCATAATTTCCTTTTTTCAACCTTTCAGCCAACAACAATGAATCTCATATCACTTGCCAGTAACTTTCCAGCATACACTGGTAAAAAATTGTATATGTATTCTGACAATTACAAAGCGCCACTTTAAGAAATAACTCATTAATGGCACTCCCAACCCGAACCAGTTAAATCACTGTCGCATAATACAGACGTTGGGCACTGGTGACAAACTGAGGAGCTCAAGCTGCAGCTTGCAACAAAGGTCACATGCTGCTTGGCGACAGCAACAACAAGACTGCTCAAACTGCACAGAGTCATCACATTAAATCCAGTCAGCAGACTCACACTCGCAATCGTTAGGCTACGAGTGAAGTGACCAAGCCATGTCACATAATCTCACATTGAGCTCAGCTGAAGTCAGATAGGATTCGATCTGTCACACAGATGTTTCTGCCCTTCTGATAGGTCCATAGTTACCCATAATTACCTATCAGTGAGTGACTCAATTACCTACATTGGTCAAAGCCTTTGTGTTAAGAGGGTGAGGATTGTGGTCCCTATATAAAAACTGGGTACATTATTATTTTAAAAATGAACCTTACACATATTTATACATAACTCATTATATTATAATTACAAAGTACCATCATAGAGCAGTCCATTTGAGGTCAGTTCATCCAATGTTCCAGTAAGATCTTCGGCAATCGAAGGGTAGACGATCTTCTCCCTCCGCAACCATTTATGCTTCCGGAGAAAAAGTCTCACGTACAGTTTGCGAGCAGCCTCTGCAAACAATGAATTAACAGATTCAGTTAAGTTAATGACAGGATGATGACGGTACGAGATCATGAAACTAATTTCTGAGGAATTGATTGATCAATACTGCATCAGTCAAGAAACATATTAACATAGATAAACATTGTTTAATATTATAATACATTGACAAGAGTCTCCTATTCTAACTATGGTAAAAAATTTATCTCAAATGACTAATAATGAGATCGAAACTCGTTCCTTCGAAATACAATTTTAACAATGCTTAGTCAAAGTTTCCTACTTTATATCCTTTAAGGGTGAGCTGAATAGGTTTCCCAATACATTTATCTTTTCTTTAAAGGGTTAAACAAAGCACACTACTCAAACTACGTCTCAGCTATTTTTTACTATTTATTTATTAGGAGGATTTATAAAACATCCTTCAAGAGCCCTATACACTTAGGAGCGCTCAAGACCCAACTCCGACTAAGATTGGCATAGAACACAGTGGAGTGACCCCTCGGCACCACGTGAAGAGCGACAACTATGCCGAACTTATACCTATACTGATAATTGTATTAATTATAACTATAGTGATCGATATCCTATTTTCATCAAGAGCAGTTACATTAATCAATTAGCATCCACAAGTTAGAAGTGCAGTTTATAACTAGGTTTCACTGTGTCATGATAGTACAACCAGTCACAATTTGCAAAGTAAAACTGGTGAAAATTTTTTTTGCAGACAAGAATCTGAAACTTTAATCAGCTCTCAGTGAGACCTCATAGCACCCTCATTTTATGTTAACTATGGTAAGTAACATTCAAGGAAAATAAAGAATGTGTAACAGCATTCTACAATCACACTGACCATTCAAAGTGTTTCTAAATGTATGAACTGTTGCCAAATCGTCTTCATTGAAAAGTCCAGCGTAGTATTCGTCCGCTGTTCCAACGTCAAGAATCAACAGAAAATTCTCCAGGTAATATTCCGTGTGCTTTGGCTCCACAGTGGATCTCGGCTCCAAAGCCGCCTCCGCCAAGTCTTCTGAACAGGATGCCTGTATGACCTCTGGTTCAACTGATGTGAGTCCAGGTTTTTCAACAAAATCTTTGACCATAGCTGGGTCAAGAGTCCTCCTGGTTTCAACAATAGAGGGATCATTTCTTGTTTGCACGTTGGAAATTTCCGCATGAAAAATGACTGGTTCACTGGATGATGCCGAAATTCTGACAGTTTTATGGTGAGGTTGATTTGGAAAATTTGAGGAAGAAGTAGTGACACTTCCCTTCTCCAGTGACCTCCTTTTCCGCTTTAAAGACAACCTTCGAATTGGTGCTTCGCTTGATAGCGTCTGACAATCATTGCTCTGCTCTGTTAAGTTTTCAAACAGTGTAGCATCCTTATTTTCAGCCACAGGAACTATGTTATCCTTCTGAGCAGGGGGTGATGAATCATTTTGTGAAATAATATCATCTTGTTTATCACCATGTGTTCTGCCTTCTGTCAAGAGAAGTAACTCGCCCTTTGCTGATAGATGGGCACTGGAACTGGTTTCCGTAGGAGTGTTTGATACTGCTGCCCACATCGCGTCCCACCTCTGCTGCTGTCGTTCGAACATGGAGGTGATTGAATTATTACTAACGCAACTAGCCGACGATGATATCTGAATCGTGCCATTTCGTGGGTTCCCAGATTTCGAATTAAGACTTCGCCGACTTTTCATCTTCTAAACATTACAATGAATTTTAAATTAGTTAAACTACAAACTCTTGCATCACAGGTGTACCTAGATTCTTAATCGCTCAAATCGCAAAACGCTTATCCAACAACAACAAAATCGCAATAAGCTATAACCAAATGGCAATGAAACTATTTGATCAAGGAGGGTCAAGCAACGGTGTGATATAATATATATATATATAGGCCCTACCGACATTGCTGGTGATAAGTTGATAACCATAACCTGCAGGGAATCAGACAAACCCAACTATGTCAGTCAAAAGACAAATAATTAGTAAATGCATCAATAAATGTTAACTTTCATAGTCCCGTCACAATCTATACGACTTTTCACATTCACCTTAATTGTTCACATGCGTTTAGTCAACATTTGCGCCACACTTCCACGCTATTATGGTTATCGCAGAACGCACAACAGCCGCCCTGAAGCTAATGCCGCATTCCGTTGGCCTCATAAAGGCTGACTTTCAGTTGCCACACGCATTGCTTTAAGAAGCGCTTTATTAGTTTGAAAAAATCATTCTCCAAGCTTCTACAGCGCCACTCGCCAGGCTCACTGTTCATCGGAGTAAAGACCATGAACGGTGGCGCTAGTTAAATCAAATGTATAACGTCAACTCCTTGCATGGCAGGCTTTTGGCAGCCTAATTAAAAATGTTAGCCATGCTAAAATGTAGCCATATTAAAAATGAGATGTATACAGCGTAATTCGACTTCTGTAATAAAACGTCATAATTCGCTCATACTGTTCTTGTAATCATACTGCGGTTTGTCAGTTTGAAATTAAACAAAGATTATTATTATTATAGTTAAATTCGACTCGTTTGACGATTTGTCATCATTATCCGTCCATACGGTACTTGTAATCACAGAGTGAGGCTTGTCGGTTTAAAATTTAATGCAGATATTACTATTAGGGCCTACTCTGGCTGTCATATTCATTGGGCCCATGTTGGACTTGGACCAATAGTTGATCATTATTTATTACCATTGGCAAAAACACAGCACATTTCATAACTTCACGAGATAAAATTCTCAACCGTAAACACATTGGACAATTAGATAATTCCAAAACGGTTTTGTTGCTTACTCATAGTTAATGTAACACAGTCAGAAGTGTGGACCACAAGTAACCTGGCAGACTTTGGAAATTAAATCATCAACCTAATATTTTCATTCATTCATTACGAAGATTTACTTAGCGAACCTTCAAGGCTACTACTTAGGAGCGATCTCGACCCCAGCTGAAAAAGTTTTAAGGCGAGTATATAGTGTCCAAGCGGATCCAAGGGAGCGTGTTCCAGAGCGAGGGGCTAACCATGCACTGAGCAGGCAATTTTGTTTAGAAGTTGTGTGGGTAAATATCATATTGTTTAAATGATAATCTAAATGATAATCTATGCAACTCAGCTTCACAGACAACTTTCTGGCTCACCCTGTCTGACTGAAGTTGGCGTCATTATCATGAAAATAACACAAGTGCGTTTATTAGTTTCACTTCACTGAATATGACTATGATATGGCCTGAGCAATGTAGTCAGATGCTGCACCTTTTTGCCATAATGCTTATTTGTAATTTCAATTTGAAACTTATAATGTATAAAGCACAAATTCCTGAGAACTGTTTTTATATTGCCACGCAAGATTTTAAGACAGTTAACGCGAAACTTATCGAGACCGCTTGTTCGAGACAGAGAATAAGACATTCACATCAAGACAGTTTCTAAAATTTCGAGACACTACATTGAGACCGAGACAGCAGGCTTCCGAGACCGAGACACTAAAAAACTGTCTTGAGACCGAGACACTGTCCCGAGACCATACAACTCTGCTTTGAAAACAACATTTATGCAGCTGGGGATAGTTGCACAAATGCATGATTGTAACGACAAGAATAACGTTGTGGAATTCTTCATATCAAACCAAGACAACAAAAAATGACAAAATAATCAAAGAGTAACAACTAAATTATAAGAAAAACAATGATAAAGAAACTGTTGCTTCACACTGTCCAATCAATACATAATTTATATACATGCATAAAAATCTCGCGAATAACATGCACAGACGTACAATAAATAAACGGTAAAAATAAACTACTGCCGTCAAAATTTTACACATGAAAATCGGCAATCATCTGAATCCTCGGCAAAATCATTTTCGATGACAGATGTTACATTCATGTAATCTCTATTAACAATACACTATGTTACAGTTTAATTACACCCAAAGAGCAGCAAAGAGTAAAATTACCAATATCCTATGATTTATTACATATTAAATATTATAGTAAGTATTAATATGTTAAGTACTTATCCTGCATCATTAATATTTTTAACGGCTAAGTAATAATGTAAAATTCGCGTGGATGACTTTATCAGAATAGATGAGAGACAGACTGTCGTTATAATTATTATAAACACAGCTACTTTTTCAAAACACTTTGAGTACATCCAACTCACATTTCCCTGTCAAGGACATTGCAAAAACTTGTGAAAAAGGTGCAGCATAAATATCACATAAAATCACAGTGACTGTATGTGGTGGTCATTTATTTGATAAGCTAGATTTCTATTTCATAAACTCAGCTGATATGAATTGCTGCATTATGCAATACAGCACCACATTTACAACAAATAATGAATTGGTCACTCGGTCATTTTCAGTACATGCCCGTCGTCAAAGGGTTAGTGTTAATGTCAGTGTTAACCTGGCATTTTTGGTGGTAATACAGCACCACCGATCTTGTAACACTCCCTCAGACGGTTGTGTTACATGAGGCTGATTTCTAAAGCAGAATTACATCTAGCAACAAGTTCTAATCCCATTTCATATCAGAATTCACGCTATATAATAAAACAGTCATAGCGTATTCTGTTCAGAGCATCTGTGTCTCCTCCTTCCCTCTCACAAGCTACATGCACCAAACTGAGCACTTGTGGACTAGTTTGGCAAAAGTCCCATCAAGAAAAAGCCCTACTATTTCTTATCTCCCTCCCTCTCTTCTTTCCTTTTTCCTTCATTCAATTTCCCTTCCTCTTCCTCTCTCGTTAACTAGGGGCCCGTATACAATGGCCAAAACACTTCATCAGACAGTGTACATGGGACGAAGAATATAAGTCGTTCTACCATGTTGAAAGGTAGTTTCATTAATAATAATAATAATAACGCCAATTTATATGGCGCCGTAAACGCAGCCCAAACCACTACAAGGTCGCATTGTATATTGTTGATGAGTTTGTGGGGTACACTGTAACAACATTATAAACCAGTAATTTATTGTCGACTGTGCTACAAAAGGTTACAAAACCACGAAAAAAACTTAATACATCTTCAACCATTTCGCAAAACACAAGTAATAGCCTGCCAGGCAACATCTTTACAAAAGAAAGGCAAAATTTGAACAAGTCACAATTTAACATAAATTAAACAGCAAACACAAGTGTTCAAACTGTTCATTATTTACACCTTAACGATGAGCTGCGCTGGTTCCTCAGTCACTTATAGTACACGCCCGTCGTCAAATCGTAATGTGCCTCGGCTTTAAATTACCCTCTCAGCAGAAAAAGAGTCACTACAACATTGATAAATCAAGGACTGTAGAAAAACCAACAAAAATCACGCCGCATTTGGTTTCGAATTTGAACAATAATCCTCTGAACGGTCTACGCAGTTATTGCTCTCGAAACAATTCCCGTGCAATTTTACATGACAAACCGATTAGTCAGAAATAATTAGACACAGATGCATCCCGTAAATACGACTACGATAGTTCTGAAAGGCTCGGTGTTCACCGGACTAAAAAAAGTGTAAAAGGTGGACAGTAGACAGAGGAACGAAGACGATTCCCTATGAAACGACTCAATTTCCTACGACCCAAATTCCTTCGTCTCATCCGTTATTGGCTTAAACTCGAACGACCCTCGGCCGTCCATGTACAGGTAGAACTGTAAAAGACAAGTAACAATAATAAAATCACCATTGTGAATTTAATACTCAAATTAATTGCAAGAGTTCATGAATTCATCTGTATCGCATCGTTAACTGGGGAAAACAATGACGAGAATCAGGAAAACTTTGGGGAAAAAATGCAAACATTCTCATGAATAATAATAATTGCTATAAATAATAATAAAATTATATTAATCAGCAATGAAGAATCAAATTCAAGCCAAAACAGACTTCTTGCTCCAGATCATCAAAAGAATTCTACGACAAATATTAAATGTATCTAAAACTTGTATTTCATGACTTATTAACAAGGAGATGAATGACCCTACTAAGAGGGCAATTGCACTGAATGCCAAGGAATACTTTACCTTCAATCATGAAGCATGGGGACATTTTATAATGATGACCTGGAGACTTGAGAGTCTTCCACACATTAATCCTAATCTCTACAACTTAGTGCATTGGCCCCTACCTGACAATCTCCAAAAATTAGTGTTGTTGGCCCCAGTTCACAATCTCTGCAATTAAGCCACTTGTCCAAAAGGAACCACCAAGAAAAGAGTACACCTCTCCAAATTCTGCCATGGAATTCAGAAAGACATACTTCACCTGCCCATATATACGATTATATATATATATATATATATTTATATATATCAGAATGTCAAAAACGTCTGTGAATACCTCATGATGCTTCCACAGGGATTTACGATGTGAAACAGTGAACAGCGTGATTCCAACCTAAGACAGAGACACACATACAACTCATTCATACACGGCCAATACATCTATTAGACGATAAAAAAATAAAGGATCCCTACGTGAAAGCATATTGTCTTCAATTCAACGAAGATGTCGTCAATAAAAGAGCTAAGTACATAATTATATCTTCTTCTTCAAGTTATCTGCTCTCGAGAGTGTTCTGTTAGATCATGTCCAATGGTACCAATCCTCTCCAACTTGGGTCCTTTACTACTATTTGCCAGGGCTGAATGGTTGATCGGTCGGCCTGTAATTCATTAATTACGAGAATTTGTGCATAGTGCCTCTTCAAGGTGACTACTCAGAGGCGCTACCAATGTAATGTACTGTAATGCGGATAGAGTACGGATTTGATCCTCGTCCAGGGATTTACCGTGTAGGAACCTTTAGCAAGTCCTTTGTGCACAATTGTTCTGCAATATGACTGCAGTTGCAAAGTGTACTTCTGAACTTTTTATGAGAGCATTGTAAAAAGGACAATATAAAATAGCAGTTGCATGGTATTGATTGCTTAATTCATCCTACATCATCAGCACCTGTTTAGGTCGTCCTCTCCTTCTCTTGCCCTCCATTCGTTCCTCCATAAAGTCCTCAGCTGGGACTCCTCTAGTTACATCGACCCTACATTAATTTACATACAAGTTATTTCTATAGCTCAAGAAGATATAACGCTCTTGTGCCTCAACTACACCAACAAAAGCCGACAACTGTGACGCATCTGGCCGTTAATTACCTCACGACAATGTTCGTACATGAATCCCTCTACATCGACGCTCACCGCGCTTGTGCACTCGTCAAGGATCGCAAACTGCGGCTTGTGATAGAAAAGACGAGCCATCTGCAATAGAAAAATAAAACCGGATCGATCGATCAATCAGCAGAAATTTATATGGTGCCCTTTCAAGATCACCTTTCGGAGATGCTCGATGCCACTAGGCATCTACACAAAACTCCAAGGGCATAAAACAACCAACCTTCTTCTCGACTTCCCCAAATAATGCTGTCATGTCGCAGAAACAGGTTGAGCACAGGGTTCATAAAGCGGTGGGTGACTTTGACCAATACAAAGTGGTGGGTGACCAGATACCACTGTAATGCCAATAATGCAGAATGCCCTATAAGATATTTTACTCTATAGACATAAATTTACAGACACACAGCACATTGGGCTGCTCAATTGTGCAATTTATTAAAACATATGTGTAGGTAGAATAAGCTAAAAATACAGTTAATGGTCTTAATCTGCATTTCTCAGCTAAACAGGTATTTTACCAAACATATCATATTTGATGCTGATCAATTGTGAAAAATGAAGGACTTGCTTACTTGCTCAAGGGGTCCTTACACAGTGACCAGATGAAGAGGCTTAACTCATACTCACCTTGCTAAAAGCCTAACATTCTAAAAACTAGACAACCACCAGAGCCAAATTTAGTATATTGGGGGCCCTAGGCAAAATTATATTATGGGATCTCATTATTTCAATTTCTGTTCAAATGACAATTTGAAAATTGGTTTAAAAGACTTTGGATTAATAAGTTCTTTATTTTAAAATAATGTTTCGTGCGTAAAGTGTATTCTTGACAAAGCCTCTAATAATATTGAACGCCTCTGAGTGGATTTCTAGAAGAGGCGCTATATAAAGCACCATTGATTAGGGGGCCCCTAAGTGAGAAGCTGTGCATGCCTAAAACGGCCCTTACTACCATGCCCCACAACTGACACAAAGAAACTGGTGGACTGTCACACACAACTCGATATTCAGCAGGAGAGAAATCAAAAGTTTAACCCCTGTTAAATTCAAAAGAACTGATTCCTAACAGCAATCCTCTGCTTTTCTCCGCCACTGAGAACGTCCATCCAGTCTTGCACGACGTCCCAACCTCCTTCTCGCTCTAGAATATACGACAGTTGAACCTGAAAAGGGAACAAAAAACATCAGTGAAATTCCACTCGTATATGCAAAATTAGAAATGACCCATTCTGTAAAACTCCTCAGTGCAGTGGTATGGTGGTTAGCATGCTGGGCTGTCAACCATGAGGTTGGGGCTCAAATCCCTGTCAGGGCAGAAAGTTATGTCGAGATTTCCATATGCAGTAATATACACTGCTACATAAGCGTTGTATTTACCACTAGGCCAACTAGGTCCCGGTCTAGGGGCGGCACATGTCAAGGAACTGCAAAAGTTGGATTTAAATGTTTCAAATGTAAAAAGTAAATGATAGCAAGCTAGTGGAATAAGGAAGAAGTGTTCAGTTATTGTGTTATACTGTTGTGAAAGTTTAAGTTAATACACTCACTAAGTTGATACATTTTTTTATTTTCATTTTTTAATAGAAACAAACTGGTAGTTCTGGTTTCTCTTCCTAATATAACAAATGTTAAAATTTGTGAATTTCAATATTCAATTTTGGGAGGGGCGGCATTGAAATCTTGGCCTAGGGGCATCAAATTGTTAAATCTGCCCCATGCTACATCTGCATTCCTGAAATGCCTTACATCGACCACAAATGGCAATTGTAACGAGAACATTTCGTTACTTGTGTCTTTGCCTGCCATAGCCAGTCACTAATAGATAATAACTAATGGAAGAAGATCAAGCACTGTCCCGGCCGAAGTAACAACAGCTGTGTATGGAGCAGTGCACTAGAGGCACTTCACGAAACAAAAACATCTGCACAGCCTATATTTACTTGCCGACCGAAAACTTCCAGGGTCTGCAATGAATCATAGCTATTTAAAGCAAATCAGAGTACAGGTTCTCCTCAACTCCGCCACTGGTAGTACTCGACCACTGCCAGTCCCAAGCCTGGATAAAGAAGGAGGGCGACGCTAATGGTCTTTGTTATCACACAGTGTCGTTAAACTGCAACAACCACCAGGTTCTTCTCGTGTAAGCCTTCCATATTCAAAACCAGTGACTTCTGGCAACACCAGTAACACAGTTCGGATGTTCAAAGGATATTAAAACCGTCTCTGACATCGCCAGATACAGGTTCACAAAGAAAAAGACGGTTGGTGAGTTAAAACGTCCCCGAGTGTGCCGACCTTTTCCAGAATGTCTTCGAGCTCGAGGTCCTGGCATCCGCGCCTGACCATGTCGTCCTTCTGATGCGGATAGATGACCTGATCTCGCAGAGTTCCAATTGTCATGTAAGGTCTCTGACAAAATGCAATCCAATCAGATAAATTCATACACAATAGAATATTATATTCACCAATCACTACCGGCTGTAAGAGCAACAATAGAGATTTTCGATTCAATTCAATTATGTTTTTATTGATCCCAACAGAAGAATATATGAATATAATACATACATTGATAATTAATTGCCGGTCCCAAGCCTGGATAAAGGAGGAGGGCGACGCTAATGGTCTTTGTTATCACAGTTATAGGGAAGAAAAAGAAAAAGGTCCAAAACAGACCCATGGTGCCAAGGGGTGGCGATCCCAGGGGGTCGAGGGGAACAAGTCCCCCACCTTTTACAGAGAGGGGACACGTTATACCTGTGTCTCCCCACATTTCCTACCCCTCCCGTTGGGTGTCCCTCCACCTGTCAAACGAGACCGCCGCCTCTGATGGTACCGTGCCGTTAGCTGGGAATCGGGATACCCGGGAATCTTAGAATACAGTTAGCAGCACAAGACACTTCAGATTGAAAACCCTCAATAACTGCATACAGGTCCTTAAAGCGAAAGGATGCCAGAATAAGCGTGAGCATACACTTACAACACGCTTACAAATTGCAGTATCAAGGTAACTTAAGCAAACAGTTAAACTCGACTCCTGTAATAACCTGTCAGCATTCGTTCACACTGTACTTGTAATCATACAGCGGTTTGTCAATATGAAATTAAAAGAAAAATTATAATTAAGAAAAAAACTTAGCAAAGACTTGTACCTGAGGAATGTAGAAGAGTTGATTTCCATCGGGTTTTGTCAGTCGACCTCCAAACAATGGCCACAACTTAAAAACAATGCAGCAGAACAAATTATTTAAAAATTACAATACAAATAATGTGGCGCGGTGGCGTAGTGGGATGGTCGGTGCCTTTAGTTCGGAGGATCGCAGGTTGGAACCCACCCCGAGTCACGGGCGATCTTGGACAAGTTGCTCACCCATAATTGTCTGTGACGAAGGCAATGGGAAACCACCTCACCCATCTCATCCCCGGGTGGCGTCAAGCCAATGGACCTGCCTTTGGGCAAAGCACTCATCAGCATCATCAATACTAACAGCTAAAATCTAGTCAGCCACAACTTCCGAATAGAAATTTAGTACATGAGGTCCAGTTCTGTGGATGCCTCATTCATAAAAACCAACAGATCTGATCTCGACAACCACGAATACTCAGTGCAAGACTTAAAACTCCAGTACTATAATTACTTAAATTTGTACACAGGCCAGTGAAATTTGCACATAGACAAACCATGAATGAAGCAAAGCATAACAAAGAAAGAATAATTATGTCATTTCAGAATTTTAATTTAATGACATAAGAAAGGTTGCATTAAATTTAAAAATTGACATCAATTCCAGAAAATGGACTTGTATTCAACAAATTTTTATTTGCTTTAAAGGCCGAACATTTCACCTTTTACTGTCAGTTTGTTGAACTCTAGCGACCATCATGATTAACCTTCTCCATTTCTTTGAACATTTAGGCATTTAAAATAAAATTCTTTACAGCATGTGCGACGGCATACACTTCCGAATAAAACGGGACTGTCCACTTGAGGCAATTTATGATTACCAAAGAGTACGTAATGTTGGGAGGTAGCCTTGGTAACATTGGGTTTTTCTAAACTATTTAAAACTATTCACTTAACTGAGAGGAAACTTACCCCACCCAGGATGCGAAAGAGCGAGCTTTTGCCACAACCGTTTGGGCCACACACAAGAACATTCAAACCTGACTTGACCTGAAATTAAAAATCACAACAATGAACAACATACATATCTTACTTGCTCACTATTAATGTCATGCAAAATATTACAGAAAGCAACATACCTGACATTGTAAACACTTGTATATCCATTCATCTACCATATCTCCACATTTATGTAGCTATCACAAGAAGCTAATTTGTAACGTATGCAGACATAACGGAAGATTTGTAAAACGCAACTTCAAGAGAAAACTTATTAGCAGCACTCCCAACCAGAGATGTGCCGCTCCGGTTTTATAAGGAAGGTTGGTCCAGGCCACAGGACTAACGAAAGCAGAGTTTCTGCGCTGAGCTGTGGAGGAATTGGCCAGAGGACAATTACAAGGGGACATTAACATGGGGACATTAACACGGGAACATTAACATGGGGACATTAACATAGAAACATTAACATGGGGACATTAACATGGAAACATTAACACGGGAACATTAACATGGGGACATTAACACGGGAACATTAACATGGGGACATTAACATGGGGACATTAACATGGGAACATTAACATGGGACATTAACATGGGAACATTAACATGGGGACATTTAACCAATCAACAGAAGCTTCGAACCGATGTCTCCATCAACCCTAGTCGAGAAACTGTTGGTTGGGTCAACGTGTCTGTGCCAGCCTGCCACGGATGACTTCTAGTTATATATGACAAGTGTCTGCCAATCTGACAGAAAATTCTGCTTAAAATGACGCCAAAATAGCGCCTCTGAATAGCTAGTTCCAAGAGAGGTGCTATATAAATTCTCAGATAAGATACGAATTACATGGGGACATGCAATTCAAAGACCTCTCTTAAGCACATCTTTGCTTCAGGGATTCACAACAGCTGTATGTCGCCTCTGACGTCACATTAAACACATTTGCAAACAATGCTAA
This sequence comes from Bimastos eiseni, assembly GCA_959347315.1. Taxonomy (NCBI): domain Eukaryota; kingdom Metazoa; phylum Annelida; class Clitellata; order Crassiclitellata; family Lumbricidae; genus Bimastos; species Bimastos eiseni. The sequence goes on along the minus strand of OY365812.1, from coordinate 35,000,726 downwards.
ACAAACCAACCTCAAAGTTCAGTTCTTGAACTAAAATGTCACCATTTGGAGTGACAAGAGGTACATGCTCAAATCTGTAAGACAAAAAACATGGTGGAGCATTAATTAATTAATAATTTCAGACCATCTATGTAGCTCACCCCTCCAAGATAATTACTCAATTGAGCAATTCCAACCTACTCATACATAATTGTTCAATTGCATTCAGGAAAACGTTTCCTTTTATTAAGACGCAAATGTCCAATGTACACGAGGCAAATGACAGAAACACTACTTAATGGCCACTGGTGTTAGCTGCACCATTAAAATTAACAATTACAATACAATACAATAAACCTTTACAGATGAGCTGATAATTTTCCAAGCAATTTGTGGATTTGATCGAATTCTAATATTAAGTGGAAGACAGTTTCAAGCAGACGATACTTAGTTGCAGCCCAGGATACGGTATGACCACTATCAGAACACTCCAGTTGGTGAATACATAAACAGAGATAGATAAAAGACAAATGCAATTTAATTTTACTCAATGTTCAATAAAGACATTTTAATTTGTGTTATTTGACATATCTGTAACACATGGATGGAATTTTAATCTGAGGCAGAACGAGAACAGTGAATAGACAACTTGTTTGCGGTCACCACAATGAGCATGCCTGAAGCTGCAGTCGTCGAATTCTCCCTAGTCAAAGCTCTCTAACTCGACTAATGCGATCCAAAGTAGAACAATCATGATGCATCAATCAACCAATCAGTCAATCAATTGAATCAATCAATCATGAATTAATGAACAGACCTAATGAGCTTGTCTTTGATGATAATCTCACCACTGCCTGGAACCAGACTTGGAATGTTGTCCTGACCTACATAAAACACCAGTGATACTCTAATTCAATTAATTTATTCAATTTGATATATTTGGTAACCAAAAACACAAGAAAATGACAAAACAATGATTTACAAAAATGAACAATCTGGTTACACAGGGGAACATAAAGGGGGTCATAGACCGTTGCTAACCAGGGGCCCCTATGTAGTATTTATAATCTGGCTAAATTGGTAAATACAAAATAGATGGAAGGAACTTTTAACTAGAGTCTTAACTAGTCTTAAACCGACCACACGGGACACGCATTGCAAAGAGGTATTAGTAGCCACAGTTAAATGACAGTGTGATAAGAAAGATCATTAGAGCCAATACAATGAACTGCTTGTGGAATCAGATGGTGATGATGCGCTTGAAGGATGTCAATTATGTTTTTATTCAACATTGAAGCTACTAATATCAATATAAAATATTATGAAATGAATTGTTATTAATATACCACATTTTAATCACACTACATTGAAGATGCTTCCCTTACTTACTAATTTTATTATATGACATGGAAGCCGTCAATGGTCACTTTCTGTACTTGCGCTTAAATGATGTACGGTCTGTTATTTCAAGATGGAGTTTCACCAACAGGCAACGCAGTTGCCTGTGGTACAGTGGCCGATCGGTTAGAGCGGTAAGCCTGTGGCGTTCAGTGTGTGCTGAGCGCGCGGGTTCGAGCCTCGTCCGGGGCGTCAGTCACTGTGTAGTGACCTTGAGCAAGTCCTCCGCGCACCATTGCTCTGCAGTACAACTGCAATTGCGCCGTCGAGGCGTGTGTATGCACTTCTGAGCAAAAGATGTTGGAAAAAGGGCGGTATGAAATTTCGGTAATAATAATAATAATAATAATAATAATAATAACACACAGAAAATTGGCAAATATGCATACACACCTACAGAAACAACATATATATGCGGATTAACTATTACTTGCATAACAATTTTACATCATAAAATACTGAAGCACTGTCAACTGAAATAACGACGAAAAGTTTCACTAACGACCATTGGAATCGTGTGATAACATCGTTCTCTTGTAAATCCCTTGGTTGAGGTCTTCCAAGACTTTCATGAACTCTGTAATTCGAGTACTGAACCTTAAAACGTGAAAAGATCAAGATGGATTGAACGGTCATATTTCCCCACATATATTGGCCAAACAACAGCTCCACAGGGTCCAGTTGTGTTACGTGGTGAATAACACGAAAACATAATATTTAGAACAAGCAGCACGTTGGGTTAAGTTCTCAAAATCAGGAAAGTTTTAGCAAATTGCTTTAAGGCCTACAGTTTATCAAGTGGAAGCAACAGACTATTTTTCTCACGTTTGCCAAAACAGCACACCAACATTTTTTTGGAAGAGGATAGCATCTTAAAAAGCCACTGAGTTAAATCAATCAATCAATCAATCAATCAATCAATCAAGCAAGCAAGCAGGCAACCAATCAATCACCATTTATTATTTATTGTTTCCAACCATGACATAATTACAAGTTCGTTTTAATCAGAGTCATAGGGTTGGTCGCAAAAGGAGAACCCAAGGGGCAAATAGCCCTGCAATAAAGGAACCCCTTATACATAGTAGAGCAGTGTTTTTCAATCTTACTGTAGCAACAGAACCTTACACAGAGCCCTCATTTGCTCATGGTGATAAACTCTGCTCAATGTTCATCCTTCTGTGAATTCATATATAGGACAGTGGCAGGACCCAGGCTGAAAACCATTCCAGTAGAGCTATAAGAATACTGAATGATAAAAACTGAATTTATGGTGAAAGAAAATGCATTTACCCTGCCAGCCGTGTCAACTCTCGCCCGGCAAGGACGATGCGCCCAATCGCTTCGGCCATTTTCACCAACATACGACCGCTTTGATAGTAATCCTGTCAAGAACAATCAAAGCTACCTTAACATCTCAAGGCAGAACGAGAACTAAACATCAAGTTAGATAGCTGTTTAAGGCATTATTTAAAATGTAGCGTTGACACGATTACATACCATTCTGTTAAATAAAAAGTGGTGTTATGTCCTCCCAAAAGCAATTAACACCATTCTGTTAAATAAAAGTAGTGGTGCAATTCTTCTCCAAAGCTATTAACACCATTACGTCAAACAAAGAGGTGTCCTCCCAAAGACCTATTAACTTAACATGCTGCACTGGTCAAGAAACCAAAATTGCTGAATTCTGCATACCACAATTTCAGTGCGACACTAAACGCATTCATTTATTCAACGCATTATATAGCACTCCATTAAGTTACAGTACTCAGAGGTGCTATCAACCCAGGACTGTCTTAAGATGGGAATAAAATGCAACAGTAAAGAACCTAGAGAAAGAAAATCTCAGACGTTAGGGTCAACTACTGAAAAATCACAAACTATTCAGCATTATCCCTAATTACAAATGCATCGTAAGACTGGCAACTTTCACTTAATGTACCCAACACTGATTGTATGTAGCCCAGATATGCTGCATTTGAAAATAAACGAAGATCATTATCAATTTATCATGTAAACAATACCCTATAATGAGTGGCTGTCTTAATGAATTCCTCTTCCATAGGGGATCAACTTATGCACACGAGTTTCAAGCTGAACTACATCATAGTGTTATACCAAAACGTGCAATAACAAGTCATTGAGTGTATACCAATGATGTGTAACAAGGTTTTGAAAAGTGGGGGGCATAATTTAAAAAATATTGCGCAAAGCAGAATTTTTATTTTTGCCCCCCACTTTTTGAATTTTCTGCCCCCAGAAATTTGAAAAATGAGGGGGCACAAATTATTTTAACAAAGGTAATCTTAAAAAGCCATTGAATAAACATAAAAAGGAACCGATTTGGGGGGCACTGAGCACTAAAACTGGGGGGGGCCTTGCCCCTCCAGTTTTGAAACTAGGGGGGGGCATGTGGCCCCCTGCCGCTCCACTTGTTACACCCCTGGTGTATACATCTTACATACATACATAGCAAAACTGAAGTCACTCCGTTGATCAACAACAGCTCAATGGCAGCCAATTGGTAATAGCACGCGTCTTGTAACATGAAGTAGGAGTTCGAACCTTCTCTGAAGCGGTTAATGTGTAGGAACCACGAGTAATTACCTCAACAAAAATTGCTCAGCGTAATTGAAAGATCCTTGGTCATTAGCATCTTATACATGCATAACAATAATAACAGTTCACGAAATGCAATCAGAAATAAAATAGAAAGCGAACTGGTCTGAGATAGTCGTTACCTCAAGGCGTTGGGAGTGAGAGCTGTGCAGGTGGCGAGGATTGTGAACGTTGAAAAACGGCCGACTGACCACGAAAAACCCGACAATCAGAGCCAAATCTGGTAATATAAAGGGCAGATCCATTCATATAAAGGCTTTCATAAACAATCGATCATTTACATAGTACCCTTTCAAGATCTCTACTCAGTTGTGCTCTGTGAGTCATATCAATATAAGCTTTCAGTTGCTATTAGAATTATGTTTACAACTACTCTACCAATGTAGGTGCATACATGTTCTGGAGCATTTCCCCACTACAGCTGAAATTGGAAAAGCTGGAGCAAAGCAGACAATCAACCAGAACTATGGCACATGGGCTGATGAGCAAGAAATGAGTGCCTATCTCTAGAATATTCCACCATCAGATAAGAGAGTTTTACTTCGCTTTACAGTAAACAGTTCATATTGCCCAAAGGCTGAACACAGAGCCTAATGGATTGCTCTCATTAAAATACATAAACAAGGAATCTGTTAATCGAGTTAAGAGAAAACAAGAAAGTATTAAGCGAGGCACCTACATTTGGCAACGATGTTGTCCACAAGGCCCATTGAAAATCTGAAGAAGATGAAATATCGAAGGTGCTTTAGCTACAAAAAAAATAGCTCATCACATAAATATATTTAACATAAATTATCACGAGTAAACTTAATTTTATCTCGTTCCTGCTGCATTTCAACCTTCAGGAAGCTCGCATCTGTGTCTCAGACCTTGTGATCGATCATTTGGGTTAGACTAAGAGCCTGGAAGCAAGACCTCAACAGCGACAGATGACATCCATGAGATTAGTTGTTCTGGCGTGTTGCTCCAATACAATACAACTGAAATCTGAAATTGCCCTTCTTCCAATACCATTTTCTCAGAAGTGCACACTTCTCGACGGCGCAACTGCAGTTGTAAGGCAGAGCAAGTGTGCGCTAAGTCCCTACACAGAGACTCCTCGAACGAGGATCTAATCCGCAAACTCACCGCACAATGAGCGTTACGGACTGACCACTCTAACTAATCGGCCACCGTGCCACACTGGTAGCAGCTTTAGTAAGCCTTGCCATTAATAACGCATTTGTGGTATGCTTCAGTTATATTAAGAGATGTTTTAGAAATCTTCACAAAAAATTATAATAATAGACATTAGCTCCAGCGATTAGCAGATACTATTCAAATTGGAAACTTCCTGTTATGGCATCTCAGATGAAAACAATCGGAAAGCTTGAAGGCAAGAAGAATGTCACCAACATAAGTCTTAAGGCAGTCAAAGGAGTGTCACCAACAAAAGTTTAAAGGCAGCCAAAGGAATGTCACCAACATAAGTTCAAGGGCAGTCAAAGGAATGTCACCAACATAAGTCTAAAGGCAGTCAAAGGAATGTCACCAACATAAGTCCAAGGGCAGCCAAATGTTATCCTCATTTACCTACATGAGGTATGTATGTTTGAACCTCTGGAACGAAGATATCTGCTTACCAGTCTTCGAAGTGAAGAGTTTATGATCTCCTGTTCCTTTTTGTTGCCTTGATAGAAGGCAATCTCCTCACTAAACCAAGAAATCAACAGCAAATTGACTGTATGTAATCTAATGTAATCAAATATTTATATGTAATCAAACATTTCTATAGCGCCTTTTCATGATATCTTCTTAGAGGCGCTCTCTGCGCTGGCCTTATTGATGTTAAGTCTCACAGTGAACATGTATATAACACAACGAGGACTGTATATAACACAACGAGTACAGTATATAATACAAGGATTGTATATACCACAACGAGGACTGTATATAACACGAGTACAGTATATAATACGAGGATTGTATACAACACAACAAGGCATTCATCTAGCACCTTCAGTTGGATCATGGAAAAATGGGTCACCATCATAATACTTGAACCTGTTTAAAAGATAATATTACAATAAACAGCATTTCATTGTAAAGGTCTTTTGCCCGGAGAAAATTATCAGCGGAATAACAATATTATTGTGCACATCAATTGAAAACAATTTAATATTTTGCAATTCTTATAATAAGAAATCTACAAGTTTCATGGAGACGTTTGCAGACAAATGTAAGATGACGCTTGTAATTGTACTGTAAGGTAACATAAAAACAACTACCCACACCAAAGGTTCCCAATCTTGTCTCGATTACCCGCAACCCTGAGATATATTTGACCAATGATTGCACCTCTGACAAAAGCATTATCACATTTGAAGACGAATACATGAAACTGTTACATTTTTAATCACACTAATACGTGCATACAGTGGACAAATCGTCAAACTTGACAGATTTATATTACAGAAATATACGATCTTCCCCAATACTGGAGATATCAACCACATCTACAATGTCCTACTACTGACACTTGTGCTTATAAGTCTTAGGCATACGATGCTGCATGGAAATAGACTTTTAATCTTATGATTCCACCCATACTTATCCTATAAGAGCCCAAAAATTTAAAATGTATTATTTCATACTTTCCCTCTTTATCATACCCTCTGAAATGACAGAGTATTTGTCAGAGTATTTGTGGGGTGTACAACCCCTGGTTTGGAACCCTTGATCAATACCGAACAACACTGGCCTAAACAAATTATCAAGCAATTTATGACATATTAACAACTCTTAGGAATTTATAATAATTTATAAGTGTCATCAGGATAAGTGCAAAGCTTTCTTACCTGTTTGTGATCAGACGTGAATTGACATATCTGAATTCTCCCTCCAGCCTCTGCTCCTTCATCGTCATTCTGCCGACCGGCCGACGTAGTCTAAAGCAGACGAAAGTAACATAATCTAAATGTAAACATAGCATACGACAGCACATTGAGTATAGAGTTGCTTCTCTGGTCTGGCGATGCAAATTTTGGCTTTGCACTAGCCAACCTAGGAGATAAACGTGGCACAGTGGCCGATCGGTTAGAGCGGTCAGCCCGTAACGTTCAGTGTGCGCTGAGTGAACGGGTTCTACCCTCGTCCGGGGAGTCACTGTGTAAAGACCTTGAGCAAGACCTTCGTGCACAATTGCTCTTCAGTACAACTGCAATTGCGCCGTCGAGGCGTGTGTGTGCACTTCTGAGCAAAAAATGTTGGAAGAAGGGCGGTATCAAATATCGGTAATAAATAAATAAAAAAACACCTAATAGACCTTTGTCAGCCAGTATTTAAGGTCCGGTGTAGTCACTCCCTTTTGATCCGTTATGAGAGGGAAGCAAAGAACTCAGACTATGGTCATTAAGTAATTAGAAACAGATGAATCAAGAGCTTCAATCTAAATGACAATAAAGAACTAATAGGTCACAGAAAACTGGGCAACAAACTCAAAAGCTTCCAACCCGCTACCAACACAACTCTAAAAGCACTTGCTCATTCTATCAGATTGATTAGCTATGTACAGTTTCAGCTAAACTTTGCGTCACATCATTCTGAAAAACGCATCCAGTCACTGCGGTTATGTTATATAGTTACAACATGAAAGTAGTTTCATTTAAACAACGATCATTAGCGTTGCCTTCCTCTATTTTCCAGGCTTGGGACTCGCACCATCAAGGAGTGAACAGTGGCGGAGTTCAGTTACAGCATGCTGACCTTGTAAGTATTAGTCCTGAGAACACGAGGTAGACCAGCATCCAGCTGGGACCCTGGAAAAACAAAAATTCTCTTGTCTATCCAAGAAGCAGAATAGCAGCCCAATAATCAACTCCTGAGAGGCAGCCATTTGTATGAACTGTTAGCGACTTCATTTTCTTAGCCTCAGCATACAAGGGTGGGTAGTCCGTCCTCTCCTTCGCTGCCTCATCCTCCTGTGTACGGTCAGTGTACTCGATATAACTAGTTTCCAAAGCGCAACTAGGCATTGCCCCGAGATATCTCTTCAACTATATGCGAAAGCCGTTATCTGCAACCTCATCTCTTCCTCATGGTTTACTCGTATTTAAGTCTTCCCCAAATTATATTACTCCAGTCTAACGAATTTTTTATGTACAAAGTTGTTAATAATTTATTACCGCCAATTTTTGTCTAATCAATTTACTCAAATCTCGTCTGCTAATCCTTACAACGTTCGTTCATCTTGTAATTATAGACCAATTTTTTGTAGAACGAACACTCGTCTATTTTCCATCAGATATGTGGGTCCCAGTGAATGGAATAAGATGCCTATTCAAATAAGACAATCCCACAATTTTAGTATGTTTAAGAAAAAACTTAAAGAACATCTATTTGTTACTTTAACTGGGTAAATTTAATCTCCTTAATCATTGACACTAATTAGCTGTTAATAATATTTATGGGTTTGTGTGCATGCAACAACTTAGTTAACTAGCTAAGATAATAAAACACTCCTATATTTTGTTGACCTGCTGTTATTTAAACTTTGCTGTGTAAAGGTAGGCCCGGCTAGTGGGATCCTTTGGGGGTTTTTCTTTCTTTTTCTATATTGATCCGTCTCTTACATAATTTTGTTAAGCTATTATGTTTTATGGTACTGCGCTTCATTTTCCTGTTTGTGATTCAATTACTATGTTCATTTTCTTTACGGACCAATAAAAACTCTTGGATATGGTTACTGATCGTCTTGATCTATTTATTTGTAGCACTAGGACTGGCTTGGTCCAACACCAAGCGTTTGCTGTGGTGGATCCATCTACCTCGAACGACTATCCTCCCTCAGTAAGAGCTAAGCTAATGTCTGGCTTGTACCCATCAGCATCTCATTCTTAAAAGGCATCTCCTAATCCACGGGGTCACCTGCTGAGTGCCTCTGAAAGAAGCACTATATAAATTTATCGATACACTACAATAGTGGAGTCAGCTAGGGGGCGCAGGTGGAGTAGAAGTATCCTACCAAATTTCTGCCCTGGAGGGAATTTAACATCATGACCCATCGCTTGACAGCCCAACAAGCTATGAAGCACCCACTTGTCTAACATAAGATGTCTTGAAGGGGTGCAATATAAAGCCTTCAAATAAAATAAAAAATAAATAAGGCTAATTAACTTAAATGGGTACTTTGGCAGTCTGTTTCAGCATTCAGAAGATGGGCTTATAACAATATCAATGAATGAATCAATTAATCAATCAATAATTAATTCAATCAATCAATGAAACTTGATATAGTGCTTCTTCAAGAAAGCTACTCAAAGGTACTCCTAGTCCAACCTCGGCCAAAGAGGACCGATTTCAGAGTAGAATAGAAAGTAATTAAATTTAATTAAGTCCAGTAATTCCACAAAGACATATAATCTGTGGTTTTCAAGATTTCATTGAAACTCTTCAGCTATTTAAGGCATACCTGTATACCAATTGCCCCTGTAAGTTTTGCTGAATAAATGGCAATATCCAGAAGTGGCTACAACGAACAACAAAAAGTAAATTAAGCATCTACATAAATTGCAGCTTTGACTTACCTATTCTAATTTAATAATAAAACTCCTATGGAACTCCCATTATAATGCATATGCTTGCTGGGCAGTTTAGTCATTATTGTGCTTCACACTAGGTATTGTTTCTGACAGAAACAAATGACGATGACAACAGCTGACACTTCTAGACGACTGACTCTGACAGGGTTAATATGACATGACTCTGACAGGGTTAATATGACATGACTCTGACAGGGTTAATATGACATGGCTCTGACAGGCTCAGAATGATACGAGTCAGTAGAGTGATGGGAAATACCTTGCTCAGATTCGAGTAGAGTTCACCGATGCTGTTGGAGAATTTCTCGACGTCCTGCGTTAAGATCTGGTCAGCGTTGGCAATTCGGCTGTCCAGGTTGGTCAGTTTGTAATAAGTGAAAGCCCTGTAACGGAAAAGAGGATTTAGGCATATTTTATACAAACAGCACCTTTTAACAGTCTATTCCAAAACTACCTGCAACTGTGGCTCAGTCTCAATCCTTTGCTTCAATTGGTCCCTCTCTCTGGAGTGCGCTTTCTCCTTCTGTTTGCTCTAATATTCTACCTGGCAGTCTCTAATCCTTTTTCACTTTTCTCAAAACCTGCTTCTTCTCGTGGGGCTCTACGCATTGTCAGCACTTCTGAACGGTTAACCCTAATAGCTCTAGGCACTCTACAAATACTTAAATTACAATATACTACAATAACCCAACAATGCGAGACATTTAATTACTTTATTGCTTACTGTTCACTTATATGCGTTATCAAACGAAACAAAAATAGCGTTCAAGAAAGAAATGTCATGGTAATGATAAGCATATGCCATTAGCTAAAATCATATTCAAAAAGCTGAACAATGATCGAGTATCTTTTTTAAATTAGCTACTAAGCAGTTTCATTCACCATATTCAGACCACCAAGGTTAGCAAATATGGGAATAGCTAAGAAAACACGTACAGATGGTAAAGGTTTCATAAATCCATTCGAAAACTATGATTTGGACATAAAAAACATACCTGTCTGCTCCGTCACATTACACTGTGGTGCACACAAAAAACTTAATAAAAGTTGTGTTATATCATCCAGTAATCCATGCTATAATGGTAATCAATGAGCTTCTATGGTGCCCCTTCAATGAAACTGATAGCCAAACCAAAATTAACTCTGACTTACAGGTGATCAGCTAATGTGGTTTTAGCTGTAGGACATATTTCTGCATGCTCATGCAAGTATTTGAACTTGTAACATGCATTTAAGAATATATCAAATGTGCTGAGAGATGGGCATCAGGCAACCTTAAAAAATTCCTCAAAATGCCTCAACTGACTGACCTTAGGTATCTGCTGTACAAGTAGTGACTTAGACGTGTTCGGAATCGCAGTTTAAGCTCATCAAGACCGTACTGAAAATAAATATACGATCAATTGTAATGACCATAAAACTAAAAACAATGAACTTAAGATCAAAATGAAGTAAAACTTCATAACAGCACAAATGAATGGTTGCATGTTATAGTGAGTGTCCGGTGTAATACAAATGTATGCAAATTTCTCCATTTACTGTTATATACATTAATATGGTAGTTCCTTGTAACAAGGTAATTGAAACGGCGCTCAGAGGTTGCCTTATCAGAGGTCAAGCTGCATTTCTCTTACAGAAAGAGACACTAAACGATTTAGCTCACCTTCAGCAAATTGTTAATCACTGATATCTAAAAAAAGCAAATCAGTATAATGTTAGTTCAGCCAACTATATCCATCAAGAAACATGCGATTCCATTTGAGTAGCTACTAAATTCTAATTTGTCTTATATGGATAAGCATTTCACTAGCAAAATAAGTTTTCTTGCAGAAATCCGGACTTTTTAATGAGCTTCTTAAGATAATATTACTAATCATAAGATTGGTATCGAATTGACCAACTGTGGATTGCTGTCTAAACTGTGAGTTTTGTTCCTAAGTACTATTAATATGCATGCTTATGCCTTCATAAGCATAAAAAATGTAAGCTTGTGAAGGGACCTTGTAGCGACAAGTGCTGTGTTACGGTGCCCTTGATTGATTGCGAATTTATAAGGATTTAATTGATTGATTGCCGCTTCGCAAATAGTTTCTTGCAACATAAACTGAAAATATGGCTAACTCATCGATTTGGTAGATGGCAACATTATTCTCAAAACTCTAATAAATTTTAACCCTCTTAGGACAGGCAAGCAGCTAGTAAATAAATAAAACTCTATATTTCTCCTGTACAACAATTTTATTTGAACTATAGTTCAACATTTAAATTATTGTCTAGTATAATAGTAATGCAAAATTGGCTGCCGAGATTCCCACTATGACACTTAACAGATTAGGGGAAAATGTAAAAATCACAGACTATTCTATTCTATTTACGGACTTAAAAAGCGCCTCTTGCAGTACAACCTATCACAAGTGCCGCAATAACATTCCAGATCTTACATTCAAGATCTGATAAGTTAAGATCCAGTGAGTAAACAGCAGTTAAAAGCAGTAATTAATTGCATAATAACTTTAATCTAAAAAACAATCAAAATTCTGTATTTTTAGCCTGTGCTGTAGTTATAATATCATTAATACTAATAGTATTATTAAGCAAATGGATAAGTTGTTGACATACCACAGGCATAGCATAAACAAACTTTGTCAGATGCTTTAGGAAGAGCTGCATGTTGCGACTTATTATAGCACTAAAGCCAAAAAAAAAGCACACCAGTCAGTTATTACAACCTAAGTAGCAGTCAAAACCACTCCAGCATAAAGACACAGGCGCTCATGACAAATACTAGACAATCGAAATTCAGAAAGCTGGACCAATTACAGCAAAGCTTCTATACTGCGCTTCAGAAGTTCAGACCGTGGGAACAACATGGTCACCACATGCAGCACAGCAAAGAGATTTATGACATAGATGAAATTACCCTTACGAGACACAATTCACTGAGGTAAGATGGACCACGGATTTATGACTACTACGCATAGCATTCAAATCTTAAAATCAGCCCATCTGTGTGTCACCAACTGTTTTGGGCATGCATTGCAGCATGATTGGTCATGACTAACTACATCAGTGAGATGTCGACGTACAAGGGTACCGTGACCGACAGCGTCAAACGACACCCCGACATCAAATAATGCTAGGAGGGTGACCTGTGAACTATCAACAGCCCCAAAGATCTCAGAGAGGAGGTCAACTAGCAAACCAACAGAGTGGCCCTTGTGAAAACCAGATCTGTGTGATGAAGAACTGGACCTGTGCGGGCAATTACATTAATTACAATGTGAAGCATTTCAAGTGACTTGAGCATAAGAAGATTAACACACAGTATATGTTCCGTATTTAAGCAGCGCAAGCACACCTGTCAGATGAATTCTGACACTGTTCGCACTCTGGCGGTGCCAGTCCCAAGCCTGGATAAAGGAGGAGGGCGACGTTAATGGTCTTTGTTATCACACAGTGTTGTTAAACTAAAACTACTACTGCTACTACTACCACATGTCAGAAGCGAATGAAGACTACTCACTTACTTATATAACTTAAGTCATTTAAAAGAACAATGACCACATATTAGGAGAAACATTCAAGCAATAGCAAAATTCAATTTTCAACACAAGTTAATGACGCTTAACACCCCTCAAAGCTCTTCAGGCCACCTAACTCGCCCCAGCATAATAGCTGTGGTTAAATGTTATTAAATGCTGTAGCTCTACCCCTTACACAGCAATGGATAAAAATAATGAGAAGAGCCACTGTTATGAGATGAGTCATAAGATGGGTAAGAAGTGTGGGGGATAAACGTATAACGTGTCCACTCCCTGGGATTGTCGCCTCTGCCAATGTATAGAGGTACAACACAAGAGGTACAACACAAGAGGTACAACACAAGAGGTACAACACAAGAGGCACAACACAAGAGGTACAACACAAGAGGTACACACAAGAGCAGGTGGAGACAAAAACAACAAATCTGGCATAAACTGCATAATTTTTATATGTGCTTGATGCATTGGGTATTTCTGTATCGTCTGTACGGATAATTATCGTCTGAGCCTAGAACAGTTTCCGAGAGTCTATACAACGAGTGTGCAACCTTTACCTTCATCACTATCTGAACTGCTAGCTTTACCTTCATCATTATCTGAACTGCTACCCTTTACCTTCATCATTATCTGAACTGCTACCTTTCAATTGATGTTCCGTTCTGGATCATCCACAGATCGCAGTAGGTTCGAGAACTGAGTGCCATTGCGACGAGGAAAATGTACCAAGCCTGTGCACAGAAACAATACGAACATATAGTCAACCTAGTCATTCGTTTATTAGAAATTGGTATGACAAACAGCAACCCATCACATGGCAAATAATAGGAAGAATAGAGGGATAAGTTATACGCTAGGTTGATAGTTCAATTGTTGCAGGGGCGTCCAGATAGGGGGGTTCCGGAGGAAAATGCCTCCAATTTCTTGTACGGGGGATATTTTTGGTTTTTTGGGGGGGGATATCTCGCCTTCCTGACACTTGAAACAGAGGGGGGTATGCCTCCATCTCTCAGAGGGGTATTGATGTCCCTGAATTGTTGGTCTTCTACTAGTTATGTATTATTGTCTGTTACGTTTGTTTGTAGTTCGGCTTTAAAAGTGGACTTTAAGTATGAAATATTGACGTGTCCTCCTTAGAATCATTGCCTTGAAATTCTATTCAATGAGAAGAAGAGTTGAAGTGCTGATTTCTTACAACAATGAGAAGCCCGTGTAGCAATTCCATACATATAAGTGCACTTACGACAGTGGCATATGATCTTTTTCAGAGCAAGGCACCCATACTAAAATCAGTCAGTCAATGGCATCTGGTCGATATTTTTATTTAATTTCCTATCAATTGGTTTTATACCACCAACATTCCTTGCTTTCAACTAGGGGTGTACCGAATATTCGCTTCGGAGCCGAATAGTGGGCTAAATTACTATTCGGTATTCGGCCGAATAGTATCGGTCAGATCGAATACGAATAGTGGTCACGTGACATCTGTTTTTGCGCAAGTGGCGGTTTCTACATCAACTGGACTGATGTAACTATTTATTGCCTAGACCAAGGTATCGCAGTGTCAGCTGTCTCATTTCTAAGTTTAGTTATATTAGTTCCATTCCTAGTATATACAGACTGACAGAATGATTAAAAATACATGTAGTAAACTGTTTACTTTTAATTTATGTATTGAATTACTTGAATTGACACTTTTGCTCATATTTGAAATTTTTTAATTTGTCGGTAGACCTGTTTTGTACACTATTCATATTGGCCAAATTTTGTTGGTCCAATTATTCGTATTCGGCCGAATAGGGAAAATCACCTATTCGGTACAGCCCTACTTTCAACCACAGCGTTGCAACTATTTCTACACTAGTTTAAATAGGATTATCGCAATAACACCAAAGTCAACACCACTCTCTCTTATCAATCTTGCTTCTGAAATATATCAATCTGCCACAGAATGGGTAAGTGGCTTTACTGACTGATTACAGTATGCAAAGAGGTACAAACAGTTGCAGAATAAGTTGTTGTCAGTCAGCAATGCAGTTGAAGACAGATAAGTTGACCTATCTTTACCCTATGCTTACCTCCTCATGCCAACAAATATTGAACTCAATCAGGGTGGTGTCTTAGCATCACAGAGGCTGGTTCAAAGCTTTGAAGTCATTGGCGTCACAGACCAAAATCAGTCGTAAGTCGCAATTTGAGTTATTGAGTAAAACAACAAAATATCATTTAAAGAAATAAAAGATTTTCACACAACACAGTTGGAAAATACCTTTAAAACAGTTTGTAACTGGTGGATCTGCTAACATTTTTATTAAGTAATATGATTTTCGTGATTTTTATAAAAAGTATCGTTTTAGTTTTGTGTGATTTACTCTTACCATATGGTACTTAATGGTACTAATCAGAAAGTACTTTTTATACATTTGCTTTGTCTAGGAACTTGTTAAAGCAATAATTCTGGTGTTATTTTGAAGCTGAAAGTATCCTCTTTCCAATGAAATATAAAAACCTAAATGTGAAATTTTTGACATAAGACTGAAAACGGTCGGTGGTGCCACATATATCAAAAGACATGAAAAACATGGCCAACTACCTTACATCGAGTGAATACTGTATATGTAAATACAATACAATACACCAGTCAGTTACCATAAACATAAGTAATTGTCCATGACTAAGACATCTGTCAGGTTTTTCTCTTCTCTGTTACAATTACATCTATGAACAATTGACATACCTCAGGCGTAAGCCAGCCGGGCACAAGAATTCGTAGTATCTTGAGGATATTTCTGTCATGTAGAGCACACACAAAAACAGATATGCATCAAATTGAGCCAGAGAATTTCCCACTTAATCAGTAGCACTTACAATACTACAGCTTAAGATCTATCCAGCTAAGTGCAAAACAATGAGGTTGCACTTACTACGGCACCATTGCTGCTGCTGCCATAATTAAGCTTTTGTGTATTATTGTAAGATTGAAAAGATTATGTGTTTGCTGGCAGTCATTAGTCATGGTTCATTAGTCTTCATTTTCAAGCGCCCTTGTAGCGGCATGGCTGCGTTACGGCGCTCTAGAAATTGTACATTTAACAATACTTAGTCTAATAAAGAACATTCTTACTTACTTACTTGTGTGACATCTTTCCAATGGTATAAAAACTGACAGAAGATAATAAAGATACTTCTTGTTTCTTAACCATATACAATACATGAACTACACAATGTATATATATACATGTATATGATATATATACAATGTATATATATACATGTATATGATATATATACAATGTATATATATACATTGTATATGATATATATATCAAAATACATGTTCATAAACCCACATGTATGTAAACCTATTGTCATCTTAAAATGTATATACTTTCCAGCACACTCCAAAAACACATCTTACAAAATTAGAGATATTAATTTGCTAGTGAAAATTATTATAAAAAACCTAACAAACATAAAACCCAACAAATGTCCAGCCTCTGCCTATCAAGAAATTTGGATAATAATGTCAAGTTTCTGTTCAGGTGTGTTAATAAGCATGTATTTACATGGTACGTTTTCAGGGTAATGAAATAAAAACAATCAAATAAATAAAAAACAGAAAATAAGATAACCTTAAGAACACTAGATCGACTGCGACTCTCTGATCTCTTCGATCTTCCTTCTGAAAAATATAAATTTGACACAGAATGAGTACGTGACATACGCTGATTATGATTACGGTTTACAAAAAGATACAGACAGTGGCATAATCAGTTGCAGTCAGTCATCTAGCCATGCAGTCAGTCAGTCAGTCAGTCAGTCAGTCAGTCAGTCAGTCAGTCAGTCAGTCAGTCAGTCAGTCAGTCAGTCAGTCAGTCAGTCAGTCAGTCAGTCAGCCGGTCAGTCAGCCATGCAGTCAGTCAGTCAGCCAGGCAGCCAGCCAGCCGGTCAGTCAATCACATCTCTCCACATGTCTCTGCTCATTGCTGCATGGCTCAATTCTTGAAGATTTGTTCCACACCATTCTTCAATGTCAACTGTCCATTCCCTATGTTGTCTTCCTCCTTAGTTCGTCCCATCCATTATTCCAAAAACCAGCGTTTGAAGTTTTCTATCCTCAGCCTATCAGCAAATCAGCATAGCGCCTCTTTTATCGACTACTAAGTTCTTCTAACCCCTCCTTGGTAAAACAGAACAGTCTACAAGTGTCGATTAAAGGTGTACAGAATGTCCCCACTCATGTCCTGATGCAAGTCTGCACGAAGCCCATCACAGCCGTTTCATAGGTAGACACTTCAATCGTCAACAAGGTCTGGTGTTGCGTTGCCCGCCCTCCCAGTCTGTCGTCAAGGAATTACCGACTGACTTAACGAGTGTGACACCGACTTAACAACTTAGGCTTATAAGCACGCGTTGCAGCCAGCAGGCAATCAGCTGCGAACTAGTAACACAACCGTGAGTCAGTCATTTAATAAATGAAAATTAACAATATTTACTAGTTTTTATATATCTAATTGGCTTATCCTAATTAAAAATAAACATTGAACAGCAGAAACGCACCTGATTAATGACAATCGGAATTTCATCCTGTAATCCAGACCTAGAACATCAAAATCATCCTTAAGCATTCTTTTGTTTATAGGTGACCTTTCTTCATGTTAAGTAAAAAATAAGCAAGTACTTTATTGAACCACCGGCAAATACACTGTGAATGCACAATCAAAAATAATGATAATAAGCAATTACAAAACAGACGTCCTTGGAGCTGTGAGAGAGTTAAAAGAAAGTATACAGTAATAGGCATATTTAGAGGCATCTGAATAACAATTGGGTGAGAGAAAAAAACTTTAGTATTATTTCTATTTGTACAGCAACATCAGTGATTGGCTGCTCTTGATGCAGCGCTACATAAATTTCTAATTGCAATAACAAATACAATCAACAACACTTCCAACATCATCGTTCTCATCAACAAAAAGTAAGCATTAACAACATCAACACAAACAACTTCAGGGTTCCTTTAGTCGTCAAGACCCTTGGTACATCTAAGGAATAAAATTCAAGCTCGAGACGGCTCTGGTGATAATCTGAACTACGATCACCAAAAATAAACTTAATGCTGACTTTAAGATAGATTCTGCGCCAGTTCTGAAGTCATATATCTAAGTCAAAACAGAGCTGATAATGATAATGAAGGCATGTAAAATTGAATATGTGGATAGATGGGTAGTTGCACGGATTGATCCCTAAACTGTACGAGTGATGGGTCGGATTTTCAGATTTAGAGCCGACATCGCCGGGTCAAGATCCAGATCAGTCACTAGTTAGATTACAAATTGTAACAGAAAATTATGCTGTAAACTCGTAGAATTTATTTACCGCTTCGTTCGACTAATTGCAGCCACTTTTCTCGTGAGCACCAGTACTAGGGCCGTAGCGATCGCAGCCGCGGCCGAATTACGAGGCGTTACTAACTGTGACAGTTTACTCAGCGACGCCATGTTGCCGTGCTTCGGAATTATAGCAGATAAACGACATGCCAATTAACAGCCTTTAGCACTACGCTGGTTCCCTGATGATGTCAGAAGCCTTTAAGGCCTAGTCCGTTTGTGATGAGCTATCTCACTATCCGATTAATTTTTTTCATTTTCGCTCTGTCTATTCTAATTCCATTTATAGAGCGCCACTTAAGAATCAACTCATCAGTTAATATTCCGGGCCCGAACCATGCAATCACTGTCAAATATTACAGACTTCAGATACTCGCAAAAATGAAGAAAAGAGCTACATGGACTTCAAGCCGTATGATCATCAGTTAGACAATACCAGCTGATGAGACCCACATAAGCTAAGCTTCTGGACTGAATTGTAGCAACACGCAGCAACACGCATACGATGAACAACCGTAAGTTCATAAATCATAATGATTATGTAGCTGACCGAATTAGTAACATTATTTTATTTGTTACCGAAATTTGATACCGCCCTTCTTCCAACATTTTTGGCTCATAAGTGCAGTATGGACATTAGGTCGTCCTGTCTAGCCTTTGGAGGTCTGAAAAGGGATTAACCCTCTGATATGTAACCTATCACATTGACAAGCCTCTGTAGAATTTATGTATTGAGGACTACCGAGTGGTCCAGTGGTTATCCTGTCAGACCATTATAAACTTAGAGGTAGCAGGCTCAAATCTTGCCAGAAGCAAATATCGGAACTACAAAGATATCAGCAACACATCTGTTGCCACAAAAATCGCGTATGCAGTCTTTATGGCACAATACTTCGCATATTTGGCTATCAATGAACTCACTGTTCTTCTGATAATTTACAATCTAGAACGAGTGTCAGAAGCGCTCTTTGTGTTGCACAGTTGCCGATTAATCACAGCGGTCGGGCCTGTAACGCGGGTTCAATCCTTGTCCCAGGTACCTTGAGCAAGTTCATTGCGAAGCGTGTGTGCATTTCTGAACTAAGGTCAAGAAAGACAATATTATATTACAGTTGTATTGTAATTTATAGTAGCACAGTTGTAATGTATTGTATAGTGGCCAATAGCTGATCCAACAACAGTAACATTTTACATCACTGTCCATACTGTAAAATCTGAGCGTTTGACCTGCTTTAAAAATGGCTACGTATTTCTTTCTTCACCTTGTGCTGTCAGTTCATCGAACTCTAGAGACCATCATGATCAACATTCTCCATGTCTTTCTTTCCGAAGTCGCGTCCCTTATAGTTCCTCCAGGTTCATTCCGGTTTTTTCGTGTATCTCATCCATCCATTTTTTCCTTGGGCGCCCTCTTTTCTTCCTTCTGTCTCCACACGCCAGCATCATTTCCCTCTCCATTCCATCTGATCGCATGACATGTGCGAAGAACCCCAGCTTCCTTCTCAACGCTGTTTGTTGTAACGTCTCATCATTGTCAACTCCAATCTCCTTGCTTCTTACACTTACAAAATAACACAGGCGAGGTCTTTAGGAATGCATGTTAACAAGGAAACAAACAATCAAACCAGAATTGTCTCAAATATGTATAAGATCAAACAAATGACTGAAACAATCACAAACTAAAACCAAACAGATATCTCGAACGGGCTCTAAACTCCTTGTCCATAATACAGCCAACTGATACTGAACGTTTTGAAAAACGAAAGTTATCAGATAATCTTCAAGTATCTGTCAGTCTGGCTGATACATACATATATGAATTAAATTAGACAAAACTGTTTAGCTACTGGCAGTGCAAGGATCTTTGAAATAAGGGAAAAGCTTTGAATGGTTCAAACAATCTTCAGTTCATCACATTAAGATAACATGAGCGTGTCAAATAAGCAAGCGTTGTACTCAACTTCAAAACAAACTGTTCTCAAAATCAGGACTTCCAAAATTTTCAATGATGTTTATCCTCAAATTAACCATAGCGTATTCACACAGTACATTACCATCACAAGACTTATCCTAACCTTGCTTAGTTCTGAGATACAGTATTAAACAATGTCTTGTTTCACAAGGAGCCCTTTTCAAAACAACGATACTCAGCTGTTTCCGGATATCACTTTCACAGTCACGGCATTTAAAGAGAAACAAATATCACCCACAGACACAGCCAAAAACTAATTTCACACAAAACACAAACCAACAGCAAATAATTAACAATAAAGGGAATATGGAAAAAACATCTAATAAAATTCAAGTGCCTTCTCTATGGCACCTAAAATATTTACTATTCATAAATATTATTTAAATTCTTGCAATAAAAAATTATCAGAATCAATTATAATTAATAACTATCTATTTCTTAATCAAGAGTGTCCAGTTATTTGCAACTCTTCCAATTCACTAAATGGATCCTAAGTAATAAAAAATACTCACTTCTTGAATACACATATTTTTAAAATCAACATTATTTTAAATAACCTTAGGAACAAATAATTGCTCAGGACTTTAATAATTATTATTATTATTGCTATTATTAAGACAGTTTAACGACAATGACTCAAAAAACGAACTACACGTGTACATAACGTATTTAGAAACCAAGACTCGCTCTGCAGTGTTCAAGATGTTGCCTCCTACTCCTCCTCCTCTCCATTGTCCCACATCATCCTTAATTCCACTTGTATCTGTCGACCATGCGCTTGAATGCATCCTTTGCCTCAGCCTCCGTGTAGACGTTGTCGTTTTGAAATTCAATACGCGCATTCGGATCGCTCATGATCTCGCACCGAATCTGTATGAGAATGCTCTGAAAGCAAAAGACAAAAGCAATCAATTGACAACAATAAGGCAAAAGCACTTGACACACTTCTATACTCAGAATAATAATAATAATAGATAGAGGTGCAACGTAGTGGGAGCCTTGCAAGGCTGCAGACAGTTAACTAGTAATAACTTGTCATCATTGGCTCATTAAGTATCTGGCATTGTCTGTCTGCATAATATCCAAAATTTTTTGCAATTGTGGGTCCTCGTGTGTGGAATAACCTCATATCTGACCTGCGCTCTCTCCCGCGCGACCTGTCTGGCTCTTTCTATAAACTTCTCAAGACTTTCCTTATTGACCGGGCCTGGGTCGGGAGCGCCTCTGAATAGTTATCTTAAAGAGGCGCTATATAAATTGCATTGATTGATTGATTGAACTTGTTATTTACGCACACACTGAAGGCAAATTAAGGTGATCTCTGACTGCAAACATACTTCACCTACAATTAACCAACAGGTAGGCTAGTAAAGATCATTTAGGATTGATACAGCAGGAACTAAATATCATTTTTTCATACTAAAATCATTGGGACTGGTATGCATGTACCTGACAATAATTTCTAATGGCCAATAGCAATAATAATGCTAACGACTTCTACGAATACCTCGATGTCGTTGCTAGGCGACCAACCGGATCGCGTGAGCATCTGCATACAGATGCTGCCTCCAATCGTCACGTGACCCGTCAGGAACTTGAAGCGCGGACGCAAGACCCGAACGAACGGAGGAGTCATCGGGTAGTCATTCTGGAATGTCATCTCCATGAACACGGCTGGCTACAAAGTCGAAGACGGCACATAGTATGCGGACGGCTTTAAATTCAAAGGTGACATTTAGAAAACAGGCATTAAGCATGCGGCTGGCCATAAATTCACAGGCGGCACAAAGAAAACAGAGATCAAGAATGCGGCTTGCTATAAATTCAAAGGTGGCATGAATAAAACACAAATCAAGTATGCGGCTAACTATAAATTCAATGGAAACACAGAAAACATGCATCCAACATACTGCACTTTACAAGACTTGGCTTTATAGGTGTTACATCATTGTCTAGACATATAAATGTGTTTGTAAGTATGCACACATCTGCTGCCCCCATTTAGTAGCACGCTCATTTCTGTGATCCAATGGTATGACTAGGGTTCCAAACAGTTTTGGTTCATCCCTATTTGATAGTGGCTGGTCTTTGTTATAGGTTATTGTTACATGTAAACCTTTAATGACCAGTAATATTGATTACGCCTTACGCACTACGTGCTGCTCATTAAAGGGTTAAACAAACTGGAGACATCATAATTGAGTCCACAACACAAGACAACTTACATTTCGTTTATGCTGTGAGAGATATATAAAACCTCAAGTAGCAGCCACTGACATTTGTTAATTTAATTTAGTAAAGAAGCTTACCTCTCTGTTGAACTTCTGGCCATACGCCTGCAGATCTTTTGCCAGTGGACTAGTAGGCTCGAAATCTGTCAACTTTACATCCTAAAGATTCAATAAAAATTCTCATTGAGAGTCAGTCGCTCAGACAACACTTCCCAGAGGTTAATTGTTTAAGACAAACATGAGTGTATTAAGATAACTGCTGGAGAAAGATACTGTCAACTCACCATCTTTTTCTTATTTATATAGCACAAGTATCCTACATGCAAGGCATGACTTGCAAAATCATCCTTCGACAGCTTCAATCACAAATTTGGCCTCAGTCAATGTCCTCAAAAGATGAACTAGTAGAGAGACTGTAAGCTCATAGAATTTCACACAATGCACTACATACAAGATTCACAGAAAACAGACCAAGACTACAACATAAACAAGTATATAAATGCACTAGGACTAACACGAAGGGGAGCAATGCACTTTATAAGGAACACCATTTACAATGAGTTTTCTTTGTCAGCTTCTTTTAATACTGTGGACAATCATAGGGAGGAGGTAGAGTAATGGGTTGTCTACACTGTCTACACTGCCGTGCAGAGACAAGTTCGATTTCCTTAATATCCCTCGTAAGGTAGCCTAGCCCCTTTTTTGCTAGATGGTGGTGTTAGTTAAATTAGATGTACAACATAAAGAGTGCCTTGCATGGCTGCCAGCAGTTAAACTCGACTACTGTAATAAATCGTCATCATTCATTCACACTATGTATGTAATCATACTGTGGCTCCTCAGTTTAAAATTTAAAAAAATTAGTATAATTATTATGATGAGAAGATCAGTAAAAGGCTACCCAAATGTAGAGATTATCATCACGTGGAGCACCACAGAGACCAAACTTTCCTTCAGATGCCTGGAAGGCCTTCATGTCTGGCAAAAAAGACAAGATTTACTACTACTGATGAGAAAAGCCAGCCACATGTCTGCTTCAGGGCTATTCATCTTCCTACATGGCTGCGTCATGCGCTGCCTCTACCTCAAGAGGACTACGTTCATCTACGCGTGGAGACTTTACCATACCTCGCACTAACAAGAAGTTTGGGAACCGCGCATTCTCAGTCGCAGGACCCACAGAATGGAATAGTCTCCCAATCTCAGTCCGTCAAGCCACAATCGTTGCTCTTTTCAAAACTGAAGACATACCTATTCTCCCTGATCTATGACTAAGAATGCAGCACAGCACACTTTTGTGCAAGACTTGTCTTGTCAGAGCATGGTATAAATGCCTAGTTGTATTGTATTTTAACAATATAGTACCTCATATAAAGTACCCAATCAAATTGTTTGCATCGTATTGTAATTGTAAACTTATATGGCGTCACTCGTAATCAGAGGCGCTCACGACTCAACACAAAGCTAGGCAGAAAACAGAAAAGTCTTAAGGTGCTTGCAGAAGGCGGCAGGGGTAAGAGAGACCAGCTCTTCCCAAAGAGAAAGAGGGAAGCTGTTCCAGCTGGTTTGCCAAGCACTGCTCAGACTCTGAGCTAACACTAAACTAAGTAATTATAATTAAATTTTCTTTGCATATATAATAGGAATTGATTTTTTTATGCATATTATGTCTCAAATTATTGTTCAAATGAAAATAAAGTGGTGCGTCATGCTGTGTTGAACCGACTGCTGAATCAGTGAGCTGATCACTACAAGATGCATACATTGCAACAGTTACTTCACTGTAAACCAAAATAAATTCAGAAGATCACCTGAAAACAAGCGCTTGGTAGCCATATTGGTTCCTGTGCTAGCATACCTACTGAACTCCTCCTCCTCCTGAACCGCAGCAGCCAAATTGGAACTGCAAAATCAATCAATCAATCAATCAATCAAATGAAATATCAACTGTAAAATCAATTAATCAAGTCATAAGTCAATGTAAACTCAAAATGCAAAATCAATCAATCAATTAATCAAATCATCAGTCAAATGAAATATCATCTGTAAAATCAAAAATCAAATCATCAGTCAATGTAAATTTGAACTGCAAAATCAAATCAATAGATCAAATCCTCAGTCATTCACCTCACCAGTCGACTACTAAATCACCTTCAATCAAATCAATCAATCAAAAATACTTGATATATCTTGGTAGGAAACAATCAAATATCTACCAACAAAAGTGTGTGCTAACAAGTGATGTGAGTAAACAGATCAATCAAGACAATCAAACCAGCAATCATCTGGGTCTCAAGGAGTGAGCTAATAACGAGTTGTGTCCACTGTCCAAGCGAGTCAACATTTTATTCAGTAATTCATGTCAAGTAAGCAATTTTCAGACAACTGTCACACACCGCTTTAGACTATCCAATGAATTCTGAGCCAATCCAAAGCCAGGATAAAGTAGGAGGGTTCTCTAGTGGGCCTGCAATCAGCCTGGGCAAATAAAACTGATGCAACAGAAACAATGCAACAAATAAAGGGAAGACGGACAGAGATGAGTGAAGGACTAATTACATAAGCCACACACAGTAATTAAATAAAGCACACTTGGCACAAATTCCCAAATGAGCCTTAACTCCTTGGACAGAATTTGAAAACAAAGATGCTGTGCAGTACTTTAAATCAGGAAACAGTAGGCCTATCTTAAATAAAGAAATCGAGTATTTCAAATAAAGAAGCAGCTCTAGTAATTAAAATTAGAAACAAAGTATTTAAAATTAAGAAACAGAGCATTCAAAATCAGGAAACAACAGAGTATTTTAAATAACAAAACAAGATTAAATTATGAAACAGAATATTATAAATTATGAAACACGGTATTTCAAATAAGGAAACCAAGAGAAACGGTCCATACTTGACTTTCTCAGACAGTGCTGAGTATTCGCCATCTGACTCCTCGTTGAACTCGTAATCATTGCCGAAGTCATCGTCGTCCTCCTCCTCCTGATCTTCCTCGGCATCGTCATCCTTTCCTAATATCTGATGTGACTGCTGCAAGCAACAAACGCTCCAGCCTTGCTTAATCTATCCCTTGGTGATCAACATTATTCCATTCTATTCTATTTATGGATTTATAAAGCGCCTCCCACAGCACAACATAATCAGAGGCGCTCCCAGTGTGAACGACCTTAGAGAAAAGAAAAGTCTTAAGAGAACGAGCAGAAACAGTTGTGCTACCAGATAGGATGGTAGCACGAGTCACAACTGGAAGGCTGTTCCATAGCAAAGGGCCAACAGAGGCATAGGCACGATGCTGAGCTGTGGCAGTTCTAGACTGAGGTACTAGAAGATCGTGACATATTTGCTTTGCACATACAAAGATCAGTTCTTTAAGACAACTATGAGAGAAAAAGTGCCATTGATACGATGTATTACCACCTTTAAATGAAATTTAAATAATATAAATTGCCAGAGTTGACAGGGTGCCAAAACATCCTTAAGCTACCGATGATGGCATCTAAGACGTCGTCATTATAATTATACCGAACAATGAATGAATAAAATGAAATTTAAATTCCAGATGACTTAACAATGTAATGCTTGCATTTATATAGCACTAATTCAAGACAGTCTAACAGCTGCAACTGGAAGAATGGTCATACGAAAATGCTGAGCAGAAAAAGATCAGACTTCATGGCTACAACAACAGCAAAGTCTAAGAGAAGAAGTCAAAGCAGAAACGTTAAAACAGAATCAGAAGTCAAGAGTTGTCAGTTAGTTTGGTGTCTTGTGATTAATATGATGTCAATCCTGTAACTTTGGTCTCTTACCGGTAACCCCGATGATAGCTCAGAAGACCCAACGCAATTGAGCAACTCCTCAATCGACAGATTGGACTGCGTCAGACATAGTTTCTTCGCCTCTTTCAGAAAATCATCACTCTCACCTTCTGTTGCAATCCCCTAAAAAAGAAAACAGTCAAGACCTAAATGCATAAGTATCCTAAACACATCTCCCATCACCCTACTTACAGACAATATGACCACATCTGAATGCAAGAATAACTTAAATGGAGCAAAAAGAATATTGCAAAGTAAGCAACCAGTAAGTGGTCTCCATGATGATGGTGCAAAGCCATAAAAAATCTGAAGAAATGAATAATCAAGACTACGGCATGAAGTGTGGTGCTGTACGGATTAAAAACATCGAAAGATGATTGCTTCCAAGGCATAGATATAGCAAAAGATGGACTGAGTCAGCTGGACGGAATGCAAGACAAATGAAGATATATCACAAATGGTGGACGAAGAAAGAAGCCTCATCAGAACAATTTAAGCCAACACAGAAAATGGCCAAGCCACAAAATGAGGGAAGACGATAATCTTTGGTAGAATGGAGGGAAACAGACACCAGGAAGAACAAGAATATTAGTGTTATAGGTGAAGGAGGGCTAGAGTACATTGAAGGAGGATGCCGGACAACGTGAAGAATAGCGAACTTGTCCAGGAAGTCAGAGAACCAAAAGAAAGAAAAAAGTAAACCTCTCATTAACGAGATTATTATAATTAAAATCATCTTCGATGCCAAATGATAAATGACTATCTTACCATAGTTCCAGTGCTCGAGGTTGGGAAGTTAACATAGAACTGCTGGCAACTGCTGTTCGACTTGGTGATTTCAAAATAGAAGCGTTTTTCGCTCTCGTCGGGCAAGATCAGCCTGAATTTCGGGTTTTTTCTAAGCCATTCGTTGACGGCTTTCTCGGCCTCTTCGAAACTCATCTTCAACAACTCTAATGCGCTTTTCGATTAGTTTAGTTTAATGCATACAGTTCAGTAGAATGTACGACAGCAGCGAGCTGCACAAAATGACGCACAAACACTGTTAGATTACACTGAAAATAAATTTTATTCTTTGATAACGAAAACCACGGAAACACCAAAAACCTTAAATATTTGGATCAAGTCCATCGTTGTTGCCAGATAATCCTATAACAATCACGCCCAAACTGAGCATAAAATCCGCCTAATGTTTACCTATAGGTTATGGCGCCATGCCTCAGTCAATCAATCTGAAGTGTCAATCAATCGATATTATTCGATTGATCTCCATGGCACAATGGTAAAACAACTTAACCTCAGCAATTGTTTTTCTACTTAGAATTGAAGTTAGAGGAACTAGGCCTATTCCGCTTGACACAGTAAACAAGAATCATTAAATGAACTTAAATTACAATTTTTTTCGAAGTAGGCCTATAATAAATTATTATTATATTTGTTTATATACAAAGAAAACACTCAGACAAAAACGCAGAAATGTTAACATGAATGACAGTGAATAGTAAAAGTAGCAGGCTAGCATTGGATAAAAGTCAATATTTGTACATAGCGATTTGGGGATGCTGTTAATTTGTTAAAAGGCCTACTGCAGGCCTACCTCTAATTTGCTAAAATTCTAAAGTTGTGAGACCTAACGAATAGGGTCTAAATATAGGCCTTTAGTCCTATGGCAGGAATTGATTGCACTGTGCGAAACAGTTAGGACCACGGAACGAATCCAAAGACTAGGATATAATTACAGTGATGATCGAGGTGACAATTAGATTGAATGTGCGGAGAAGTGTCAGGGCGGAAGAGGAATAGGCCTACAGGCAGGGTAGTACTGAGGGGGACCAGCGGGGCCATGGCCCAGAGCGTAAATTTGGAAAGGACGCAAATTTCAGGATGAGATGACTTATTATTCCATAAAATGCACTATTTTCAAAATGTGGGAGCGCCAGATTGATGCTAGGCACAGGGCGCAATTATAACTCGATACGGCCATGAGTATGAAGTACTATATATAGTTTGTTCAAGTGGAGTGGTTTGATTCTCAGAAGAATTGACGCATGACGTGGATGAGTTGCTCAATGTGCTACAGGAAATAAGTGATAGGTCCACACTCCAGAGATCCGGAAACCGTGGCGCAAAATGCCCCGAAGACCGCAGTTCACACAAATTTTGCTCTATGCCGCCGATCGAGGCAGAAACACATACGTAGGCCTTGCAAAGGATAGTTAACACAACTGAAAGCACTTCACGGCCACTGGATCTATAGGACCCGGCCGTCATGACTTTGTACTGAAATTGTTCCGGTATTTTGAACCAGCACAGTCATAGCGAGGACACAGTTTTCGCTGGTTACCAATCTTTATAAATAACTTCGATTCTCATCATGTTCAATGATTTTATCTAGTTAGTAAAATCTTCAAAAACTCACACTATATATACCCGTTTCAGTAGACATCACAACAGTTTTGTTCCACCATAGTAGGCCTAAGCTTGCTACTTGTAGCCTAGACATAGTAGCCTAGACATAGGCATATATATATATATATATATAAACATGCCTAGGCCTATAGGCCTACAGACTGTGCTGAATCTAGTTAAATGTGAGTATAGACCTACAATCAAAATATCTTACATTATTCAATTGAAAAAAAGGATAATTGCGGGCTCGTGATTTAATTATCGTCCCAACCATGCGCGCTAATCGGAATATAAAATTATTCAGATTAAAATGATTTGCCTCGGCAATCTATGACGTCATTTAGGGCCTACAGTTCCTTGATTTTATGTAACTTGGAAATATATTGAATGCTAAGTACAATTACGTATATATAGCATACTATATGTATGTATCATCTGTTCTAAGTACATTTTAGACAAGGGACTTCTCTTAGATTATCAGAACTTATCACAATAGACTTTAAGATTTTGGTCTTAAATTAACTACTATATAGACCTATCTCATTGAGCTCCGACCTGCTCAAGAGTACTAACTGCGATCCATTTATGTTGCAAACATACAATTTCCTGCGCACGTAACCTCTAAAATATTAGAGGGAACATTGTTTTTGAAGAATTTTCATACCTTAGGACTATCTTTTTTCTTCTTCCTTCATCTTTGTTTTCCTACTTTAGGCGAAACAAAGCACATATTGACCACACAATAGCCTACATACACATATTATGAATAGGCATATAGGTTTTTATGGCTGGAACGGTTAAGGCTGCGGTTTTCCGCGTATACTGTAACGGCTATCTTTGACAAAGAAGGAGATGCCTATATTCATAAAAATCCATAAGCTATTAAGTTCAGTGGTCCGTGCACCCGATTCTCCCAACAAAGGTCTTGTGCATTCGGCATGTATCTCTTCTGTACCTCATGCATGGGAGAGCACAGGACGGACCAGTAGTCTGTCATTTCGCGTAAATAATATATATATATATATATATATATATATGCCATAAACCGTAAGATGCCAACACGGTATATTACTCGTGATAAAAGAAGATTGAAAAATGACAATATCTTGGTCATTGTTACCTCGACTGAAAAAATTGAGACATTATGAACAATTTCATACATTCAGATCATTGGAGAAAGTTTGTATATAGGCTTTACGTTATCGGTTTTCAGAATTTTAGGTAAAAAAGTTTTTTTAGGTTTTAGAGTAGGTACACACAGTTGCAGACCGGACACAAAATTACCACCCAGGACCAGGGGCGGTGATCCCGGGGATCGAGGGGAAAAGTCCCCACACCTTTTACAAAGAGGGACACGTTATAAGTTTGTCCCCCACATTTTATACCCCTCCAATTGGGTTCCCACATCTGTCAAACGATATCGCCGCCTCTGCACAGGACCTCCCTTACATCGCTCTTTGATCTCTCTGCCACATTGTTTATAAACTTGTATATATATAATATTATATATATATATGTGTGTGTATGTATGTGTGTGTGTTGTGTGTTTGCCTATCTTTAATGGTCTCTGGTCCTATAAATCATAAGGTTTTACACTTTGATTACGTAGTTACTTGCCTTTCATTACGACGCAGATCTCATCTGTCTGAGAGTCTGAAAATATTCCCTTTAGGGAATCTCGTCTTTGGCTGTTCTACCTTAGCTGCGACCTTACGAGTCATCACAACAATTTCCGAATATTGTCTGCATTCTGACAACTTTATCTAGCATAGCGTTTTCTTTTAACAAACAACTCTCTTTTATTCGTATAGCCTACAGTGACTCGCCTGTTGTCGCCAGCGTTCACACCCTACCAATATGATATAGGTTTATCGTCGAAAATCCAAGACCCCTATACAGGGCTATTACTATACAGCCGAGTAGACATAGCCAATTTCGTAGTTAAATAAAATTACGCAGGTAAATATGTATTAGCAACGGGTCAACGGAGGAAGTGTCTCACATACATCGAAGAGGAAGAGGAGATTCATCCCTCTCGTGCATTGAAGGGGAAGAGGAGATTCATCCCTCTCGTGCATTGAAGGGGAATAGGAGATTCATCCCTCTCGTGCATTGAAGGGGAATTGGGGTCTCTTGCCTTTCGTGAGTTGGGGATGGAAATTGATCGATAATTGGCCATATTGTGGTCAAGGCACTTCAAATAGAGTAACAAAAATTGCCCGTTCTTGGGAAGCTTTGATACAAGAAGGTGACATATAGCTTTAAGCAATCCCTCACCCAAAGCAAAACAATATTGCATGCGTGACATCAATTGAAAGGGCAAAAGATGCATATATATATATATATATATATATAGTCCAATTCTTCGGTTGCTGATTTCACCTCTGCAACAGTAAATTGTAGATGCTACCTGAATCCGGATTCACTTTCACGAACGGCATGCACCATAATTGTCTGTTCGTCGATTTGTGGTTTCAATTTCATGTTTTGGGTTTGAAAGATGATACACTGATGACTGTGATGAGTTGAATATTCTGATGTCTACATAAGCTTATATATAATTACTTATAAGGGTGAGTTTGGTGGGTGGTGACCTGGTTGGGCGATAGTCAGTCTCCGTGTAATGGTTCCCCGCTTAGTCTCATTGTCACGACGTCCTGAGATTTGTTTTGACTCCCAGATCAAAATTTATCTGAAATCATATAATTATCATCTTTGAGTTTTTAATCTCTCTCCTCGAGTCACATTTCGATGTAAGATTAGAATTTTATAATAACAATAATAATAATTACAGTAAATTAATTAATTAACATGGTACCTTACTTGATCAAAAATGTTACTTTATAGAAATAATCCTCCAGTCCAACGTGTGCACATGGAGTATGAAGCAATTGCATACATGCAGAGTAATAGGCCTACATCTTTCTGTCGTCGAGACATCTTTAGGCTGAAAGCTGCATGTCTTACCACCATGCAAATAGTTGAGAGAGCTCCCAAGAAGACCAAATCCAGATTAATATTCGAAACAGCTTTTCTTTGTCAACGCTATAGTTCAGATCATTAACTCTCGAGTGTATGCTAACCATCTTGGGAAAGTGAAATAAAAAATAGTACTAATAACATCTATATTATCATAAATACGACATCATATACAATTATAATCATATATAGGCTAAAGGCTATATATTGGTTTGAGATTGTAGCCGTTTTAATCAATGTCTGCCTGATTGGCATGCGTTATATGCTCATAACTCACATGACACATAGGAAAACAGGTGCTCTGAGCAGATGACTATAATAGTACGTTGGTATATATATATATATATATATATATATATGAATAATTATTACTTATATTTATGTGCATGCGTAAAAGTGTTAATTGACCATTATGCGTTTTGCATAAAAATGCAGTATACATGTATATGGACCACGGGCTAAATACTCTTTGTACACACAAACACGCCCACACACATATATATGTATATATAGATTATATATTATATATATAGATAACTGTGAGAGATTATATTTATCATAGACGGTTAAAGCCAGACAGGAAATTGGATTCCTGGCGTGATAAAATTTGTTTAGAATTGACTTTTCATGAATGAATAAAAAATAATTTATGTGCTTAATCATTTCGACTACAATGGCTAATATGATTCTATAATGCAGCATATAATCTGAATCTTAGCACTGATGTTTTCAATACCATAAGCTTGGACTATATTTCAAGGCCTATTCAATTGAAACTCAACCTCTGCGAGTTCAAATGCTTAGGTTGTAAGAAAGCGAAAGCACTACCTGTTTTCTCTGGCTGTTTATTTCAGCTGAGATAGCCAGGTTTCTGATTATAATCCTATACTACAATGGCATTCATATATCCTACAAATGTGCACATGTGTGTATGTATGCATGCGTGCATGCATACATACATGTACGTACACACATACATTAAAACCTCCCATGCAATGTATACAGCCCATATCACATACTGGCCTTGTGTACTTAAAGCCAATCAATGTAGCTATAGTCAGTCCTCTTTATACGGTGATGAAAAGTCTCAACAAGTGTTATTCAAATCCCTTGATGGATGAATGGACGCATGCCTATTTGTGTATATATATACAGTATATATACATATATATACATATACATATATATATACAGTGCAACCCTCGTTAATATTATTTATTAATTAAATTTGTAACGCGCACAAGGTCACACCTAAATGTGAATCTGAGGCGCGGATAGTCAGTCAGTCGCCAGAAGAAGATGCAATTAGATTTCCAAATCCTTGAAAGCCAAAAAGAAATAGTGTGTTTTGAGTCGCTTTTTGAAGGAAGGAAGTGAATTTGAGCTACGAAGAGAGAGTGGCAGTCGACTCCATTCCCTAGGAGCAGAGACATGAAATGCACGAGAGCCCATAACTGTTCTGCATCGTGGTTCAACGAAAAGACCTGTACTTGATGATCGCAAGCAACGAGGAGGAATAATAGTAGATAATGATTCCGGAGCGATTCCCTTCCCAGTCCGGCCACTGTCAGGCGCGATAACCCAGCGACAGAGGCCACCTATCCGGAGCGACAGACGGGATATTGGCTGGCGAATACGGCAGCATTACGGCTGTCATTAAAGACCGCCTGCATGCGAGCTCATTCAAGTGAACATCATGTCATTAGTTAACCAGATGTCGGCGAAATTGATATCAGACCGACATATACAGCTGGGGTCGCTTGAGATCTTACTCACATACGCAGTTCATGTATACGCCTTGACACCCTAAAATTGACTCCTCTACCCCCTACTGACTTCATCCTCTATCCTCCTTCTGGTTTCTAGTGAACACGCCATGATTTTTTTTCACAGCTCCAAGCGTTATGTCGGAAATGATCTCTAGACAACTTTGACTGTGACGGTACATATTACTTGTGCATTAAATGCCTGCCTAACGCATATCTAGCAGCACATAATATACTGAACAGATGTTTCATCCAAGTCATGAATTTATCTTTGATGTAGACCAATGTCTTCTTAATGACATCTCTCGAGACTAGCGTTCGCAACCGATAGCTGAGTATTCTCCGGCTAATCCGGCGAAATTCGCTTAGTTTAGCCCCTTACTCGCCAAGGAAAATGGCAAGAATCGCACGAGATTCACGAGCCAAAAGCCAGTGAATCCCGAGCGAGAGGACCTTTTAACGGGATTTGTACTGTACATGTACATAATGTGTGGCACGGTGGCCTATTGGTTAGAGCGGTCAGCCCGTAACATTCAGTGTGCGCTGAGTGAGCGGGTTCGAGCCTCGTTCGAGGCGTCAGTCACTGTGTAGGGACCTTGAGCAAGTCCTTCGCGCCATCGAGGCGTATCTATGCCCTTCTGAGCAAAAAAATGCTGGAAGAAGGGCGGTATCAAATTTCAGTCATAAATAAAGGAATAAGAATTATGTATGCATATGATATGCAAGTAATATGCATGCAAGTATTTACGTATGAAAGTATGCATTATTCGTACGTAGCTATGTATGTATATAAGTATGTAAGTCTATGTGTCTGCATTATACGTATGCATGTATGCATATATGCATATCTCTATGTATGTTTGTGTATATGTTTGTATGTATGCAATACAATAATAATACAACTGTAATTTTGATATCGCTCTCCTTACAATTAGTTCAGAAGTGCACACACGCCTCCTCGACGGCATTGCAATTGCAGATGCACTGCAGAGCAATTGTGTGCGAAGGACTTGCTCAAGGTCCCTACACAGTGACTCCTCGGACGAGGGTCGAACCCGTTCTCTCCGCGGTTAATATGTACAGACCCACCGATCCAGCCAATCGGCCATGTGTGTATTTATGTACGCAGGCGTCCTTTGTATGTACGTGTTAAGACATTTAACACAGATGATTTATAAGTACTGTACCGTTGCAATTGCTAGCAATAAAAAATCTAGGAAACAAAACGTATTGTTTTCGATCGGTTCATCGACTGAACCGATATCTCTATATTCAGTCGCTTGGTGGCCGCCGTAGTTGTTGCCACATTCGGCAGGTGGCCACCTCCGCCATCGTCGCACCCCTTCCAGAGGCATCGACAGAGCATCGCCGCAAGGGTCTTGCGGAACCTGGCGTTAACTGCGCAGTACAACAGGAAGTTGAGCGAGAAGTTGCACACCTGGAGCGTGTCCGTCAAGAGGCGTCCGGTCATAAACGTCTCCGGATCGGGATCGACGAGTCCCGTCAGATGGGAGACGAAGTCCATGATCTCCGATGGACAGACGAGGACGAAGAAGCAAAGAACGATAACGACCAGCATCGTTGTCAGACGGTTACGGACCGACTGATGCAGGAGACAGCGTCTGTACCCGACGGGGCTCTCCGTCGTTCGGAAGATCCTCCTCGTGGTGCCGCTTCCGGTGGTGGCGTCCGGGGGCTGGTTCCTGTCGGTGGGTCCGCAGTGACGGAGACGAAAGCGATCGGAGCGACGAAGAGCGATGACGAGGCGCGAATTGAAGAAGAGGAGCAGGAGGAGTGGTAGGAAGACCCCGACGATTGTGCGGAACCAGAGGAAGAAGAATCCGATGGAGGTAGTGTGGCTGAACGGACCGAGGTCGAAGAGGTACTCGGTCTTGAAGGGCGTTGATAGGTCGTTGACCTTGAACGTCCAGAAGGACGGGAGGTTGACGAGGCAGCCGATCAGGGCGACGTTGGCCAACGCGGTCACCGTACCTCGACGGCTGACCAGGTATCGCGCCTTCAAGGGATGACAAATACCTGCGCAGAGACGATGCGAAACATGTTACGTAGGATTAACAAATGTGATGAAAATTGTATGTGTCAAGTTTATGGAATACATCTTAGATACATGCATGTAGATGTGCTGGAAAATGCATGAGTTCAGGTGATATGAGACCCAAGACACATGAAGGTGACATGGCTAATTTATTTTTGACCTAAGCGAACGCTGCGATCGTTAATGCACTCTGCTTCAGCTTTGGAAATTTAGAGGTTACGATGGCATGATTTAATTCCGTCAACACCAGTCTGATCTCTAATGTATTGTAGGCCCGTCTAGCTTGGTCCAGTCCGCAATCAAATCCATAATAGATTCTATTCAATGGAATCTAATTCATTATCCAATCAATTTTGTCTCGTAACTACATAGTGCACACACGTAACGATTTGTGTTATTTTATCAATCAGTCAGTCGTCTAATGGTCGCATTTATAGTTTTGATTCTGATTGAATATAAGATTCTGCTAGTTAGGTTCTTACTGAATCGTAATATATTTATGATAACCAGCTGCAACTACTCATCAAATCAGAGAATTTATTTGACTGATGAGCGCTATATGTAACAAATGTTGACAATTCACCGGGGGTCGTTAGGAGCAGACAGAAACTGGAAGGGTGATAATGCCTACAGGACTTGTGCCCTGTTAGATTTTATGTCTGCCCCTATTGACCCCATCAAGCTGTCAACATTTGTATCATGCGTTTGTTACTTGGGATCAATAATAATCCCTTGGTTATGGTCCTGCCCAATTCCTTTCCATTTGATTCCATACCACGGATGGCCATTGAAGGCTTGACTAGAACGAATGCTGTTGGTCTGTGTAATTATACAGGTGAGACGTGAATTCCCGGAGAATGCTGGATGCCGACGAAAGCATCAATCCCGACGTCGCTGCTGGGACACGGTAGAGTCTATTATTTGGAGCTCCCTTCTTATAAAGGGAAGATTATTCTTTAAGCTGTTCCATTTTATCATATGCCACGGACACGACTTGAAAGCCTGACTGAAATCTAGCAGATTGTATGTATAACAGTAATACCACAGTTCACCAGCATTTTCAATAGTACCATCTATGTCAGTAGATACACATGCACTATATATCCAATAGTTCTATGTATGCAGACCTGCCGAGAGAGAACGAGGGGGACAAATGTCCTGTGGTCCGTCGATTCTTAGGGGCTCGGACCGGGCCGGGCCTATAATTAATTTTCTAGGGTCACTAAATTTGGAAAATCTGCTATTTAATAGTTGGTGTAGAGGTCCGTTACTGTTCTGCCTAGGGACCCAAAGTTTATGATACCTTGCCACTCCCGTTATTCTATGCTATGTCACGTTACCGATGTATCGAACGCCGGCCATGATGACGATGAGCCAGGTACTGAGGAGGCTGAAGGTGGTGATGAGACCCTGACTGTACAACTGATAGAAGAAGCAGAACCCTCTGCTCTGGAAGAGTATCCGTTCCGGAACGAAGGCCTTCGGAAGCATCGAGACGCAGAAGAGGAGATCCGTGACGGCCAGGGACACCAGTCCGAAGTAGACGACCGCTTCCTGTGACTCGACGGAGCTTCGGACCCGATGCCGCGTCAGAACGGTTATGTTGAGGAGGTTCCCCGCCGTTCCGAAGCAACAGATAACAAAGATGACGTAACGGTGCCAAAAAAAATAGAATCCTATGTCGTCACGGTACAGTTCCTCGTCCGGTTCCTCCTCCTCCTCCGCGTGGCTGATCCTCGGAGTCGTCAAGGTCTCCTGGAGAAAGGACGCCGTGCAGAGGAAAGTCGACGCGTTCTGAAGCACTCCCATCACGAATTCAGGGTCATTAATTAAACAATGCTAATTGCAGCAAAAGATACCCGCACTCAGACATGAGTATACGGGCTTCGTCTTCTACAATAAGAGTATAATTTTTATAGCGCCGAGCCCGTGTGCTGATGTACATAGTAGAGACTTCGCGACAAAGAGAAACTTGATCTCATATCTTGACACATTGCATGGAGCATTGACTCTACCTTTCTCAATGCAATCCAGTATTAATGAAATGCAGAGCTTAATGTAATCAGCGTAAGTTGATCAAAACTTCTACAGCGCCGTTTGAGGCACCAGCAGATTATCACGCATAAGAAAACCAAATGCTGAAGACTTTTTTGGTCAGAACCTGTTGCGAGAGAGAGACCTGCCGAAATCCATTGTTTTATTCTCGAACAATCCGTGAAAAGTAGAGTACAGATTCTGACGTTCATTGTTTTTGCGCCTTCTTTATAGGTCTACGCCGACGAATATGACGGCTAGTTAAAAGGCAGACCTATCAAAATGCCGTATCTCATTATCTCGAATGTAATTTGTTTTATACAGGCATTTATGTACATTTGACGACCAGTATTGTAAACGAGCACATTGGATGGCAGTATAGGTCCATTCGTACAGACTCTCAATGGACCGACGTCAGTTAAAACGCAGAGCCAATCGAAAAAACGTGCAGCCTATAATTCTTATAAACGTACAGAGCCAGAGCGACCTAATGTGGCTTTTGCTGTTCCGCGTATATGCGCGAGCATCCCATGTGCGTGGACTTAAGACAGTGTGCTGCGCGCAACTGGAACAACATTTGACGCAATAGGTCGCATTGGCTGCATACAGAATTTTCACGTTAGTGGTTATCAACTATTATAGGCTGTGATTAAAGAGACTGGAGGTCGCCCTCTTTCACTGCTCTTGTATACGGATGCTTACATCCCTATATCGGGGAAAGCAGCTTCTAATATAATCCAGGAAAAAGTGTCATGAGATTGATGTGCATTCAAGGTGTGACTCTTAGATAATATTTCATCGTATCTGCTTTTCCGTCTGTCTCTCTATGGCTGGCTGCCTGCGTGCATATTCTATTTAACTTGGCAGCCACCGTCTGCTTCATAATTGGCATCTCCGTCGTCATAAATAATATAAAACAACCATTACCTCTCCATTATCGCAGTAACCTCTGGACGAAATCCCCGATCTTTAGACTATCAGGACCTAGCTTATAGCCTAGACTCTAGAACATCGGTCTCCGTCTGCCACAGCTAGGTATCCCGCCTATGGCTCTTGACTTTCGAAGACCTCTGTGGCCGTTAAAATGCATCAATTTTCTCTGCCGCGCTCCACAACCTTAGTCATATCATAAGGCGGCTCTCTGTGTATTCTCACTGCATTCTCGAACGCACCATCGAAAGCTCCCGTGTGCCGGCGCACAATCCGGTGTGGCTTTATTATCCCGAATGCCATGTACGGGACTCTATCTCTGTTGCTCCGAAGACGTCTGTTTTGTAATTGCTTGCTATGACTTTTTTATTTTTCAATTACTGCAATTTGTCAGCCACGTGTCAGGCGGAGCAGGATGCATTCGCCCACAGGCAATCACATCGACTGTATTAGATAACTGACTCCATAAGAGTTGAATTATTTAACACGCATTCCGGGCACGAACTTTTAGAAGCGAATGGTAGGACAGGGAGGTTGGAATGTGGAAGGGAAGACATGGAAAGGTGGGAAAGAGGAAGGTAGGTGAAGGAACGAATAGAACTATCACAAGGTCAATAGGTCATCGTATTATAGTGTTCACCTTCATGGCAAGTGTCCACAAATGAGGATTATCATAACAATTGTTATAGTTCTTGTGTGAGTTAAGGTTCTAAGCTATTGTCGCGTAAGTTCAGTCCTCGGTGACACAAAATCACAAGTATTCATTTTACATACACACATACATGTACATACATGTATATACATGTATATACATGTACACACATGTATATACATGTATGTACATGTATATACATGGCATGTGATAACATACGTATATAAATTCTTTGTAGGCTAAGTGTGCGCCGTGTTGCTAACTGATGTGAACTATTCATTAGTAATCACATTTAACAATTATTTAGGCTAGCGCAGAGAGCGCTTCTGACAAGGCTAGCTGCTGGAAGGGCGCTACATGAGTGTTTGATTACATTACAATACGTTCCTTAAAATTAATCTCACGAACGCTACGTAATAAATGGACCAAGCCGGAACTGTTTAAGCAGCGGTGTACAGATTTCGCATTTAAACCATCCAAAGAAGGCCCTTAGAATTGGTTGCCACTCACACTCCGATACCTGGAAATTATGGGCCTACTGCTGTAAGAGTATATTATAGCCTCCACAGCTGGGTTACAAAGTCCTGCTGCCTCTAAATTACTGGTGACTTCTAAGATGTAGCAGCCAGCGTCTGACTGTTAATAATGGTTAGTCATACAAGTTCGGTGTTTCTGTCAGAGACGTATCTAACAATACGCTGTCTCTAGACCAAGATTTCTATGCCACCCCTCCAAAAAGTGAAATTGCATATTGAAATCCACAAATTTTAACATTTGTTATATTAGGAAGAGAAACCAGCACTACAAGTTTGTTTCTATTAAAAAATTAAAATTAAATGTCAGCTTAGTGTATTAGTTTAAACGTTACTAAGAGTGCAGCACAATGATTAAACATTTCTTCCTTAGTCCACTAGCTTGCTATCATTTACTTTTTGCATTAAAAATTTTGTAAGCCCAACGTTTGGCCACCCCTTTAAATGTGCCACCCCTATAGGCCGGGGTCTTATTGGCCTAGTGAAAAAGAAGGCGTTGGTTTCTCATTTCTACATCGTCTGTATGGAACAGTTTGCCACTGACTATCCACGCCAACTCCAACTCTCACAGTCTGTCGCAATTTGAATTAAAAACTAATGCCAACGCCGGTGATCGAGCGAGTTGTCACCTATTGCAGATCGATCACCGACCAAGGACCTCGCTAAGAGTCATACATAAACGCCTTTTAAAAACTAGTTCAAATACTATCACATTATTATGCATTAACCCATGTGGCAAAATACCCATGCACACGTACGGTAGACACTATCTTTCTTTCAATGGCGCAATTATATGTCGTTCGTGAGTTCTTTGTTCCTAGATAAAGCTCTGATTGGCGCACATACCGAGCATATGATCTCTCCAACTGCAGAACTATAGCTCACCCTGAGTAGATATCGACAAGGGGCGCTATATAAAATCAATGGTTTGATTTTGATTACATTTTGATTACATTTTGATTACATTTTGATTACATTTTGATTACATTTTGATTACATTTTGATTACATTTTGA
The DNA here is from genome assembly GCA_959347315.1 of Bimastos eiseni. NCBI lineage: Eukaryota > Metazoa > Annelida > Clitellata > Crassiclitellata > Lumbricidae > Bimastos > Bimastos eiseni. The sequence continues at coordinate 34,959,824 of OY365812.1, read as the reverse complement.
TTACATTTTGATTACATTTTGATTACATTTTGATTACATTTTGATTACATTTTGATTACATTTTGATTACATTTTGATTACATTTTGATTACATTTTGATTACATTTTGATTACATTTTGATTACATGAGCCCAATTACTGTGGCCATGAACACTCTGAGTCTCTGATGGTGTGAGGACATTGGGAATTGGTTTACGTGACCCAAGACTGGGAAATTTGTTTTACAAACAGATGAGTTCTGTTGTTCTTTTTTACTTAGTTCGTGAAAACTATGCTATAGGTACTAATAATTAAATTGCTTACAGGCTACAGACGGTTTTGTGTACTGCTTCGGCTTCTGCTTTTACTCTCTACCTATAAAAATATAATTCCATCCGAAAATGCTATTAAGATATAAACACGAAATTCTTCATTAAGCAGTTTTTGAATACACACATATTTGAAAATAAAATGTGTCTCAATAACGTTGCGTTATAGATGGGATGAGCCGGAACTGTTTTCGCAACGGTGCAGATTTCACATCACATCATCGAAAGCGTGCCCATTGAAATAGTTGCCGGACGACGAAACGCACTCTAGCGAATGACTTGCTGACAACCTAAGAATAGATATAGGGAAAACTGCTCTGCATTGCTTAGGACAAACTGTAGGGAATTAAGGACAATCGGTGCATGTCAGTAAGAAGAAGGAAGCTGGACCAAAAGTCAGCGAAGCCTTTGAAAATCGAAACTAAAGAGAACTGTGTCCTGTCTCCCACTGCTTCTATTCTATGCTTCTATGCTGTTCCCTTTGAATTCTACTTCTATTGCTTCCTTTGAATTCATCCGCGACAGCTGACACCAGGTTCTCCAGCTGCAAATTTCATTCGTTAAACAGTCCACTTTGCAGCCAGTAGTGAATATTCTTTAGCATAGAGCGATCTATGCTAAAAAATATTCACTACACAAAGCAGCACGTGCAGACACACGCACACTCACACATACACACACACGCACACAAATACACACACATACACAAATACACACACATACACAACCACGGATATATTGTACGAAGGATCATTCTGGCTACATTTGAGTAAACTGACAAAACGGAAATTAAACGTCTAGAACTCAACCAGAATTCCCTCGCCCCTAGCCATCACCAGGACACCCAACTTGATATACACGTATCACCATGTCACTTCCGTTCTTGACTCACTGCGTAGGCTGAACATCCATGGACAAGACGACTTCAAAGTCCGATCGTTATAACCTGAAATTTCTTACAACTCTCCCAGCTCAAACATCTTCGCGAATTCTTCACCATCCTACCAACCCTCTCAGCCCCCTCATTCTCCAGTCTCCGTCTTTCTGGACCCTCTGTCATCTCAATATCTCCAACCTAGATATATCCAGCACTGCACCACGTCTCTGAAACGATCTGCCCCTGCAGAATTCCGCATATCACCCTACAGGTTTAAGGTTTTACATCCCCAGTCTCACCTCTTTAAGAATCCCTTTCCCAATCCAACCGTTACTCAGTCTTCTAATCTTTCTCGTCCTCAGCGAAATCCGCCTTAGCAATTGCTCTGCCTATTCGCTCTGATCTCTATAGCAACCGGACATCGACCTCTGGAGACAGCGACGGGTAAAGCTTTTCGCTTAGCTTTGGAGATGCGCTTAAGAAAGAATTTGGAGTTCACGATCATGATTGATAGACTCCGGATGACCAGTTTTCGTAAATTACATGTCTTGATGATTTTAGATTTATTTAGCACAATACTAGGCCTATATATACATATATATATATATATATATATATATATATATATAATATACATAGATGTTTATATCGCAGTGTGAGTTCCTCGATATCGTAGGCCTACTGGAATTTGAATATGTTACACCTATGCTCTTATTCTCTGTCCACCAACTTCTAAATAACCAACTTCTGGTAACACGTGGCTAATTACTGACTTTGACACCGTTCACCTCCTTCCTTTAAAACACTAAAGGCCAATATTAAACCTCAGCGCAATCTTTTATACATTGCCAGCCCAATCCACGATGATCATAACATTACGCGCAGTTCAAATCGACAACGTGATCAGTAACTTGATTTTGGCGCCACACGTGCCCAGCGCATGCGCATCTCTGGCCAACTTTATTATCAGCCGTTCAAGGCAAGGTTGTGCTCAGCGCATGAACTGACGCATCATGTCTATATACATAAATCTACTAAACATATTCACAATATACTTCTAAAATGTTATAGCTATACGTTGTTAATCAATCAAAGTTTGATTGATTAACAACGTATGGCTATGATATTTAAATCAATCATTATCAAACAATAGACTTGATATATCGCCCTTTCAAAGAATATCTATTCAGAGGCGCTCCTAGCCTAAACGCGGCTGAAAAGGACAGTTTTCAGAGATATGTAAGGTGAAGGTGAAGTTTTCCATGGTAGGAGACGCAGCTCAAGACGGATACCGTTCTCCTAGCACCCGAGTGTCTGTTCAAATGAATGGACATTGTTGCACGAATTACACAGTTCCTTCCGGAGCTCCATGCACATTCAAAAAGGCAGAGGGTTTTATGGCAGAGCGAAATAATTTACAATGCAAATCCAAAACAACCGCTTTGCACTGCGAGCCAAGTCTGGAAATGGAATTTATGGTCGTAGTTAGAATCACAGACAAATTCGATCGATGATTCAGACGCGATGAGGCATGTCGTCCATTCAACACACCTGTGCTAAGATAACAACATCTGCGAAAAGATTTTTACAACTATCTGTATCATCATCGTCGTCATCATCATTGTCATCGTCGTCGTCATCGTCATCATCAGCAGCAGCATCAGTTCATATGCCAGCCATTTGGCAGTGACGTGTACGAATAAATGGACGCAACTGTATAACAGAAGCTTAGCTATGATGACAACAACAATGATGAAAGACATCATGACACAGACGCTTGAATCGCGGTCTTGTGACTGTGACTTGTCTACAAAACCAAAAACCTGCAACTCAGAAATGATCTTTGCTATCACACAGTGTGAGCTATACTATCTCACTTCATTTGCCACCTCTCCAGTAATTTAGGTAACACTGACTTAATTAGCAGCATACAGAACATACTTTGACATAAATGGACACCAGTCGTCTTCATTGTGATTGGTTCTGCATGCAGTTCTAAATATAGCATCCTATCCCCAAACAGAATTCGACATCTCTATAGGTCATCGTAATAAACATCATATAGACCTGCATATAAAATTAATGCGATTACTCCTATATACAAAGCCAACAAGTAAGTCAGTATCATAGAACATATGACACACAGTGTCGTTACACTGGAGTTACTACCGCCCATACAGGTAAAAGAGGCATTGCAATCCAAGGAAAACTAATAGGCCCTTCCTCCTATCCGTCCTCCTCTTTTCCACCTTCCTTCCTCTCTCTTTTCCACTCCTTCCATCCATCTTTCCTTCGTCCCTCCCTCCCTTCTCTCCTTCCTCCCTTCCTTCCTTCCTCCCTACCATTCTCTCTTACCTGCTAAATTCCGTCCTGTCTCCAACATACATATATACAATCATGTATACAGTTCTTAATGGCGAAAACAGCTTTTGGCAATCGTTAGGGAGTCGAGTCCTTGATCTCTTTTCGCTGCATTCCATATTATGGCAATTCATTGAAACATTAATCGTGGAAAGTGCTTCACGGTAGATACTCGGCGAAAACGGTATACATACATACATGTAGCTATACATAGGGCGATCAGAAGCAATGTATGTGCGTGTGACGATGATGAAGAAAGAGGCAGCTGTGATTTGCGGCCCCTCCGAGTACACATAGACCCCCAACAGTGGAAGCAATCTATCTACAATCCACATGCTCACTGTACTCTGGGCTACACTACGCGACCTGGAGAACAGGTACATGCACACGCAAAAACTACCACACATGCATATATATATAAAAAAATATATAGTTTATGCATATATATATATATATATATATATATATGTATATATATATATGTTCAAGTTCCTTATACGTTTCCATAGATGACCCCATAAATATCGCCAACTAAATTTCTTAAACAATATGCAGGCTAAGGTACTCTTTAGAATAATAACTTATAATTTCCACAGCTCTGCTAATAATTAGGCCCATACATTTCCATAATTTGAACAAAATGTAAGGACAGATGTTCACATGCATATACAATACATATTATAGGTCTACACACGCACGCACACACACACACACACACACATATATATATATATGTATATATAAATATATATATATATATATTTATGATATATACACAATAATTTTTATACACAAATTCTCGTAATGAATAAATGAATATGTATCAACTACACTTGTAAAATTATGCGTTAAATTCACATAATAGTATGAAAGATGACCTGCAACGATTATGCTTGATTTTCATATCAGCTAATCTTTTTGCGTTTAGGCCTAATCAGACTTCTCGTGATTACAAATCTAATTAATGTATGGGAGAACAGAATGGTACACAAAGGTGACTGAAACTGGGTCAGACGGTCAGATTTATTTGACGCATCGATCGACGTCACATGTCCAATCTATCTTTGTCCACAGGTATTTTGAGGAGCATTTGTCAGGTCACGTATTAATAGAAATATCCACAAAGCGCAAATAAAGAAATGTGTACATACATACATCCGCGTTTAGCTTGAGAAACCATAGCCGTCAATAGATATCTGTAAACACATTATAATATACATTACACCACAGGTGAATATTTCAGCTTACTGTGCATAGTTTTGTTAACAAACTTATTTTACGCGCTAAACATGACATTTAACAAAACTTAGGCCAGCACATATATCTAATTAGATATCTTGAAGGGACGCTATATAAATGCTAGAATACATTACACTACAACACAACGCAATCGATTACAATGGCTTTGAAATGTATATAATTCAGTGATTCAAAACAGTTGCTTACCGCTGTAGGAGCACATGTGATTTGCCCGAACTTGATAAAACGTACCGTACCAGGTGTTGTTAGCCGTGCGCCTCCTGAGAGAATAAAAACTAACTCTTGAAAAGTAATAATTATAACAGCATCAACAACAATATTTATGGCGCCTTGCAGAATAGAAGGGCGCCAAATAAAATAGAACATATATGGCGGAGTAGCCTACCATACTGCTGCTGCAACTACTACAACTATAATTATTATCATTTTCATGATCGTTACTATTGTTACTTTGATTATTATAATTATCATTACTATAATTAATAAAATTATTATTTCTACGATTATTATAATCGTCGTCGTCGTCGTCATCATTCTCATCATCATCATCATCACCGTCATCGTCATCATCGTCGTTATCGTCGTCGTCGTCGCCGTCGCCGACGTTGTCGTCGTCATCGAAGTTGTCGTCGTCATCATCATTATCATCAATAAAAATAATGATAATAATAATAATAATAATAGATCATTATTAATACTATTATCATTATTATAACAATTATAATTATAATCGTAATAAAAATCGTTATTACTATTATGGTTAATATTTTATATTATTATTAATCGTAATAATAATAAGAAGAATAACGTATGAGTGATATCCATTATTATTAATTTTTTTCTTCTTTTTTCTTCTTAACGAGGTACATTTGATCACTCGGGATTCCAAATATTAATAATAACGATGATTATTTTTTTGCAATCCGGAGGGATCATAACATGTAAGCTCCGGGATAAAAATAAGAAATAATAATAATGATACATGTACAATATGAACGACTAATGACAAGTTATAACAGAAGTCGAATTAAACTGTACGACAGCCAAGCAAGGCTCTCACTGTAATTCATGCATGCGTCCACCTGTATCTACATGCATTTCTCTAAACCCTGATTTTATTAGCACCCAGTTTGGCGACAGTTTAGTCTGTTCGTTCTGCTTCCATGTAGCGATAAGAATACGTAAAGTCACTAAGTTCAAGTGTATTATATATATAATATATATATATATATATGTTTATATATATATATTCTGATTTTGGTCCATATGCTCCCCCTAGCGAGCTGAGCGATAAATTAGGTTGCTGGAGTGTGCAGCGTCAGTGGCGATAGAGAGGACTGGGTCAAATTGCAGACAGATGTCTTCGAGATTTATGGTCCACACACGCCCCCTGGCAAACCCTTCCATAAACTGAGATCAGAGACAGCGTACTGTCAGCGGGAAGATGAAGTGGTCTGGTAGGGGTCCAGACAATCCATATACATCTATATCATATGCTGAGGCTAAGAAAAATAAGTCATTCCTCTTTAACTTAATACTTATGTCGTGTCCCTGGGATTGTTTCGGGTACATTTCTTCGTCTCCTTTTCTCACTTCTTCTCTTCCTCCTCCTGCTCCTCCTGCTCCTCCTTCTTCTTCTTCATCATCTTTATCCTTATCTTTACCTTTTTTTCTTCTTATCGGGTGCAAAAAATAATTAATATTATTACAACGACAACAGGATGCGATGTCATCAATCTTCTCAGGTTAGTTTTTTTTACCTATGACAGAACGTGCAATTCCTTGGGCTAAAATATAGATGCTTAAAATTATGATAATTATTTGACGTATAATTCAATCCTTAACCTTACCTTGACCGAAAACCAATGTCATCAGACTCGTGCTTTCAACATAGGTGAGCTGAAAATTCATCAGGTGGTCTCGATGGAGGTTTGCGTCTAGGCAGAATCACCAAACACGCTGTCATACAGGGGGTTTTTAACATCAAAAAACCACCCGGACTTTCAAGAACAGACTTATCCATGGCAGTGAGGACGTAGCTTCTAATGGGATGCATGCTACCGCCTACCGTCACGGACACCGTGGCGCCATCTTACCTCCACGCGACGTCGGTAGAGGTAGCAGAACTTGCAGCGGCAAGTAACACCAAATAGTCAGCTAGTCACATCATCGAGGGAAAAAATGAAGGGAAAGAAGACAAGAGGAGGACAGAGCAAAATGATTATTGACTGGAAGATGGAAAGGAGTGACTACAAGAAGATGATGGGGGAGGCCTAGAACAGAGAGAAGTGACGAAATTGGACATACGAACCTGTCAAAGAGACAGAAAACTAAAGAGACTAAAGAGAGTCGCAAACCACTTAGTCGTCCCTGTGGCTTTTGAAACTTTTGGCCCAATTAACAGCAGCGGCCAAGACTTAATTAAAGGATTAGTCCTGCTAAAAGAATAACTCTAATCACCGGTGATCTGAAATAGTCTTGTTACATTCGCAAACGCCTATCAAGCACAATCACCATTCAAAGCTTCAATGTTGTCACCTTCCGAGAAACTTCTGCCCAGATTTTAGTCGAGAGAGCAGCTCTTCCAGAATAATAATAATTTTTATTCATTATTGACTCAAACTGACAAGTTCGCAGTAGCCCTATCACAATAATAATGAAATACTAATAATAATAACAATAATAATAATAATAATAATAATATCTAAAGTAATAATAAAAGCAACAATTACATTCAGAGGCTATAACGCACTTCTAAAAAAATAATAAGAAGAACGACAATTTATATTGCACCGTAACGCAGCCAGACCGCTGCAATGCAGACTCACAAAAAACTAACAAGTTAGATTAGCCTTAGCAAAAACAAATTATCTTGTATTACGTGACGTTCGTATAACGTCGTGCGAATCTTACCTTACTTACTTATTTAGGCCTACTTACTTATGATGCGCATACGGACCTACAGATAATTAGTGAGGCAGTCTAATAATGACAAACGTTTTAACTTTGCCAAACACAAATGACGTAATAATACGTCATCGTTTTGTTTTCACTCATTGCATTTGCCGGTCGCAGCCAAGATGTCGAAGAAGATGGCCGTCTTCGAGTATTTTCTGCTGCTCCAGCTTCTGTTTCGATGGAATCTTCGTCGATGGGTATCAGGTAAGCTAAAAACAAGTACAAAGAAATCAACGAACCAATTGTTATCGAAATGTTTCAATTTTGAGATCGAGTTTGTGATCTGTAAGCAACTAATCATTTTTCAATGAGATTTAACAACTTCTCTAAACCGCAAGAGAATAATGCCTCTCTCTCTCTCTCTCTCTCTCTCTCTCTCTCTCTCTCTCTCTCTCTCTCTCTCTCTCTGTCTATCTCTTGCTCTGCTACCTCTCTATTTTCTGTCATATCAAATCTCTTTCCTCTTGAATTTTTCCTTATTGTTGTATACGGTCTGTTATGGCTACTCGTATTCTCTCTTTCTCTGATCTTAGATCGTCGTAGATGTGTTCTCCCATTGTCCTGTCTTAGATACATGCATGTCTACCTTTCTGTTTTCGCTCTTTCAATCGTCTTATTTCAGTATGTCTCTATGTTTTCGCTCTTCCATTTGTCTTAGGTCTATCTCTGTGCCTCTCTGTTGTAAGTAATTCTCGTGTCTGAGGTCTGTCTGTCTCTCGTCTTTCGTGTCTTTCTTTTGTCTTTGGTGTCCAGCTGTCCAGAGGTCGATGTCCAGTCCGCTGGCTATAGAGATCAGAGCGAATACATGTGAGGTTCTACGTATACAGTGGACCTACAGATAATGTAAAAGGTCATATATCAAATCAGAGAGGACGACATAATCTAAGACAAGGGAAACAGATGAAACAGAAGGGCAGATGGAACGAAGTCAAGAAAAGCACAGAAAGGAGGTAGACAGACCAAAGACAAAAGTTGTTAAAATTTTTTCAAAATTAGTAGGTTTCGTTTGCTTTCATTTAGATATAATTTATTCTCATGTCATTATAGCTTAGTTTAAGCCTATTTTTTCTTTAAAGTAGTTTTGTTAGTAATTGTTGGGTTTAACGAAGCATTTCACCGAAAGACATTTGGATATTTGCGCAGAAATTTGTATTAGAGCCTGATGTAGATAATAATTTAGTTAAACGGTTCATTGTGATAATTTTATTGATAATCAGCATATCTATTATCATTTAAGTCATGGCAGAGAGGTCGGGTTAGAAGTCTTGACCAATTTACATTTCCTGGGTGATTATCTGTAGTTTATATCAGTTTATGTTTGAGCTTCCGTGGCCGGTCACGTTTTTTGAAGACCTGATGCTTGAAACTCGCAGTGTGAATTGCATGAACCCAAGACTGTCTCTCGGAGTTTTATTCCTTTAATTTAACTCATAGGTCATAACCTAAGCTTGTCCATGCACCAGCTTCAAATGGCCAGCCTATTTATTGTGAATCATGTGTACAAAAATTGCTGAGAGTTTTACCTATGCATTACATTCCTTGCAGTGTTTAATAAACTTAATTTAACCTACTCAACTATGGCTCAACTTAGATATATGAAACAAGAGAATGTTGGTAAATTACGCAGGCCAGAGAACTTCGGCAGTTTTGGCACCGTCCGTCCTGGCTGCTTCAGGCCAGAGAACTTCGGCAGTCTTGGCACCGTCCATCCTGGTTGCGTCAGGCCCGGAATTCCGGCAGTTTTGGCACCGTCCATCCTGGTAGCCATAGGCCAGGAGCTCCGGCAGTTTTGGCACCGTCCATCCTGGTTGCTTCAGGCCAGGAACTCCGGCAGTTTTGGCACCGTCCATCCTGGTGGAGCTAATGTGGCATCTGACATGAGGCGATACCTGACGTCTTCAAGTTGTCTACGGCAGCAGGATTTCCGTGGAGACATGCGATGCCGTCAACCGAAGCTCTTCACTCGAGGAATCAGACCGTGCTCAATGGATCGCAGTTGCAGACAGGAACGACTGGGTCCAGGTGACCGACTTTCGTGCAAGTAGTGATTTCTGTCCTGTATGTCTACCTTCTCATTTCTCTTTGTTATGCTTAGGTAAAGAAGAATTTCTTTACCTCATCCAATGTCTTAAGCTTAGCCTTCTTTACCTTCTCTAATGTCTTAAGCTTAGCCTTCTTTACCTTCTCTAATGTCTTAAGCTTAGACTTCTTAACCTTCTCTAATGTCTTAAGCTTAGCCTTCTTTACCTTCTCTAATGTCTTAAGCTTAGACTTCTTAACCTTCTCTAATGTCTTAAGCTTAGCCTTCTTTACCTTCTCTAATGTCTTAAGCTTAGACTTCTTAACCTTCTCTAATGTCTTAAGCTTAGCCTTCTTTACCTTCTCTAATGTCTTAAGCTTAGCCTACAGCCATGACGTCACTTCGGCTCCACAAATCCCCTTTACTTACTTATTAAGTCACTCTGCGTACATCTTTATTTCCTCTCTTTCGCTTGTCATAGACCTGTCTGTCTGTCTGTCTGTTTTCTGCTTCATTTGTTTTCTTCTGTTTCTTTGTTTTCGTCTGTCCTTTTCCGGCCTTTGAGTCCACGTTACTCCAAATCAATTTGTCTGTGCTTTGTCCACATCACTCTGTTTAAAACTGCATTTTGTTCTCCCTCTTTCATTCTACCCTACTTCAATTCTTTTGCTCACCATAGCGTTTCTCACTCACTCACTCACTCACTCACTCACTCACTCACTCACTCACTCACTCACTCACTCACTCACTCACTCACTCACTCACTCACTCACTCACTCACTCACTCACTCACTCACTCACTCACTCACTCACTCACTCACTCACTCACTCACTCACTCACTCACTCACTCACTCACTCACTCACTCACTCACTCACTCACTCACTCACTCACTCACTCACTCACTCACTCACTCACTCACTCACTCACTCACTCACTCACTCACTCACTCACTCACTCACTCACTCACTCACTCACTCACTCACTCACTCACTCACTCACTCACTCACTCACTCACTCACTCACTCACTCACTCACTCACTCACTCACTCACTCACTCACTCACTCACTCACTCACTCACTCACTCACTCACTCACTCACTCACTCACTCACTCACTCACTCACTCACTCACTCACTCACTCACTCACTCACTCACTCACTCACTCACTCACTCACTCACTCACTCACTCACTCACTCACTCACTCTCTCTCTCTCTCTCTCTCTCTCTCTCTCTCTCTCTCTCTTGCATAAGGCCTACGACTTGATAAAATATCTAACTGTTTTATCTGTTGAACTGTAAGAACGCTGAGGGTTCTACTAAAACTAGCCCTACTATTATATTAGAAGATTAGAGTTAGATATGTTAGGGAAACCTAGCTGCACATGAAGAGACAATTCAGATACAAACTATCTTTATAGAACACGGAATAACTATAGTGATAACATATATAAGGTTGTTTAATACAGAACGTTACGAATACTCACGAAGTGATAATGATGTGAGTAGCTAGAGGTCTGATACTATAATTATGAATTGAATATGAAGTTAGGTAATTAATAAGTTAAAATATACTATAATAGACAGATCTGACATACTATGATACCTGATAACTTCGGAAGTCAGACTGCCCCGTTCCTAATACTGCTGTAGCTTATAAGTGACTTTCCTCAGCCAAAGTGGAAACTGGCCTATCTTAGAAAAGACTACTCTGATTGGTTAGTTACTGACCACTCAAGGTATCCCTAGAATGTGGGTTGTAAATGCTAAAGCCTACGTGAGTGACTGACAGAACCTACACTGTCTGAATTAACGAATGTTCAGCTAAACTTATGTATAATAATGATCTATATATATATATATATATATAAATTGTTCAAGCCTATCTATTGTAATGTAATGTTCAGAATAATCACGATTACAGAACTGAGCTGAAACCATCATAGATGCCTTGCGATCCCTGTACATGTCACGGGACAATACCGAGGACCTGGTCATGGTGAGAGACGGGTGGTGGAGGAGGAGATGCACTGCCTGATGTGAAGACCTTCACGGGAGGAATATATGGTAAGTTATTGGCTTTATCACTTGGTTCCTAGATTCTTTAATAACTAGGAGTCATCATAGCGTATTCACTGCTTATTTGATTTGAAGCGAGAATCGACTGGTATTCTAGTCAATGATAATAATTATTTTTACGGCGCTATAGATTCGCTGCGTCATAGCTGTGGCGTAGTGGTATGTTCTGTGCTTTGCAACCGAAGGGTCGCAGGTTCGAGCCCAACTCAAGTCACTGCGTAGCGACCTTGGATGCTGTCTTTGAGGTAGGCAACGGAAAACCACCTCGCTCACCTCATACCAGGACGGCGTAAGGCCAAATGGACTTCCCTTCAAGCTCATAATGCATCATCATCATCATCATTATCATCATCGTTATCGTCATCATCATCAGCATCATTATCATCGTCGTCGTCGTCGGCGTCGTCGTCGTCATCGTCATCGTCATCGTCATCGTCATCATCATCATCATCATCATCATCATCATCATCATACTGGGTCAGATGACTTTTTGCTCTTTGTCTCCGTTTTCTGATGCGCTTTCTGTGTTTTCCCAAATCCGTCTCACTGTTTTACTCTTAGGTCTACCCAAGATCTATTTTGTTCTCGTTTCTTTTATCTCTCTAGCAATGTCATTCTCTTTTTCTTCCTCACTTACACTTCTGCTGTTGTCTTACTTTAGGTCGCTTTCGGCGACTGTTGGAAGCGTAAGTTTATGATCCGTGAGTCAAGCGCAGGGCATCAGCTTATTAACGACTAACGAGAGCTGCATCCTGTCGACGCAGTTAATTGAATATGTCGCATTTTAGTCTGAAATGGTAGGTTGAGGAGTTCGAAGAGAGTTGAGTGTTGACCTCAGACCTGAGGTCAAGACAGAACTTTCTTCCAGCTGCTTGCTTGAGAAATGTGATGGGCCAAATGCATCACATTTGTCACACACACACACACACACACACACACACACACACACACACACACACACACACACACACACACACACACACACACACACACACGCACAAACAAACACACGCACACACACACACATGCACATACACATATATATATATGTGTGTATGTACATATGTATATGTATATATATATATAATTACATTTGGGTAGTCCATTCATTGCAAGTGTCTCAAGCAATTTGGTTTTCCATTATGGCGTAGTATTCTTTAAGCCGATGAATAGTCTTTGATTTAGCGTTATTAGACGTTGAATACAAATTAGAATAAACATCTAACCATTCACCACCAATCCATCTATCCATCCGTCCGAGCGATATATATCCGCCCTTCTGTCCATCCATCCACCAACCAACCCATCCATCCATCCATCCATCTATTCATACATCTAATCTGTCTCTGTTTCTCTGCTCTGTAAATCTATTTGTCTGTCGGTTTTTCTGTCTGTAGTTCTGTCTGTCTCTCTGTTTCTCTGTCGGTCTGTCGGTAGGTAGGTCTCGCCTTCTGTTTGCCTGTCTGTTTATCTATCTGGTTGTCTGTCTGTCTGCCTCACTCTCTCTTTCTATGTCTTTTTTTCTCTGCCTTTGTCCTATTCCATCTGTCTGCCTCTCTCGCTTGCTTTTACTCTATCGCTGACCTGTCTTTTGGCCAGAAATTCTCACCTATAGGCAGTAAATTCATTCATTCTTTCTTTTACTCTTTCGCGTTGTCTTTGCTTCATAGACCAATATATACTTCTGTGCAGCCCTTTATTTCCGATCCTTCTGTTGCTCTTTCTACGTATCCTCATGTCTTTAATTTGCCTCGTGTCGCGTTTTGTTTGTCTTGCATTTTCATCCAAGTTAAAGCAAATTACTCATATGGACAAAACTCTAAAATTGGATTTTCGTGGGCATTTGCCGAACCTGGCGATGAAATTCTACTGCTTGGGAGCTGATATGAACGGACTACGGAGACCTTTGCCAACACCTCCTCGTGGTGGTCTCTGGGCACGCAGTTTATCCAGCTGATTGACTGCATGGCAAAGATTGGCAGCCATTGTCCTTATATTTTCGAAATTCAAGACAGTGTGTCAATAATAATGATAATAATAACAATAACAATAATAATAATAATAATAATAATAATAATAATAATAAATAATAATAATTATAATAATAGTAATAATAAATAATAATAATAATAATCATCATCATCATCCCCATGGTCATGCGGCAGGTGCCTCACCTGGGATGTGACTGTTTCAGACACTTATGCGATGTCATACTTCACAGCGACATCAACTGCAGCAGGAGAAGCAGCCATCGCCAAGAGAGCAAAGTACGCATCAATCACCCGAACGCAGGCTTCTGTGGCGGTGGCACTGGAGTCCAGTGGTGTTTGGAGTTCCGACGGGTTTGAACTTTGTACTGGAGTTGGGACGAAGGCTGACCGATGTGACCCATGACACACTAGAGACAAGCTACCTTTCCAAAGACTCTCAGCAGCTGTCCAGCGAGGGAACGCCATCTGTTTTTCGTCAACACTACCATGCTAAATAATGATAATAATGATAATAATAATAGAGACCGTGTTGATATAAAATTATATATCTCTTCCTTGCAAATCATAATAATAATAATAAAAATAATAATAATAATAATAACAACAACAACAATGATGTCTTGAATTTTGAAAATATAAGGACGATGGTTGCCAGTCTGCCCGCCCAGAGACCACCACGGGGAGGTGAATAAAATATAAAAGCAGACGTTCCATCCTCGAAGGAGCCACAGGAACTGATCCGGAGCGACGGAAAGAGACCGGATGGAGCGACACTGAGCCCGTGGGCGAGAGGCAAATGCAAGTGCAACAACTAGACACTCGTGCGCCTCCTCCTACATCCACCTGTCCTCTGCAGTGCCTGGAATGCAGCCGAACATGCCGCGGACCGGAAGTATTCAAATATTCAACCCTCCCGCCACACATGAGTTCGTTCCCATCCCTTTCGAATTGCTGGGCTTTGTAAATCACGCTGGGCGCAAGTTCTTGATGGAGTTGGGTCGCCGCATGACCTCCGTATCAGGAGACCCCTTGCAGACCGTGTACTTGTTTTAACGTCTCTCCATTATGCAGTATGCCCCAAAGATTCAACGCCGTACATGTAGCGTTCTGAGGCACGTTCAACAGCCCACCGGGGACTACAAGTAAAGAGTTATAAAAGCGATTTAAAATACTCAGAACGACCGGTTGATCTACATAATTACCAGTAATCAATTTTGCACTTGTCCATTTTGACTGCATGTGTGGCTGGCTCTCTTATTCCACTTTTGACACTGTAGTATTCAAGTTTTTATGCTCTTATTGTTGAAGGTTTTATAATAAAATAATAATAATAATAATAATAATAATAACAACGATTTATACGGCTGCAAGAAATCGGTTTTCTTTAAACACAGCGGACAAGGGCGCCTCACAGACAACTAGGAAACGGGACATACCTTAGAGAACATGCAGATAAGTCTTGAGCTTAGACTTGAAGGAGTCCACTGAGTCGGCCAATCTGATGGCGGATGGAAGACTGCCCTATTATCTAGAACCGGCGGCTGAGACAGCGCGATAGCCGGAAAGCGACCTTATTCTCTGTACGCGTAATCGTAATCTTAATCGGGATCTCCAAACTTCTAAAGCGCCACTTCGAAAGCCAAGCGCAGGGCACCAACTTATTCACGAGTGCGGCGGAGGTCGGTCCTCTTTACGCAGCAATAACCGAGTTCATCGAGCAACGATAATGGTAGCGCATTCCATGCCATTGGGCCAACAACAGAGAAAGCGTGATGCTGTCTAATTGTAGTCCGCGTGCGGGGAACAAGAAGTTCAACCTACGTAGAAGAGCGGAGAGCACGTCGTCCCTGCTCGCCCATGGTAGAGCAACAGAGCTCTTGTAAATACGTGGGATGGCACCTAATAGGCACCGCCACACCAAAACAGAAACGCGGTACACAATCCGCTGTTGGATAGGTAGCCAATGCAGGACACCCAGCATATAATCAGTGACATGACCAAACTTCGGGATACGGCCAATGAGGTGCGCGGCCGTGCGCAGGACCCGCTCCAAGCACTCCACCCGCCCAGCGGGTAGGTCAGCGTAGAGCACACAGCAATAGTAAAGGCGAGTGACAATAAAAGAATGGACCAGGGTAGTGATCACGTTGATGGTAAGAGAACGGGAGACAACTCTCAGCTGGCGCAGTTGATAGTAACAGCTGCGACAGAGCTGATGAATATGTGCTTTAAAAGTGAGATCCTGGTCTAGGAAGACACCTAAATCGCGTACAGTTGTAGAGAATGTAAACTGCGGAAACTCAGAGGCAAGGGCTGTAAGAGTAAGTTTTGCGAGCTGTTGGTGCGTGCCAAGCAAGATGAATTGGGTTTTGGATGGGTTGAGACGCAGGCGGTTCGACGACATCCATGCCCCAAGAATAACGAGTTGTTTGATGTTGGTCAGGTAATTGCAAACCACTTAGTCGTCCCCGCAGCATTTTAAGCCTTTGATCCAATTAACAGCAGCGGCCTGGACTTCATCAAAGAACTAGTTAAAGGATTAACTGTAATCAGTGGACATCCGAAGAGTCTTGTTACCTCCACCAATGCCTATCAAGCGCCATTCAACTTGAACTGATAAGTTGGCCCAGTATGATGATGATGATGATGATGATAATGATGATGATGGTGATGATGATGGTGATGATGATAGTGGGGGTGGTGGTGATGATGATGATTGTGATGACGATGATGGTGGTGGTGGTGATGATGATGATGATGATGATGATGATGGTGATGATGACGACGATGATGATGAGGATGGTGATGATGACGATGATGATGGTGGTGGTGGTGGTGATGATGATGATGGTCTATAACGCGGAAAGTGTGGGTTCGAGCCTCGGCCGGGACCTTGAGCAAGTCATTCGAGCACAATTGCTCTGCCATTGCGCCATCGAGGCGTGTGTATACACTTCTGAACCAACTTTAAAAGTCCTGTATATGCGTGTTTATGAAATAACAGTTGTATTGTATTATTAAGTTTGGACTCGAATCCAGTCGTATTGTGTTGGATCATTTATTCCAATCACTTTGTAGAACCTCAATAATTATCGACATGATACAAAAGTAGCCTAGTAATTTGCGTGTGGGACTTTGAACCTAGATGTCGGAGGTTAAAATCATCGTCAATACAGTGCGAGTAGTTCATTTCTTTTGTTCCACTGGCGCCGACAAGCGAACTCAAGAAGAATCGAGTGTATCAACCCGTAGCTTTCAATAGTAAGTAAGACGACGAGAGTCTAAGACGGTAGCACATCGTTCCTTCCTTTCTTCATTGATGCCGTTTGCCAGAGCCTTGCTGTTGCCTGGATATACAATTTGATTAACACGACAGATTCTTGTGGTTGGCTTTAAATACAGCTCATTATCATCGTCGTCGTCACATTCATAATCATCAGTATGATATATCTTCTTCTCCTCCTTTTCCATTTATTCTTCTTCTTAATATTCTTCTTCCTTCTCTTTTTCGTCTACTTCTATTTTTAATTAGTATTATTGTTCGGAAACTTTCCGAAACAGATTTCTTCTTCAACTTCTTCTTTTTATGTTTCCTTTTCTTCTTCTTCTGTTTCTGTTTCTTCTTCTTCTCCTCCTCCTCCTTCTTCTTCTTCTAATTATTATAATTATTATGAATATTATTATTGTTATTATTAATGGTGGTAGTAGCAGTAGGGGGAGCAGGGGAAGTAGTAGTAGTGGTAGGGGAAGTGGTGAGAATGGCAGAAGTGGTGGTGGATGCAGTGGAGGTGGTGGAAGGGGAAGTAGTAGTAGTAGTAGTGGTGGCACTAGTAGTGGTAGGGGGTGGAGTAGGTGGTGGAGTAGGTGGAGTAGTAGTAGTAGTAGTAGTAGTAGTAGTAGTAGTAGTAGTAGTAGGGGGTGGAGGAGTAGTAGTAGTAGTAGCAGTATTGTTATCCGGCATCATCGTGGTCATTGTCATGACGTCTTTCTCTCCTCCTCTTCCTCCTTATTCTCCTCTTCAACATCATCGCCTCATTTCGTCGTCTTCTTTCTTCTTCTCCACCTTCTCGGCCTCTTTCTTCTCACCCTGCTCCTCGTCCACCCCATGCCCATCCTACAACTCATACTTTATATCCTCCTCCTTATCGTTCATCTACATCGCTTTATAAATCCGTAAACAGAATAGAATAGAACAGAATCACTACATCCTTCCCTCGCCTTCTTTTTCCTTCTTCTCCATCTCCCACATCATCTACTCTTCTCCACTTCCTTCTCGTCTTCCATCCTTCACCTCCTTCTCTGTCTCCTCCATCTCCTCCTCCTGCCCTCCGCCTACAAATTCTTCTTCCTTCTCGACCGCCTCCTCCACATCACGTATTTCTTTGGATGGGAAAACCCAGCGTCCGCTTCTGCGAATTTGACTCTGACCGCAAGCTTCTTGCAGGGTCATCCTGGTACTTGTCTGGTTCTAGTGTGACCGCCGTCAATGACTTTCGTAAACAGAATTCAAAAGACAAGTTAACGCGTGCGGTGAGTTCATTTGAATCCGATGAGTCGACTGCATTTCGAACTTAAATCGTTTCCTTAAACTGACGAAATGAAAATTGCTGTCGCAATAAAAAAACTGGTGACGTTAGGCATCTGATTTTGATGGTAATCGATGGTTAACTATCATAATCATCATGATCATCATCGTTGTCGTCGACGTTGTCATCATCACCATCATTGTCGTCGTCGTCATCATATTATAATCATCTTCATCATCGTCATCATCACCAATGTCCATTTCATTAGCCAACTCCAAGTACACTGAATGCCTAGGCTCTCGGCCAATAGAAAGATCAAATGACATGTGAGAGGACTGACGACGTACTCTCATTTGCCGAGATTAAGAAAGTGAAGTCGGTCGCACTTTATTCTCTAATCAATACACAACTATTGCCTAGACCTATTGTATACGTACAAATGATAAATGATTAAAAGCATCGTGAAGAGAAGAGATGTCTCGAGATTTATTTTTGAGTATAAAGGGCTGTTGACCTGGTTTTCTTAGCCTCGGCATAGATGGGTATACGAAGAGTCGCAGACATCGGTTATGCCCTCTCATTGGCAGGAGAATTGAACCCCCGACCTCTCGGTTGACAGTCGAGGACATTTACCACGAGACTAACACGCATCTGGTAAATCACGAGAACAGATTCGGGACTGAATTTCGTGCATGCATTTGTACAAAGAGAGTTGAAACGTCGGATTTTCCTTGAACCCGGTAATAATAGGCTTTGTTATTTGCATCGGTTTCTGTTTGAATATCGCTGATTTCGTTTCAGTTTGTTTGTCTAGTGATAAAGCTGCACGATGATGATGATGATGATGACAATAACGATGGCGATTATGGTGACAATGATGATGACGACGACGACGATAATGGTTGTGATAAAAGCACTGTGTATGGTGGTGATGGTTATTGGCTTTTATCCAATCATATCCTCTTATAACATATCACATCCCATCTCATATCATATTCTATTGTATCCAATCATATTAGGTCAATCCCTTTCGTATCATAAGTCTTATCCTATCGTAACATAATTTGTATCATCCTAATATATCCTTTCCTATCACACGTATCCTATTATAACCATCCTATTTTATCCTAAAAAATTTATGACCTATCCTATATAATAATTTTAGTCTCATCTTCCTTCCCTATGCGTTAATTGCACCTCATTGTCATTGACTGAGGGGTGAGCGGCTGTTCAACTAGTATGGACAGCTGGTTAAAACCTACACACAAGATAAGTCTTTAATGGAAGAACCGATGTGTATTGACAAAGTGGGCTAACCCGGATGTATCTGCCTGCCTGGTCCCTTTGGATCTTGACTTCTTCATGTGCATAATTGTCTGGCTAACAGTGTTGTCAGTGAGAGGCTCCATACAGCATACGCTTAGCCCAACCAACTGCTTCCCATCTACAGATGATACATGTCGCTGTTGTAAGAGATCCTGGATCTATACGGGTCTCGAAGACGTTGACAGACGGCGGGCAACATCGTCTGCGACACACGATGTGTAGCGCCAGCGTCCAACGTCGTCCCTTGTAATCGTAATCTTAAGATATCTACAGCGCCCACAAAAGCGAAGTTGCGCAAATCATTTGTTTTCTTCTCTTCCCCCTTAACATTTACAATGTAACCTTATACGGTTTGACATCAAGATGTCGAAGATATTACTACTAACAGCTAATTCACAGGCGCTTAACAAAAACAAAATCGATCGTCAGTGAACAAAATCCAGAGAGGTAGACAGCCAGACAGACAGCTAGACGGTTAAGATGGATCTTGGGTATAGATTGGTTGTATCAGACATTGCTGTTGAGTACGCGCATAGAAGAATCAAAAAACAACTGTCACTTTCAGACGAAACCTTCAGACAACATGTGACAAATATACTTTCACATCCAGATACGTGCAATATAAAGATATAAATAATATGTATTTGCATGGTCTATAGTATGTATGAATGTCCAATGTAGGAATACAATCATGTATACACATACATGTATGTATGGATGTACGCGTGTATTTATGTATGCATATGTATGAGTAGACTGCATGTAGGTCTGTACATATTTATATTTATATATATATTTACATATATTATTATTTTATTATTATTATTATTAAATTTGTAACACGCACAAGGTCACACCTAAATGTGAATGTGAGGCGCGGATAGTCAGTCGCCAGGAGAAGATGCAATTAGGTTTCCAAATCCTTGAAAGCTGCAAAGAGAAATAGTGAGTTTTGAATCGCTTTTTGAAGGAAGGAAGTGAATTTGAGCTACGAAGAGATAGTGGCAGTCGATTCCATTCCCTAGGAGCAGAGACATGAAATGCACGAGAGCCCATAACTGTTCTGCATCGTGGTTCAACTAAAAGACCTCTACTTGATGATCGTAAGCAACGAGGAGGAATGTAAGGAGTTAGTAGAGCATGAATATAGGTAGGTGTACTGGTGATGATGGTTTTGTAGGTCAAACAAGCTAACTGAAATTTGATTCTAAATTCAACAGGGAGCCAATGCAGCTGGTGGAGTAGGGCAGAAGAGCATGTTCGTAGTGGGACACGTAGCACTACTCGAGCTAATGTATTTTGGATACGTTGAAGCCTTTTGAGTTCAAGGTCTGAGAGACCGACAAAAAGTGAATTAGCATAATCGAGGCGAGAGGAGACAAGTGAGCAGGCTATAGTTTCAGACATATTTTGAGTTAGAGCCGACCTTATATGACGTATTGCCCTGATGTGGTAAAAACAAGATTTACAAAGGCTTGTTATGTGAGGTCGAAATGTGAGCTTGCTGTCGAGGGTAACCCCAAGTGTTTTAACAGATTCTGAAAGCGGCACAGCAATGCCAGCCAGTTCAATGCTAGAGAGCATAGGGAAAGAACGCAGGCGTTGACATGAGCCAAATAGAATTGCTTCAGACCTGTCTGAGTTTATGGCCAAACCATTGAAACAGAACCATGCATATATGGATGAGAGGCATTCTTCCAGTTTTAGTTTACCAGACTGATCAGTGTGTGACAGAGCAATATGGAGCTGAGTATCATCTGCATACTGTTGTAATTGAATTCCAAAGTGTTTAGTTATACGACTGATTGGGGAAGTAAAGACTGTAATTAATAAAGGGCCGAGGACAGATCCTTGTGGCACTCCAGCAGTGCAAAGTGTGGGCTCCGACCGAGAAGATCCAATGCCCACCTGCTGATAGCGGTGAACCAGGTACGAAGCTAACCAGTGTAAGGCAGTCCCAGAGACACCAAAGCTTTTTCAAAGTCTTGAAATTAGTAACTGGTGGTCTACAGTGTCAAAGGCTGCACTAAGGTCAAGACACACAGAAAGGCAGGCTTTACCATCGTCAATAGATGAGAAGATGTAATCTAGTGTAGAGACAAGAGCAGTTTCCGTGGAGTAGCCTTCGTGATATGCTGACTGGTAGGGACTGAAGTTGGGAGAGGAAGTAATGTGTCTCTTGATACGCATAAGAAAAAGACGTTCAAGGATCTTGGAAATGTTATTGAGGTTGGAGATAGGTCTGAAGTTAGACAAATTGCTAGTGTCAAGGTCAGGCTTTTTAAGTAAAGGCGTGACTAAAACAGATTTGAAGCATGAAGGAAAGCACCCCTCAGCAAAAGATAGGTTGGCCAAGTGTGCAATGAGGTGAGAGAATTCACCAGAACAAGAGACGAAATATATATATATATATATATATTTAGGCCTATGTATGTAGTTCGCAATACACGCACGTATGTACGCATGTATACATATGTATGCATGTTTGTGTAAATAATATATATTTATGTATAATATAAAAGTACATTATATTGTGCATGTGCGTGAGTGTGTGTGTGTGTGGTTACGTATGTAGACCAATGCTTGCTGTAACCTATTTCATCTAAAGTAGGCCTATGCGTGCACAGCAATAATAATATACTTATAATGAACTAATTAAATAAAGAACTAATTGCTCATTTTATGACCAAGGATGGGAGTAGACCTACCAAACCGCTTGCATGCTGATTCAGCGTAATGATAAACTAACCACTGACACGATTGTTTACTTTCTGAGTAAACCGGTGAGGTTTTTTTAAACAGATAGGGAACTTCCAACCGAAATTGCAAAACACTACGTAGGGCCTATGTGTATAATCACTAATTAGTAATTATCAATCTATTTATAATGACATTAAGACTTTAGTAAATAACAGCAGAAGCTAGTCCACTGTTTACACTCTGACAGTGCCAGTCCCAAGCCTGGAATAAGGATGAGGGCGACGCTAATGATTTAAGTTATCGCACGGTGTCGTTAAACTGCAACTAACTTAATTTATAGCAGCAGAAATGATAAGGTGAAGTTAGCTGCAATGCTGATAACTCCAAATTGGCGATATTGAATAAGGGAATAGATGTGTGGGTGTGGGTGGATAGGTGGTTGATTGATGGGTGGCGGCAACTTTAGGGGAACAAATGAATATTTGACAAATTACACAATGTGGACATAATGAACTCACGCTGCATAAAGTGTCTAATAGGCCTAGAGCCTGCATCTACGTGATTATATTCTTTCATATCAGGACGTCTTGTCATATATCATTAATCATTAAACTCATGGCTTGACACAGGACATATTGGCTACGTTTTAAGCGCATATATATATATACATGTTCACACATAAATGTATACATATATTTACATATATATATATATATATATGCATATATATATATGTTAATGCTATCCTAATTCCCTGCCCTAGTCTCCTTAAGCAGAAACAGAACTTGGGCTCCAGGCTCACCAATAACATCCTGCTCATATATACGACCATCATGAGCATTCAGCTGTAGGCTTTCGTGTCTATTAATTGCATTCATAAGCAGACTGTCAACAGAATTACAAGAACTTCTGTGACCGATTATAATTCGAGTTCGGGTTTCTTTTATGTTCTGCCGTCTTTCTCGTGACTGATAAGGTAAGACTAGCAACTGGAACAGGTGAAGATCCATCTCCTGAAACTAGGTTGGTGCATCTCGTGTCATTTTCATCCGGCTCCTATAGATCCCTGACGCTGCATGCATTTTTGTAGGTTGTATGTATATCTATACAGTATGTACGTATGTGTAGAAGCTTGCCATTGTGTGTGTGTAAGTACGCTTGTATTGCCCATGTGTGTAAGTATGCTTGTATTGCCTATGTGTGTGTGTAAGTATGCTTGTATTGCCCATATGTGTAAGTACGCTTGTATTGCCCATGTGTGTAAGTACGCTTGTATTGCCCATGTGTGTAAGTATGCTTGTATTGCCTATGTGTGTGTGTAAGTATGCTTGTATCGCCCATATGTGTAAGTACGCTTGTATTGCCCATGTGTGTAAGTATGCTTGTATTGCCCATGTGTGTAAGTATGCTTGTATTGCCTACGTGTGTGTGTAAGTATGCTTGTATTGCCCATATGTGTAAGTACGCTTGTATTGCCCATGTGTGTAAGTACGCTTGTATTGCCCATGTGTGTAAGTATGCTTGTATTGCCTATGTGTGTGTGTAAGTATGCTTGTATTGCCCATATGTGTAAGTATGCTTGTATTGCCCATATGTGTAAGTACGCTTGTATTGCCCATGTGTGTAAGTACGCTTGTATTGCCCATGTGTGTAAGTATGCTTGTATTGCCTATGTGTGTGTGTAAGTATGCTTGTATTGCCCATATGTGTAAGTATGCTTGTATTCCTAATTACTACTTTACACTAAACAATATATTGTATAGAATGCGTATGACTGCATTTAGTTAAGCTTTGTTTATTTTATTCACTTGGTTTCTTGTTACGTTTTATAATAAAGTTGCAATGAAGATGAATTGCTATTTATTACTTTTATATAGTTGCTACATGGGGGGGTCATTATTTAGCGGCATTCGCGTCCCTTCTGGGGCCCAATTGTAGCCAATATCAAGTCTATTTCTGGATATTGTGCGATGTATTTTATTTTGTTTGGTTACAATAAAACACCTTTGATTTGATTTGATGTATTGTATTTTTTTATTTATAAAGCGCTGCTCATAGCACGAGCACTCCAGAAGCACTGCAAGTGCTATGTATGTATACATATGCATGCATGCATGCATGTAAACATGTATGATTGTATGCCGTGACATATTACATTGCATATGCTTGTATGTATGTATGCATATATGTATGTATCTATGTAAGTTTTCATGATTGGTCATTATATATATATACATATATATGTATACATATGTACCAGGTCATGAGTTGAACTGCCCTATTTTCGATTATTAACATAGCGGTCAACATTAAGCGGTGCTTCCTCTCATTACAGAATCCTTAAACATGATTCAAGCGAATCAGACGGCGCTCAACTCGACCAACATCCCACATAAGCCTTCCACAGACAGCACGGACCACTCAAAGGGCATAACACGGGAGGTAAGCGTAACTATCTACTAGTACCGTAATGTATTTAATGCAATGTACTGCAGATCTCAGAAAGTAATACCTCAGAGGTACAGAAATGATGCGTCACAGAGACGATTGGACAAATCAGATCTACAGAACCTGGTCGTTGGGTCAGCTGTAGTGCCAAGGTCGACGTCCGGAGTGGTCAAGTTATGGAGGACAGCCAATGGTTATTGAGGTGGACAATGTCCACGCTCTCATACCTCGCCACGTGCACATCGGGATTTATCTGTCATTGGATCATCGTTATGGAACAAATGACCGATTGAAATTCACTCAGTTCCAATTTTGTTGACTGCATTTTCTGGAACATTGAAGAAACATTTATGATTTACGCCAATCAGGATTATGACAAATTTTCTGCTACATTACATTACACATCATTACATTATGAAGTCATGTCATGGATACCCGAACCACGGTGAAGGAAAATATTAACGTCTCAGATACTTCATGCGTTTTGAGGTGTGGTGTGTGTATACATTGTATGTGCATGTATGTATGTATAATTATCAGTGTTTGTATGTAGGCCTATGCCTGTTCATAGGCCTTATGAAGGCCTGCATAATTTTATGTAGACAATTAATTTCGTGTACTTGACTTAGAACTTGACTTAGAACTTGACTTAGAACTTGACTTAGAACTTGACTTAGAACTTGACTTAGAACTTGACTTAGAACTTGACTTAGAACTTGACTTAGAACTTGACTTAGAACTTGACTTAGAACTTGACTTAGAACTTGACTTAGAACTTGACTTAGAACTTGACTTAGAACTTGACTTAGAACTTGACTTAGAACTTGACTTAGAACTTGACTTAGAACTTGACTTAGAACTTGACTTAGAACTTGACTTAGAACTTGACTTAGAACTTGACTTAGAACTTGACTTAGAACTTGACTTAGAACTTGACTTAGAACTTGACTTAGAACTTGACTTAGAACTTGACTTAGAACTTGACTTAGAACTTGACTTAGAACTTGACTTAGAACTTGACTTAGAACTTGACTTAGAACTTGACTTGTTGGAACAATCGAACACAGGTGTAAACTGGTCTCACAGACTAATTGTTTTCCTTGTTACCTTCAGGTAATAACGATGCAGATTTTAAACGGCAGCCAAGCCGTCTCCTCCAGCGCAAACGCAAGCTTGGACATGTGGAGTCTGCCAACGCGGTCTCTACTCTCAACGACGATGCTCCTAATCATGACCGTCGCCATCGTCGGTAATATTCTCGTCATTACCGTCATTCTTCAGAACCGTGGCATGCGCACTCGAACGAACATGTTTCTCTGCAGCCTTGCCATATCCGACCTGCTTTGCACGATGTTCGACATGCCCTTTTCTCTCGTGACGGTACTCACCGGCAATTGGCAGTTCCACAACCACCCGTTCCTCTGCCAGCTGAACGGAATTCTAATGCCACTCTTCTTTGTCAACTCAACGCACACCCTCATGTACATAGCTATACACAAGTACGTTTCCATACGATATCCTTTCCGAGTCGTCCTCACGGAGCGGCGTATCCTCATCATGATAGCTGCCGCCTGGACCTGGGGTGCCGTGGTCAGCGTCTTGACCGCCACTGGACTGTCAACCATCGAGCGTAAGGTGTACACGACCCAGTGCGGTGCGGCCGTACCTAAAGAGGCGAAGGGTTATTCGCACCTGGCGCTGGTACTGGGGACTTGTTACCTGGTGCCTCTCGCGGTGATCATCTTCTGCTACTCGAGTCTGTTCCGTCACATCCGGGAGCATGGAGATCGTCTGGAGATGACGTCGACGACGGACAGAACGGTCATCTACGCCCAACAGAGGAGGATCCTGTCTACTCTCTTCCTCGTTGTCATCGTCTTCATTGTTAACTGGACTCCGTGGGGAATTTACTCCATCTACCTGACGGTCATTCAGGATGAAACGAAAGCCGTGGCTCTGGCCAATCCCATCGTAAGATGATAGACTTCATCGTCTAATTCTATATTTATTATCTTAGATTCATACTAGCTTTATTGCCCAGCTTCGCCTGGGATTGGATTCTGAACTCGGTAGGAGCGCCTCTTCGCCACTGAAATGGTTTCCGCCAAGGTATACCCTATCGCGAGTTTTCTATTTGACGAGCGCTCAAACTGAGGCCGTTAATTTTATACCAATGCGCCTGGCTTATATACTAAAATTAGTATTACCTTCCGATAACGCGAATGCAAATGGCGATTATAAGCCTACTATATCGAATTTTACGAACTTTGCAATTCCAAAGTAAAAATTTGCAAAGATCTGAATATAAAGAAAACTGTTTGCTGAAAGATATTGACGTTGACCAAGAACTTCTCACTGGAATGTATTGTAATAAATTTCATATCGCCAGAGCGTTCTGTTCGTTACAATTTCTTGCGAAACATAGAAATATTTCAGCAATGTTACTGCTATTTCTTCTTAGCATGCCTACTGCATCGAATTTCGCTGTGCAGCATTGTGTGTTGAATTACTCATCACTGTTAATAATGGATCTGAAGATGATGTTAATGACAATTATAAAACACTATTTGTGTTATATCGTATTGCTTCCTCGTGTGTTTCAGTCCTACTGGTTTGGCTACGTCAACAGCGCCTGCAATCCCATCATCTACGCCTTCCGGAGTGAGGCTTTCCGTGACGGGTACCGCGAGGCCCTCTGCAGGGGTAACTGGAAACGATTCAGTGGTAAGTTATCTCCGAAGACACGTATATATGGCCAGAGGTCATGATCTTCATTGGGAGGATGGTTTGAGGCAGTGCGAGAAAAATATGTGATAAGGGGAGTGAAATGTATGTGAAAAATTTATATTAATTGGAGGTTGGCAAGAACCAGTAAAGGAAAAAAGACCATTGGGTAAAATGGTGGTTATTTTGGTGGTCGTGGTAGTTGTGAGAGTGGTGGTGGTGATGATGTTGGTGGTGGTGGTAATTATCGTGGTGGTTGCTTTGGTGGCTATCACCTTCTACCCTACAGTGCTGCCCACTGCCACGACAACCAAAATTATGATCATCTCTACCACAACTATCACCAAAACCATACCAGCTGCGATCATCACCCACACCCACCACCACCGAAAACAGATTCCACAACACAACGGCAACCGCTTTAATAGCGCTGCGAATTAATAAACTGACAGGATATAATCTTTACTTATTATTTATTGAACCCAGTTAGGACTTTGTAAAAGCAACGCACACGATGGCTTTACCGTTGCATAGGGCAGAATGGGAGCGGCAAATGCCCGCTTATTCTAGTACAATGGCATGCTAGCAGCTCCCGATAATCCGTTTGAAGGGGATACAATGACATTTTAAAAACTTTAAGGCCAGCAGAAACTTTGGCAGAAAGTACAACTGAAACTTAAAACCAAAGTGAAATTAGAAATTTTATTACCATATTAAGCGTTTAGATGAGCAAGATATTCATATGTTTTATGACGAGTTTAGGTTAAGCAGTAAATTTACATCATGAGGCCATGTTGTGTTTTCCACACAGCGGGACCAGACACTTAAGACGAAAACATTAGCCTTGTTATTTGCGCATGACAAACTTTAATAGTGCCTATACATTTTTAATACACGGCATAAGTTGAGAAATAACCAATGAAAGAAAATGTGCATTATATATGTTCGTGACGATTAACAAGTTAAAAAATAAATCTGAATTAATAATATGATTAATTTTCTGAATATTCAGATAACTAAAATGGTGTTCAGTTGAAGAAAGGTGTTTGCCTTCCAATGATACGGATTGTGCGATGCGTCCGAGGGCTAGGCCGGGAGAGCCTCTGAGCAGATATCTTAGATAGGCGCTATATTAAGTATTTATGATTGATTCAATTTGACTGACTGATTGATTAATTAATTGAGTATATTCGATCCATTGAGCCGCAATGAACATGTTTTGATTGACTATGTGCAACATTGCAACATGAAAGATATGAATAAATTAGGATATTATTATAAACCAAAACGCAATTGTCGATGTGGAAACATCGATAATGCATTATGATACCACAGTATTCGTCAATTTCAGTAGGTCTATCACAAGGGGAAAGTAGTGATAGCCAGTCCTAAATGTGTGATGTTCCTTCCAAGATAAAGCTCATCTTTATACATACTGAGAATTCACCCATTCATAATTTTATCTTTTTTTGTTATTCAAGTAAGCCAAAGGATATCGTACAACATCAACAACTTTCGACTTTCCAACAGCGGGTTTCCTTGGCAACTAAATATCCCGCCATCGATCAGCAGCAAATCGCTGGCAAAAGTCGCCAAGTGTTGCAACATAGACAATCGGAGGTTTTCGACCCGCAGTCTTCCCGTCACTGTCCTCAGACCAGACAACGTATGTTCCACATCGGAACACCCTCCATATCATGCGCAGAACGGGCATGATGCGACTCTAGAAACGACGAATATGACTGGCAACAACAACCAATATCAGACGAATATTGAAGGTTTTTCTAAAACGCACGTATACGTCTCAAAGTCTTGTGACTCTGAGACTACAGCTATGGATCAAAAGACGTCGGAGATGATTCGCCCCGAAAGCTCGGATATAGCGATCGAAAATGACAAAGAGGGTCTGGTTACCAGTCTCTGCTTTCGCCCGAGATTCCGGACATACGACTGGACAGTTACGGTGCGACCCGAACGTGGCATAAACCCGGGGTGGAGAATGCCTGGCGCGAAAGACTCAAGGAGACCGGCTGGTGACTCAGTTCGTGGAAATGGTGACTTGAATGCTTTCCCAGCAGATTCCTGTTCCATAAAGATCATCCGTACTGAACCGGGCTTCCAGAAGTACGGATCCATTGAAAACATAACGGAACCCAGGAGAGACCTTGTTCTTCCTTCTGGAATGCAACAGACGGAGGCAAGCGACGCTGTGCCGACTCTCAAAAACTGGCGGAAAAGATTATCGACTAAATGGAAACGCCACTCCCAAAAGACCTTCACTCACAAGAACCCAAATTGCCCTTCTTCCGAACAAGATCCCTCCTCCTCTACGTCGGTGCGGCGATCCGTGACGACTAAGCCGGTTCCGCGTCGATGCCCCTCCGTAGAGAGACTGGATCACAGCTTTGAACCTCGCAAACGGATCATGACCGAAGTTCCGGTTACTTACAGGCGCCGTAGGACTGGTGTAGATTGCTCTGTCTACCCCTCTGCCACTCCCCAACTGGATCGTTTGGTCAAGGATTACGCAACGGGTGTCCAATACGAGTCTGAAAAAGTGCAAGAGAATATAAGGCGTGGACCGAACGAGCGTGGGAACAAAGAACGGGGAGAGAGTGAACGACCTAGGGAAACCTTAAATGCACTTGCTTGGGCCACAGCTTCACAAGCTGATTGCTTGTTAATGTCACCCGGTATGGATGATCACCCTTTAAGTCGTCGTGATCGCTTTCTGAGTGATCCGTGCGAGTCTACCTCTTCTCCCATTGGGCACGAATCAACTCAAAAGAGTGATACTTTGAATCGGACGGAATCAGGGCGGGGTAAGAAAGGGTGTTCTGTCTAAAGGTGGACTCTGAGACCCCATATTTTCGGTGGCCAAACCAAACGGGTCATTTGATAAACCGTTAGCCTATACATTGACGTGGCTGTCTTCACAAGATGTTATATACTTCCACTTCTGCGAATAATGATTGCGGAGATGGATTCGAATCGACGTGCCCTCGAAGAATATAAAAATGCATTCAGCTAAAGCGAGAGGCAGCCACAAGTCTAAAATGCTAGCGACTTCAAAGTCTTGGTCTCGGCACATTAAGCCGGATTGAGGGTCTGCCATACTCCTCATAATATCGACAGTGTACTTAATTTTAGAGCAATGGACTATTTAGAAACATCTTTCGGATGTGGCTGGGGACAGAACCTGACCTCTTGGTTGCCAGTGCAAACGATATCCACCGGACCCCTACGCACCCTGTGAACTCTGCAATGCTTGAACCTTCAAGGCAAATATCTTCATCTGCCGACTGTTTCAGGAACTTTCATCCAAGCGAAAAATCGACTACAAATGTTTTTGTATTGACTGGCAATTTACAGACGTGTTAATCAGCAATACATTGCATTACAACACAGTCACAAGTCTTAAATGCTAGCGACTTCAAAGTCACAATGCAGAAGCGTAATGTACAATGAAAACATTGAAATACAATATTTGTCACTCACACATAATTACGTAGCTACATACTATACTCTGAGCATCGCTGTCAGCTGTCAGCTGTTGATGGGAATCCGTTGATTGGTTCCACGCTTGTGCATGGGCCCACCACTGGTGATTCTTTTCAGCGTCTTTGCATAGTTTTGCCAACATAGGTTTTAACTCGTTCACCATGCCAGTTACAAGCAGTTAGGCCAGCGCAGAGAACGTCTCTTAGTAGATATCTTGAAGGAGCGCTATATAAATGCTCGATTACATTCACGCAGTTTAGATTTATAGTAGCTCCATCACTTCCGTTTCGAATGGTACCAGTCCCAAGTATGGATCATATTTGTTAGGACACAGAAAATTGAGTTAGAGGCTTGCATGGATATCGGTTTATGAGAATTTATGCTGCCCCAGAACATTTTAGATAATGATGTGTATTCGTGATCCGAATAATTACCAGGATTCGGCAAAAGTGAGGCAGAGGAAATGAAGCTTTGATCTTTGAATGTGTTCCTAACCAGCCTGACCTCCTGTTGGTTGCACTGGTCGTTCTTAATGAGCTCAGAAACCCATTGGGCAAGAATGGTCTAACCTGAGCAAATTAGGGCGCTATATAAATTTTCTAGATAAAATACAATAAAAAATTAAAAGTATTCTTCAATCGCTCATATCTTCATTTTGACTTCATGTACCTGCATTGCATATTAAGTCGACCACAATCATAAAGCAATTCAAACTGTTGCTAATTCCCGTATCATATCGTGTTTTAAACTGGGATCAGCGAATAAGTTATTGACTACTGCGCTATAGAAATACAATGATTGTCATCTAGCACCAAATAAGTTTATCCTGATGCATGTGCGAAATGCAGTCTTCTTTCGATGTTCACATCGTTGCGTAGACCGCCTTGACAACCGAATATTGTCTCACAAGCTTGGTTATAAAAAACATGATTCTTTCAACAGCTGGATGAGCTCACCTATAATAAATGTAGGCGAAAAAATCACAACATGAAGGACCTCAAGGTAGAATGCTACAATTTGGTTTGATAGTGCATTTGGCAACGGTGGCCATTACATCATGAGCAGCAGTATTGGAAATTGATAAGACCAATTCATTAGGTTTCCACTCCGAACCTGTTCAATATGATGTCACTCGTCACTTTTCCCCTTCAGTGGACTCTTAGTAGATTCTTAGAGACTTTCGTTGAAGACAGTGGGGCAGATGTGAACGTTCAAGAGCCAGAGCGAGATTTTGCGGGCGGTGGGAGACTTTCAGTAGAAGATGACCAGTTCAATGGTGGTAGTTCCCCTTCTATATCTCTTACTTGTGCCGTGGCATAGGACCGTGTTGGTCCATCACTTTCGAAGCTGCACCCGTCGTATACCATCTCTTTCATACGACGGATGCACGCCGACGAGCCGCAAAGGATAGGGAATTCTTTCTGGTGAAGTAATCAGTAAGACCGCTCTGGTTGAGAATATACTTTCCAATGTCGGCAAACATTCCCTCTGACCTGAGGAGCTGATTGTATCCATTGAACTCGGTCGGCGTTGGATGAGTCCAGTGGAAAACGTGAGCGTCCTTTCTCCAGTCCAGCTGCCTGTTTCTGTGATGGATCATTTTGTTCCGGAAATCGTCCCACCAGGTGGCGTGACACCTGAGATTGTAGCAGATGACCTGGAGGCGAGGATCTATGCGAATCAGGTTCGGATGTCTTTCCAGGACCTGGTAGGGCCTCCGTAGCCCATTCCAGGAGAAGTCATCGTCGACAAACCATTTCATCGACTCGCGGAACAGACGCCAGAATTCCGCTTTCCTCTTTCCAATCGCCACTCCGAAGTTGATGATCGCCGGAAACGGATGGTCCCAGTCGATCCAATCATAGCTGGCCACCGCATCGTAACCTCTCGTCTCGTCATCGAGAGCTCGCACGAAAACAGCGTCCGTGTCTAGGTAGATTCCTCCATAGCGGTATATGAGCTCAACTCGAAGAACATCGCTCATGTGATTATAACTCCTCACCTCCTGTCCGTGAATTATGTGACTCCCATAGTGCGGAACGTGGACGATCCGCGGATTGTCCTTCAGAAGAGACCAGTAGTAGCCTGACGGTGGCTTGTCGCCGTGGATGTAAACCGTGTCCACCCGAGCAACGTGTAACAAGCTGAGAACGCACAAGAAGAACAGGAAGTCCATTCGTCCACCTCCGAACCAAATTAAATGTCCGATGTTTGGAACCAACTCGTCGTACGATGGCTTTGCAACTGGAAACTCCGATGACCCGTAGAACAGTTTTCGTGCATAGCTGCCAAAGGCACTTTCCAGGTACCAGATGTCTTTAGGAAATAAAGCCTTGTCAAGGACGACGCAAGAGGGCAGGTCAGATGCATTATCGAGTTCGGAAACGAGTGGGCAATTTAGCAGGATTGATTGGTCGAAAATTTGAGTTAGATCTGGTTTACACGACAGCTTCTCGTTTACAACTAAAAAGTCTATGTCAGCCGATTTTTCGCGAACGGTGGATAACGTTGCATGATGTTTTTCTGGCAGAGGTCGCGTTAAGATAGTGTTCTCACCTAAGTAGATTCCTCTGCGCTCGTTGGTAAGTTGGTAAATGAAAGATACGCTCGGCTTCCCGTTGTCGCAACTCTCGCTAGGTCCTTCGATGGCTTCTAGGAATGAAAAGTCTTGCTGAAGTTCGCTGAGCCATGTATTGTAAAGCTTATCATCTATGTATGGATAGTATCGATAGTAAAGTATCACGCTGCGCGGTTGAAAATGCTGAATTGCGCTTTTGACACTAAGGTAGTGTCGAAACTCGAAGTATTGTTTTTGGCACCAGACGTAGTAGACCGTGACCGACGCTAGAAGAAGACCAGTGTGTGAAGAAACAAATGCGGAACCGTTTGTTGGAGCATCTCTTTTATGTATGAGGACGGACGATTCTAGAACTTCGGAACGCTTCTTGAATTCTGTCAGCGTCGAAAGAAGCTGTTCTCCTGTGAAACAGGTTGAATCCCTCGGAAGGATGTTGACGAATTGTACTGAGTAGAGAATTAGACCAAAAATGGCGGCAAAGAGGACGGCTATAGTTCTCTTGCGGACTATTAATTCCCAGAGGTGAGACGTCATGTATTGTATCTGGTGAAATAAATAAAAATTTGGCTATAAGAGTTCAGGATGAAAAAGGACACTATGATCGATGATAGTAGCAGTGCTAGTTGTGGTAGTCATAAAGATAACAGTTATCAGAATAATCGGAGCACATAATAATGAAAGGCGTAATATTAGGAATGACAGTGACGGTCTCAGTAATGGCATTTGAACTACAACGAGCGAAGCAAATAACAGTGATAGGCTTACGTTATCCTTGAAGGAATGAAGGACAATAGAACGCATTCAAAGCAATGTAATCAATTAAAGATAATAATAGCTTACATGATACTGGGCAGTTCATCTAGGAGGAAAGGAAGGAGGAGGAAGATGAGGAAGAGCCGTCCTTTAAGCACTGCAGAAGCGATGAATGTAATGTGTAAGCGATTTCAGATTCATTTCCCCGGCATTTGGGGCAGATGGCCAATTGTCTGCCAGTATCTCATAATCTAAACTAAGCAACTACGATTGAGAAGCTCTAGTTGTATTCGATGACAGCGAATCTATTTTATGGACCAACCATCATCCTATCCAACTCAACATGTTACAAGTTGGATCATCTCTCCATTAGAGTCGCCACGGGGGAGGGGCAGCTGCCCGTCCCATCCCGGCCCAGGCTGGGTCTTGGGATTCGTGCAAATCCGAAGTTTCTATAAGGGGTGGACTTCATGTTTTGTAATATGGCATTTCACAATTACGGTCCTCTGCATATAATGTAGACAAATTTTGTCACAAATCGATATGATTCAGGTACTTATATTTCTAAATTATTATGGTTGAAAAATTTGTGGTAAACAAGAGCCCAAAATGTACTTCATTTCACGTCAGATACTTAAAATTGCGCAGGCTTCTGGGGCTCCGCCCTAGACCCCGATAGAGAAACCGCCTACTCATTAAGGCTTTTTACTTCCCCAACCTCCAAGTTCTGACGAAGCCACTGTTTGCACCACCTGTTTTGCAAACAACCCTACACAGAAATGCCTTTCCTGCAGCTGAGGCTGGGTTGCACGGATAGTTTTACTTTAAAACTTAACTTCATCTCGCTTTTAATAATTTGACTATGGTTTGCCCTTGAAGTCTAGAAAGACACCGCAATTTCCAATGCTTCTACTGTGAACGTCTAAACGCCTTCTGACATCTAAATTCTCAGCTTCCTTACAGATAATATAGGCACATTTGTTCACACTTCGAGATGATTTAGGTATTTATATTTCGAAAGAATGGTTTAAAAATATGAGGTAAAAAAGAGCCTAAAAGGCACTCAATTTGCCATCAAATGCTCAAAATATCACAGGCTCTTGGGGCTCCACCCTAGGCCCCGCTGGGGAAGCTTACGACGCTCCCTCAAACTCCCTAGTCGTTAGGGATTTTTTTGCCCACCCAACCTCGATGCTCTGGTGACTCTACTGCATCCCTCTTACAGGTCAATGTATTTATGTATGTATATGTTATAAGACACTTAATATAACGTATTTCAATTCAATATTTTTTTATTGTAACCAACCAGATTAAGAGCAGGAAGATAATCTTCCAAGGTTCCAGTGACATTGGTAACAATTGGGAGGCCCTGATGGGATCTTGATCTCGCTAGCTAGGGTCTCCTAAAGTACCTACTAATTATACATGAATGACAGTCGATTAACAGATTTCCAAGTTGATTGTCCGCCATCTCTGGTACCCTCGTATCTCTGTTTCCATGCTTGAAAAGCTTCATAGGCTCCCGCTCCATGCTCCATTGCGATTAAAGTCCTCATTGTAATCCTCAAGGCCGTGCGCGTCTTGCCCCGAAATATCTCGTTGACGTAATTCGGCTTCAGTCTGCTTTTCCCCACCGTCCATGCACATAGTTCATCCAATAAATGTGATCTCTTGATTCCCCTTTCTAGAGCCTAGACAGCGAGACAACTCACGGTAAGAGACTGAGAGCAGCTCGACAAAGACTGACCTAAATGGCTCAGCAGAGACAAATAGTAAAATCCATCGGCTAAGTAAAAATACATTCCGAAAAATAAAACACACTTTTGAGCAGAAAACGGCGACGTCTGTACAACGGATTGTGTAGGACTGTATGAACGAGAGACCTGAAGACATGCTTTAAAGACTTGGCATTTGTAAACAGATATATTACCCTTGACATAGTTGGTTCATTCGTTCACCCAGAGAACTCATCTAGCTCCTCTCAAGGAAGTTACACAGAGACACTTCCGGCAAAACTCTGGCGTGAATGATCCGCCCTTATGTGCTTGCTAAAGGTGTTTGTAGAGTTGGTCAGATTTCCAGTCGACCAAGATTCCCGACGGCTGTTCAGATGTAGGACAAACAACTGATTGTAAGAATAGTTTACAGCATCTAACATCATGTTAAATGGCTTCCAGGGTCATTTACGCTCAACATCTATAAATATCTCTCATTATTATTACCATCATTCACTGAACCCAATAAAAAAATTACATATTAAAAGAATAATACTGTTGCCCGGAATTCCAAATACATACCAGATGGAAAAGAAGTCTTGCTTAATTAGGATAAAATATTAACTCTGGACAAAGATATGTTAACATAGCCATATAACACAAGTTGTAGCAAAAAGATCAATGCAGATCTATATTAAAATCAAACGAACAAAAACAGAGACATGTACTCAACTAACACTGAACTGGGAACCTGGTACCACAGGTAAAACGAAATAAGTAAATATATATATATATGCACACATATATGTGTGGCACTTACATGTATGGCACGGTGGCCGATTGGTTAGAGTGGTCGGCTCGTAACGCTGAGTGTGCGCTGAGTGTGTGGGTTCGATCATCGTCCGAGGAGTCAGTGACTGTGTAGGGACCTTGAGCAAGTCCTTTGCCCACAATTGCTCTGCAATTGCGTCATCGAGGCATGTGTGTACTTCTGAGCTGCTTGTCAAATTTCCGGTGTATTGTATTGTATGCATATATACACAGAGAGGGAGAGAGACAGGAAGAGGAGGAGAGAGAGGGATTATTGTAGAGGTGACTACTGTGGGAATGCAAACACAGGCCGAAAACCAACGCTCGCATTCCAGACCGTAAAGACGTCTTTCAGAATCTGTAGTACAAGTGCACTAAACACTGACCGACAGACCAGCTTGCCTCATAAATAGAGAGACAGGCAGACATACAGAGAGATACGGACAGGTTCCAGCAGACCAAGTCAGAAGGACAAAATCTATGCGTCTCACTACACGCTCGATGTGTTTCCGCCGCTGGTTCCCTGTGGCTCAACGAATCTCATAATTGGATTGCTACTTTGGTTTCGCACCGCACCATTTACTGCCTCCAATCTTACCTGTAGGGTCTCTGCCGTCCAATGTCGACGTTTAGCTGTAGCGCGTGGCAAGCTTCGCTCGGCAACAATTGTTAACTGGTAGTTTCACGGCCTCACTTGACGACCGACCAGGCAAAGCCAAGCTTTCTCGTCTGAGTCGCACTTGCTACCTCAGAAACATGGCTTTAAAAATCACTCATGTTTTATATCTTTAACCGTGGCTGGACTAATAGCGTCCCTGAGTAGGTCTCTGGAAGGGTCTCTATACAAATGCCCAGAATAAATGCATAAAAGAGACAGATTAATCGAAATTTTATTGACACGCTGTGCTAATGCCGAGTTGCAGCGTCTGTTTTTTGCTGTGTTGGTGGTTATGAAGGATGCACGTTGTGAAAACTAATGCGAGATGCGTCATACTTTCAGTCGACTGTTCCACCATTGGACATCCCGACTTCGTTCCGGCTACACGTTCCACTACAAATCCCACAATAACGATCGACATTACATATTATATTAATTAATTAATCTTCATTTGTTTATTTAGAAAATTAGTCTCAGATACAAGTAAGCAGTGTAAGTAATTGTGGTTGATTATGGGTGTATAAAGGAAGCATGTTCATAAATTGCTACCATTGTATCAGGGTGGTATGTTCTGTGCCTTGAACCGAAGGGTCGCAGGTTGGAACCCACTTCAAGTCACTACGTAACGACCCTAGATGAGTTGTTCACCAGTCATTGTCTGTGAGGAAGGCAACGGAAAACCATCTCACTCATCTCATCCCCGAGTGGCGTAAAGCCAATGGACCTGCCCCTCGGACAGAGAACTCATCATCATCGTCTTTGTCATCATTTCCGTCGTCTTCGACATCATCATCGTCACCGTCATCGTCATCGTCATCATCATGATCATCGTCATCGTCAATGTCGTAGTCGTCATCATCATCATCACCACCCTCACCACCACCATCATCATCATCATCATCACCTTCATCATCATCGTCATAAAAGGCATAACACTCTGAAATAATACATGTACGTTAACTGATTGCGAGGACTTATATTTTGCCCTGAATTGTCCGGATCCACATTGTCCGGCTACTTTAGGACAACACAATAGTAAATTTCCACGTCAGCGTCGCGTCGGTTCGCAGACGCGGTTACGCTCCGTTGAGTACGTGACCAGATTCAGACATGGGTAAAGTCACCAGAATAAGACACTTGTATGCCGTTATTGAAAATGAAAGTGTGCATGATAAAGCTGAGTGGTGGCAGCAATCAGTGTAACAGGTTTAGAAATACGCGATATTCAATCATTCATTCGTGAATTTTGATACTGAAACAGAGCCCAAGAAGTCTACACTTGGAGGCAGAGGCGACGATCTCACTTCACATGTGGGGGACACCCAATGAGAGTAGTAGTAAATGTGGGGGGCACACGTGTAAATTGTACCCTCTCTGTAAAAGGTGTGGGAGACTTGTCCCCTTCAACCACCCCCGGATCGCTGCCCCTGCTTGGAGGTGCTCCCATCCAAACCACGCCGACGCCAATTAATACTAAGTAACTTGAAAAACAAAGACGCATTACTCTTTGACAACAGTCGTATCTCTAATAAAAGAATGTTCCAGATGGAGGGTCAATAATAACGCAGGAGGCACGGCGCTGTCTCATCGAGAAGATAGCCCCACAGAGTAAGAACGGTCAGAGGCTAACGGCGACCCAGATGAGCCCAGGACCATACAATTGAGGGGTGTGAGAGAAAAAATTTGGCCATTCGAGAGGCTGCATGGTCCATCAAACCAAAAGAGATGGAGAGGCGATGGAAACGAAAATCAAGATTGGCTTAGAGATCATGACTGAAAACTTACCGTTTCTGATGTTTGTTTTCCACCTGTCAGCGACATAAACTTACAATTCGCTGGTTTGTTATAAACTGGAAGAAAAGAGGCATCCAATTAGCAGCTTTTTGCAGCAGATGTTCGTCTAATTAAAATCTCAGTCATGCGTAGCCGGTAAAAAGGCCGCAGTGTCTAGCAGTATTGATATTGGCACGTCCGAGGCAGGTTGTCTCACGGTAATTGTGCGTTCACTTACAGGAGCCAGGTTTCTCATTCTATAAATATCTTACTCTCTCACTCTCTTTACCTGTCTCTATCTATATCTGCCTTACTCACTCTGTCCTCCTACACCATAGTTTCTCTCTATGCAGGCCAATCGCTCTATTTCTCCAGATTTATCGCCTTCCGTCCCTCTGCCTCCAGCCCCTTCTCTTCCTTCTCTCTCTTCTCTCTGTCCCTGTCTCTCTCTTCTCTTCTCTCTGTCTCTCTCTCTTCTCTCTGTCCCTGTCTCTCTCTTCTCTCTGTCCCTGTCTCTCTCTTCTCTTCTCTCTGTCTCTCTCTCTTCTCTCTGTCTCTTCTCTCTCTCTCTCCTCTCTGTCTCTCTTTATCTTTCTGTTTCTCTGAGACCCAACACTGAAATACCAATAATCAAGCTACTTCCACCTTTTATCCGCGGCCCCGATGCATGAAACCGAACGGCCAAACTGCGTCCATCCATGTCGACCGCAAACCCAAAGGCTTTGTCTTTGCGATCGAAGTCGGCCGCTTATCGTCGCCCACAAGGCTCGCGTTTAATTGATCCGCCGTAGCCCGCATCGTGCCAACGGCCAATCTGGCCTCTCACACATCAACGAGCAAAAAGAGGCGATACGGGGTTCTCGCTTTGTCTACCCGTGAAGCCTTAATTGTGCTATATATCGGTTAGTCCTTTCCAGATTACAATCTCTGCGATGGTTAAGATGCACCTGCTTTCAAACCTGCTCACCTGAGAGGTTATAAGCTACGCTCCATTGAACACAGGATACGTTGATTGCTAGAAAGGATGATCTAGATCACTAGAAGTAAGCTGGAAGAAGAAAAGCTCCTCCAGATATTTATTTCTATTTTTAAATTCATTTCTATAATTTCTATAGCACCTATTCAGGCAAAACTACTCAGAGTTGCTTCCAGCCCATCCACGGCCAAAAAGAAATGACTTTAAAGCTAACAGATATGATAAAACACAATTTATTCAATAGACGGTCAAACACACGACAACACCTTCAAAACGCACATGCACCACTATTCACCGAAAGCTTAGCACTGAAAATCTCATAAATGCAACCAACATGCTGTATCATTCTTCGCAAAATAATAGACTTGGTTTTCTTACAGTTAAACGGTCACTCCAGACAAACTAGCGAAACCAAAATAAAATTCAGGTGGTAGTAAAGGTTTAAAGAGAAGTAACAAAGGCTGGAATACGAAGAAATAATACAAAATAATACAGTATTGAACATGGAAACGGGTTTAAGCGGAAGAAAGGGAACGCGGAAGCAAAAACTAATGGAAGTTTCCTTTCTGGTGTTTGGAAGGCAATGATGCGAGATGAAAGGCAGGCAGGCAGGCAGGCAGGCAGGCAGGCAGGCAGGCAGGCAGGCAGGCAGGCAGGCAGGCAGGCAGGCAGGCAGGCAGGCAGGCAGGCAGGCAGGCAGGCAGGCAGGCAGGCAGGCAGGCAGGCAGGCAGGCAGGCAGGCAGGCAGGCAGGCAGGCAGGCAGGCAGGCAGGCAGGCAGGCAGGCAGGCAGGCAGGCAGGCAGGCAGGCAGGCAGGCAGGCAGGCAGGCAGGCAGGCAGGCAGGCAGGCAGGCAGGCAGGCAGGCAGGCAGGCAGGCAGGCAGGCAGGCAGGCAGGCAGGCAGGCAGGCAGGCAGGCAGGCAGGCAGGCAGGCAGGCAGGCAGGCAGGCAGGCAGGCAGGCAGGCAGGCAGGCAGGCAGGCAGGCAGGCAGGCAGGCAGGCAGGCAGGCAGGCAGGCAGGCAGGCAGGCAGGCAGGCAGGCAGGCAGGCAGGCAGGCAGGCAGGCAGGCAGGCACGTATTAAAAGAGAGTATGCCGAAGCATCCGATTAGAGAAATGGGTCTCACTAGACAATGCCCTATTGTGTTGGCGGCAAGTGCTGAATTATTGATTGACAACTAGTGGACAGGTTTCCGATCCCTGGTGCCACACACCACGAGCGCACATGTCCGGGCAAAACCCTGTTTTGCCCGGACAAAGACTGCTTTGAAAAAACAAAGAAATGAGAGGGAATTCGCGTCCCACCCAAAAGTGCAGATTACCATTAGTTATTGACATTTTAAAATTTATTTATTTATGACCAATACGATAATTTACGATTAATAATTCACACAAAACATGTTTAGTATATATAGGTGTGGATTCTAAGCCCAGTATTCTCTACTTAAACTAATTGTAATGCGATGGCTGACCTCAAGATGAAGATGGACGCCAAAAACAACAACGATGCGTTCTCCAGATCATTCACTGATGACGGCGCTACAGAAGTTATTCGATTGCAATGCACAGCGAGCGCTAAATTCAATTCGATTCAGTTTTCGTTTAATGAGAAGACCACGCTGCTAATACCGCAACTTAGTTTACATGTGAAGTAACGGAACGCTCTCGTTTTTATGACCATCGAAGTAATCAATCCTTTGAACTCTTCACACTATGCGTTCATACATACGGAGTGAAAAGAGCGCGTGTGGATACAATGAAGAGCGCTCAAAGAGCGATGAGAGACCCAGTATGTATTTTTATGAGGACAAGTCAGATGAGAACCTGTCGGAGCCATGTTTACAGAAATAGAAATCAAGAGATTCTTGATATAATATTTGAATGAAAATATTAAGTGACCGTTGGAGGAACCTCGACCGATAGACATAGGTGAATTTTCGATCAACCGACCTACACACGACGAACGCCTTTTCTATGTCCTTCTTGTGCCTCGACGAATATCCGGGTGTGCGTCATCTTCCACCATTCAGAGACTACTTATTGACGTCATACCGTGTCCGCGATTGTAGTGCCAGTCGTCGCTCTACCCTTACAAAGCAGCCTAGTCCAGAGACTCCCAACATTCATTCCATCTGTCAGCTGTCGACGGGATCCGTAGGTTCGCTCCACGCTTTTGCGTGGGCCCATCGGTGGTGACTCTTTCAGCTTACTGTGCACTAATTGTTGCAAATTGCTGTGAGACTATTTGTTTGGAATGACGCTTAATATCATAATGAGCCAGCGCGGAGAGCGCCTCTAAATAGTTATTCTGTGAGAGGCACTATATAAATCGATAAATACAATACAATATAATACAATTAGGTACTCAAACAGTACAGCTAGACAAAGTCAAAGTCATCCAACGAACACCCGATGGTTTGGGCATGTAGAGAGAGCGAGAGAGAGTGAGATAGAGTGAGTGAGAGAGAGAAAGAGAGAGAGAGAGAGAGAGAGAGTAAAAGAGAGAGAGAGAGAGACAGACAGACAGAGACAGGGAGACAGAGACAGGAAGACAGAGACAGACAGAGACAGACAGAGACAGACAGAGACAGACAGAGACAGAAAGAGACTGCCAGTTGACCGAATCCCACACAATGCACCACATGATGTAAGACTCAATGGCAACGTAGACAATGGCAGACCATGCAAGACTACGCTGGATAGATAATACAAATCCCTGCATAACAGCGCCTGGACAAACGCAAAGAGGAGCGATGGATTTGAACAACTGATGGAGGACAGTGGTGATCATTATTTTGCTGGAGCTCATCGCTGCCAAATGGCTTTTACGTCATCAACTGATCGATGGTGACTGTCCTACTT
Organism: Bimastos eiseni; assembly: GCA_959347315.1. Lineage (NCBI taxonomy): Eukaryota > Metazoa > Annelida > Clitellata > Crassiclitellata > Lumbricidae > Bimastos > Bimastos eiseni. Next base: position 34,916,621 of record OY365812.1, on the reverse strand, counting down.
TATGTGAAAAGCTGCAGTATGATAGCACCCCACATACACACATGCACATACTAAATGCACGCGCACTCACGGTAACATAAGCACAAGGCCACAATACATACACCCACATTCGTATTGATAGTAAAAATGTTAGTAATTTGATAATAAAAATGTCACTAATTTGATAATAAAAATGTTAGTAATTTGATAATAAAATTGTTAGTAATTTGATAAAAAAATGTTAGTAATTTGATAATAAAAATGTTAGTAATTAACTAGTCTAAGAGAAATCGGGCGTACTTACGGAATGTCCATTACAAGGCATTATGGCGGTGAAACTAGTAAAGTGGGTCAACTGAGGCGAGTCGCTCAAGAGGGACGAGCACACTCAGCGTAGCGTCCCAGGGTTTCATACTAGAGCGTCCACTCACTGACTCACTTGCTCGCTCCCTCCCTCACTCACCCATCGGCCCAAAAACAGAATAAACAGCCTCTCTGCGAGTAGTCATCACCACACAAGAGCGACTGAATGTTAAAACGTGAGCCGAGCTATAACATACACGCTGCGCTTGTCATTCATATTCATAAACACTGTCGACGTTTAGGCTCGTCTAAATTTAACATCCGCAACATCACGGCGTCTTGCTCCATTACCCTCTATAGGTCAACGTGATTTACATATACTATACTGTATTTAAAATGGTCACCATTTTCACTCATCGTGAGTGCGGTATACAATGGCGGGTGCAATTTTTACTTTGTAGGGCACATACCCTGTTTAGGATTAGGTATATTTGGTCAATATTTTAAATCCTATTTAGAAAATATTTCCCCTTATTCAAGTTTTCAAATTATCTGTAACATCATTAATACTTGCACACTGGTTAAATTTGAACACAATAATGTTGTGTTCAAATTACGTTGTTCACATTACATTGTTCAGATTACATTGTTCAAATTACATTGTTCAAATTACATCGTTCAAGTTTTACTAACTTTATATATTATATAAAGGTAGTAAAACTTGAACAATGTAGGGTAGGAGAGGAGCTATACTGTATCTTCTCCCTAATATCAAGTTTAAAAAAATAACAGTGTAACAATAATCATTTGACAATGTCGTCATTATCATGCAAAAGTGGTACTATTCAAAGCGGAAGAATCATGCATACAGTAGGCTAAAGCAGGTTTATGCAACGAGTATCACTCGGAAAACTCCTGCCACCGCAGAATGATAACAGCAAGCCGTCAAAAGTCTCTGCGCTAACGCCGTGCATGTGGCTGGCGGCACAGGTTTTTTCAATGGAAATTTTTTTTTAAATAATAAAGTATTAAAAAACCAGAGGAGGCACGAGCCTCGTCGCCTCAACGGTAGTTACGCCACTGACGACGGTTGTGAGCACATGAGGCAATTAAATTTTGAGGAAGAAAGCCTTCGTTTGAAAACGAATTAACACTTTATAAACTGAGCATACATACTGCTAACGAGTTTACCATAGGTACCCTACGTGTTGTCGCGCTGATTTACTTGTTTTTTACTTACTCTGAGTAAATTCCATTGAAGTGGCCTTAATGGTGACACATAAGCCTTGAAATCGGCCTCAATTACATGATAAATACCTTGTCTACTTACTTGCTATATCTGAGAATTTGATCCATAACTGTCAATTTCGTCTGCAGCACTTCCAACAGATTGCAGAACTAATCAACTGAACTACCCAACGCGAGGAGCATTCTGGACACTGAGAGTATAGGAAGCAAGTGAAAGAGAGGAAGTATTTGTGTGTGCGAAAGAGAAGGGTAGAAAGAGAGACAAAGAGACAGAGAGAGAGACAGAGAGAGACAGAGGAAGAGAGAAAAGAGAGAGTGAGACTGACAGACAGAGAGAGAGACAGAGACAGAGATAAAGATGGGGAGAGAGAAAGAAAGAGAGACAAACAGACAGGGAGCCAGAAAGAGAGAGACGGAAAGAGAGACATAGACAGAGACAGAAAGATACAGAGACAGAGAGAAACAGAGAGGGATAGAGAGAAAGAAAGGGGACGAAACAAGCAGATAATAATCTACAGATATGAATCTAGGCAAATAATATATACACTGGAGAGCATTGTTTGTTTGTGCGCCGTACACATGTATGTCTGTGTATGTTAGTGTGAGTGTTCATGTATGTGGGCCTTCGTGTGTCAGTATGTTCAAGTGTATGTGAATGACGGTCTTCGTGCATGCGTGTGCCTGTTAGTTATGTAAATGTATTATTGCATTTCACGCATTGTTGGATAATGTAAACACAAAACTAGAGAGGAATAATGTATACAGCTAATATCAGCTGGCTATTGATGTCCGACGAAATTTTATTTTTTATTTATATCTATTTTATATTTTATTATGGTTAGTTTGAAGTCATAACACAACTGATCTAAACTTTAACGAGATCAAGTACCTGAGATCCAGTGAAGATGCATTATATTCATCATCGTCATCATCATCATCATCATCATCAGCAGCAGCAGCAGCAGCAGCAGCAGCAACAACAACAACAACAGCTACATCAGCAGCATCATCAACAACAGCATCAGTTCCTGATGACAGCCACATGGTGGCGATGGATAGGAATACACAACTTCCATTTTCATTTGTCCACAAATCCACTGCTGCAATAGACCTAGTTTTAGTGTTGATGCAGATGATATAATGTCTTCGTTTATATTGTAGAACGTAGATCAATCCAACGCGGTCTTGGTCTGCCTTTTTTTCTTTTACTTCTATATTTTTACGTGTGGGATTTAGTAAACTGTCTACATGTATAAGGCCTTCGTTGAATGAGTTGAATTGCAGATCATTTTGGATATCCTACTGATTGTTTTATAATAATGTCTCTTATTTTCTGTTGTCTTGATATTCCTGCGATCTTCCGCAGCCATCTAAATTCTGCTATAAGAATTCTGTTAACATCCTGCTATCGCATAATCTTATAATTATTTCGTTCCTTGCAGGAAAGTCACTTGCATCATCATCTCGAATATTTTTGTCTTGATTTTCTTTGTTATAATTCTCTGCTTACTCAATTATCTGGTTACTCAATTAACTATAGTTATTCAATTTCCTAATTTCATTTATCCAAGTGTCTGTGAAGTGCGTCCAAAATTCCTTTGCATGTATTTTTCGCTGCAGCCACATTTGGTAATTAGTCTTCCAAGGTGGACGAATTGTTTTACTTCTTTGACAGTTTCCTCTTGGACGTTGATTTAGTTCATGGTGACAATATGGGCTTTTCATTCCCAACTGTTTTTGGCTTTCTCGTTTTCATAATGAGAAGATCATTCGCTCAATGGCAGCACATATCTTGTAACTGTTACACATTTATTGAATCCCAGTTGAAGTAAAACACTGTGCTTCATTTAAAGACATAGAGCGGTTGTCAACGGTCCTGGTAACTAGGGCTACCGCGGGTACCCGGGTACTAGCACACCCGACTCCGTCAATTACTCGAGCAATTTTTTTACTACTCGAATACTCACTTAATCTCAGTTTCAAATTGCAATTTCCGGTGCCAGTTATCCAAATTATGGTGAGTTAATTCATTACAAATGCAAGACCGCAATTGGCAATTGCAGGCTTGCATGAAAGTTGCAGCCTTTACCAGGTTATAGACTTATATTATTCCTTGCTTACTATTACTGACCGCTATATCTACTTAGTCTATATATGGCCTATGGTAGAAGCCATGCAACCTGTATTACTATTAAGCAGCTTGTATTAAGCACTTCCGGTATTAACGAGTACCAGCTAAGCTACTCGACCGGGTACTCGACTCCAAAACTAACGGCAGCCCTACTGGTAACTATAAGTTAACGCTGGACATTGGAAACTTTTCCTACATGCATTTTTTGCACAACATTCGCACATCAGACGGGATTTTGGAAATCCGACCATGCAACTGAACAAAGACCTTTCACATGCATACATATGAAAGCTGTTCTTTCTCGCCGGAGTTTCGCTTGTTTAGCTTTCGGGAGAGGCATCAGATGAGGGATCTGCATGAGCGACTGTATTAAAAGCAACGCATACAAAAATACTTGTCTACATAGATCTATGTCTAGTCTTCAGACGTATATTTTCAGGGCTCTGTAACTGATAAACTCAATCCTTTAAACACAGTCTCGCCGTGTTCGGTGCAAAGGTTTGTGTCGAAATGAATTTTTAATTTGCATATAGCTTTTAGGCTACTGCTTGTTTCTGGCAAATCAGCGATATTGTATTTATTTATTTATTACCAAAATTTGATATCGCCCTTCTTCCAACATCTTTTGCTCCGAAGTGCACAAGCCTCGAAGGCTCAATTGAATTTGTAATGCAGATCAATTGTGCGCGAAGGACTTGCTCAAGGTCCCTTCACAGTGACTACCATGGGGGTCCGCAGGAATTTTTCCAGGGGGGCGCAAATTTTTAAATAGTTGTCATGACTCGGACCTAAGTAGGATATCGAGGTCAACCGATCACTCCACCTTCGATGTTCGCTTCCTCGTTCCTTAATTTAAGTAAGCAGCCAGCTGCCTCTAGGCCCTACCTGTCATTTCAGCAGCTGTAACGATTATGCGAGTAAGTGCGCGCATTGCGTCATGCACGCATTAAACTTTGCGGTGACGCGCAAGCATTTATTACATTTATGAGATATTTTTGTCCTACTCATCAGGGATGTTTATATCGCGATACTTTGGTATCGCGATACTTTTGTCAGTATCGCAGCGAGTATCGCAATAGTTTTATTTTGCTGGTATCGCATGTGTAAGGCATCGCGATACCGATTTTGCGCCTGTCAGCGATACTCGATACCAATACTTTTTCTCCCTAAAGTTTTTATGGGTTCTCAAGAAATATGCGACGTCAATCGTTGCGCTTTGATAAATTTAGGCTTATATATACATGCATAGCCTCTTTGGAAAAGATAGAATATTTTATAGAACTAAAAAAGAAATGACTGTAGTAGGCCCATGTCCTTCTGCGTTCACTGGCAGAAGTGGCTTGCCTAATTAACTTTAGAGTGCTTGCGAATTTAGTTGTTCTTGAAATGAATAGGACTGAAGAAACAAAGATTGCCAGTGAGATATCAGAGCATTGTGTTCGAGCCAGAGATGTAGGGTCTCGAGACAGCGTCTCGGTCTCGAGACGTCTCGAGACAGTTTTTTAGTGTCTCGGTCTCGGAAGCCTGCTGTCTCGGTCTCGGTCTCGAGGTAGTGTCTCGAATTTTTTTAAATTGTCTTGAAGTGGATGTCTTGTTCTGTCTCGAACAAGCGGTCTCAATAAGTTTTGCGTTAACTGTCTTAACATTTTGTGCTAGAAACTGAAACCGGAGTTTACGAGAAACGGTAATTCTGGTTAACGCGCGAGTCACATGATACTGAAATCAATTCAATTGTCTTAAAGTGAAAAATGTCTGAGAGAGAACCTAAAATTGTGAATTTTGTGTTTACGCAATTAGAAGTTAGGCCTATTGACAAACAATTGGCTATTAGTTTGTCATTGATGTAAAACCACCATAACCGAAACGATCGGAACAACTTCAAGTTTCTCAGGGTGAGTAAGGATATGCGCAAATTTATAATTTCGTTTGGTATTTGGAATTGAATTTGCTTGTTTAAAATCGTCTAGAAGATTTCAGACGTGCTTTCTTGATACTATTCAGAAGATAGGCCGAAGAAGAAACATCGAAAAAGATAAAACTCGGTAATATAAAAACTGTTCTTGGGAATTGGTACGATATACACTATAATTAAGTTTCAAATTGAAATTACAAATGAACCTTATTCTCGAAAACTGATACATTAGTATTTTACAGCCTTTTATATATGATCACTTGTCTTTTACTGCCTCGAACTGTCTTGAACCTAGTGTCTCGGTCTCGATACCTCACTGTCTCGGTCTCGGCATCTCAATGTCTCGGTCTCGTCTTGGTCTTGAAGTTTAAAGTCTTGCATACAACACTGGTTCGAGCTGCGTGTCTGAAGGCTAATTAAAAGACATTGTGATTGGCCCAAGCACCTATATGCTCTTTCGTGTCAACAGTTTTTCGGCGATATTGAGGGGCCAGACATTTTAGATCCTTTTAGAATAACAAGCTGATTCCTCAAAATTTAGTCGTGAAGTCAAATTTACGAATGACTACGGGTATGTCAGCAAAATACAAAAAATTGCTGTTAGAGGTTCAAAACATCATGTTTTCAAATAGAAGAAAAGTTTAGATTGGGGCGACATCTGTGTTTAAGACGAAAACATGTACACGGAAATTTGACGAATTTGGTTTCTCTTATCTAGATTCCTTGTGATTGACCCAAGCGATTCCTTGGGATATTTTCAACAATTATCGGTGCATGAATTATAATTTATGCTAAGGTCGAATTCGGCAACGACGGCAAGGATATTGAAAAGTATTGGTAAAAGTATTGGTATTGGTATTGCAATACTTTTCAGAAAAAATATTGATATTGGTATCGCGATACTTTTAATTAGGAGGTATTGGTATTGCTATTGCAATACTTTTCTCCAGTATTGTTAACAGCCCTGCTACTCATCAAGCTCATTTTTATATAGAGAAGCTGCTGCTGTCCTAATTTGATAAGATGAAGACCTATTACAGCCAGCTTCAGAATTGGAGTATGCAGTTTGGCGCAAAATGATAATGTTAACCTAGGCCTACTCTATTTCCCTCCCTCAGAGTAGGCCTAGCATGAGTAGCCTACCTTCCCAGTCGAAGGCGGAATCGATTTCGTTCAGGAACAGCAAGACAAGGCACGTGAAACGGCGACGTAGATAGACTTTGTTGAGCACTCACTTTAAAGAGTCGATCTTACAGATCTTACGAAATTGCCCTACTCAAAAGTGCTCGTCTTCTCAATTCCTATGATGTTACCCGCCTGACTCACAAAGACTGTAGGAGTATTGGCAAACGCTTCAGCTTAACGACCCGTTTGACTACAAAGGTCAACGGATTTGCATTCCTCCCTCATCCAGGCATAAACACAGACTGGTTCCGAAGCTGCAGGGTGGGAGAGGTATATCTAATATGTTTGACAGAAGCCGTGTTAGGGAAGAATATGGGTAATTAATCAGAGACTGTCGCTCAAGCCAGAGTAAATTATGTATGTTAATTTCTATATACTTGTGTATATAATATATATATGTATAATTAATATATATTTATATATAATGTCATAATGTCATATATATAAAATATATATAATGTCCTGACTACGTGATTTGACTGCTATCTCGCAGCAATCTGCTAATATCATCAATAAGTTGTCAAGAAATGCGATACCAAATATATCCGCTGTGACCAAGAGCGTCTCTCCGTCTAAGTATTGACAATATGAATTTCCATATTACCAAGAGAGGACTCCAGCCTATGCGTTCAACTTTATAAAAAAACGTCAACACAATATATACATGTAGGTCCAACTTGTACAGCGTGCGATAGGCCAATATTTTAACGGTTGGTACACCTTATGGCCTATCAATTATTAATTCTACGCTTCTAATAATTGTTAATTTTAAATAATTTCCTAAAGACTTCAGAGTTTTCCGATCATCACGTTGAAAAATGTGCCAAAATAATCATTATAACCAAATTATCAAATTTCTCTTCAATCTCTGCAAATATGCGCAAAATCCAGGGCGCTCCTGGGGACGCCCATGGTGACTACCCGGACGAGGGTCGAACCCTTTCGCTCATCAAACACTGAACGTTACGGGCTGACCGCTCTAACCGATCGGCCACTGTGCCACACAATGTTGTATGTGTCATTTCGACTTAGACTTAGCTTTGTAGGCTTACTTTCATCCAAATGATCAAATCTAATTGTAATACAATCTAATTTAGTTGACGTAATGTAATCCTCTCTGGTGTAATCTAAAGTATCGCACGCATAAAGCTTCGCATGTAAACAGGCAAAAGTTAAGGAAAAAGTAAACGTTTTATTAGGACAATGATTTGAACTTGAATCGAAATGGCTAGAGATTTATAAAGAGAAGATATCGAACGAAACGATGAAGTCATTTAATGATAAAGCCAACAGCAAAGATTATAATATAATTTGTTATTTAAACAATGTAAGGCTGCAACAAGATGATCGCTAGTCTAGATTCATTCCCATAATATCTCACGTCATCTTACTTGCATCCCAATGTTACATCCATTGTGACCATGTACATGTATGTGTATGTAACGTAATGTAAATTTATGCGTACATGTCGTGTTTACTTTGTATACATGCAATAGGGTGATTATGCCTACATGTGATTGTATGCGTGCATAGCTGATTGCTAACACCATTGTGTCCTGTATACAGGTAGGATAATATAATGTACATAGGTATGTATGTATGTATGTATGTATATATGTATGTATGTATGTATGTATGTATGCATGCATGCATGCATGTATATATGTGTCTGTGTGAATGTGTGTTCGTGTATCGCTGTGTGTTCGTTTAAGTTAGAGTTAGATATAGTTTATATGTAAACTGGTGTATATGTTGCTATAACCGTAGGTTAGCTTACATTTTAAAAAGCAACTCCGTTACTTTTAAAATGGCACTGAATTTAACTCAGACTAGCACACAGCAATACACTTTAAAAGTCTTATGTCTGTTTCTTTGCTTGTTCTTGCTGTTGCCTATAATAGCCTTCGATGCACAGCACAGTATATTCAGCACGGGTCTTTTTGTATATGAGTTATCTTCGGCGAGTAATTGGAAAATTACTGACAAGAGGACGCATTTACAGATTATTAGACAGTCCTTTCTTGACTTCAAAGCGCTTAGCGATGTAAGATCAAACAAGAAACGCACGTCGCGTGAAAAACTCTTGAGAACAAAGGACGAAGCAGCGACCGCGTACAAGAGAAAAAACGGCCAACGTATTTTCGCAAATCTGCAAGAAGACTAAAGGAAACAGTCAATAGATTCGGGGAGAAATATTCTTTCAGGTATGTAAGTCTTGAGTAGCCTTGAGTCAGACAGACAGTGATTAGTTTTCATCCATAATGTATAGCTGTTCGCTAAAAACTCACGCAGGTATGACCAATAATCTATATGATGGCAATCTCTGAGAGCTCCTTTGGACGCTCAGCCGTGCTATCTGACCACAGGCTCATGGTGTTCATTAACTGCTATAATAATTTTCATTGACTGATTTACCATAATTATACGCAAAATCGATGCAATTATGACTACTTGATCTAAGGGCATTTGATGGCAAGGGAAAGGTGCGTTTCATGCAGCTTGGACATCACCTCAGGGAAAAAGTACTCTAGAGTTTTCGTGTGCTTGGACTTCCAGTGATATAATTTGATATTTTTATGCGTAAATGATACGGTTGGAAAAGTGTATGACATTTAAATCCTGCGTGAGATGCTACGAGGAAGATAGCGCAGTTGACTGTCTATATCGAACACCACCTATGAGATTATTACCCGATCCGTGGAAAACTGGTCACAGCGTATCCGGCGCATGTGGTTCTCCGGAAAAAGAAGCTACAGCGTACTGCCATACTGGATCTGTCCTTCATTTTGGATGGATTGTTCGCAGTCTGACACAACTTCCGGGTACCTAGATGGCGCCACTGCTTCGCGATCGTACTGCTCCGCATCCGTTTCCGCCGGACGTACACTGTCGGCGCGATGATGCACGAGCGACCGTGATCTGTTCGCCTCCTGACCGCCATCTTCTTCCGGCGCGCGGGGTCGAGTACCGGAAGTGGAGGTAGTTGTGGGCTGATTTCGCGATCGATGAGATGCGTGCTTCTGCGGGTCAAGGACGTAGTAGATCGTGGAGGAGGTTCCCTCGATGAATTCCTGTCCTGAAGTGGACAGGTCAGAGGCCATGGGGGTCACGTCGACGTAGGCTTCACACCCGCAGGGCAGTCGGCGACGCGAGTGACAGTACGGAGGCGGGGAAATACCCGGGGATATTCCCGGTGAGATTCGCGGCCCGCTGAGAAGTGGGGAGCGCTGGGATTTGTCGACGGTGTTGCACGACGTGTAGCCCCTCGAGGAGTGGGGGTCGCAGACGTCGTCCCTCGTCCAGGGCAGCTTGTCCGACTGAAGGACGATCGACCCGGCCAGGTTTCGAACCAGAGACGCGCTGTAGTACTGTTTGTCGGAGGAATTGCTGTTCGTTGCCTGGCTACGTGTTGCCAAGACGATTCGCGCCCTTTCGTTGCGCCTGAAAACAGCAATGCTTGTTTAGATCTTTCATCATAGGATGCTTTATAGATTCGAGGCTAAGGTAAAGTATAGAGTAAAGGTAATGTCAGGTAACAATTTGCATTATTACAGCCGGACGTCCCAAACTGACAGATGGAAATATGGAAATACCGATGCTTTGCCACCATACAGCGCAGACTAGTCTGGGCCTCTGGGGAAAATGCGCAGTCATAATCGTAATCTCCAAACTTCTAAAGCGCCACTTGAAAGTCAAAGTAGGTCATCAGCTTATTCACGAGCGCTGTCTCCAGTGAACACAATATGACACATTTGCCTAGAGTCATATTCGATAATTATCTTCCTCTATCATCTCTCTCTCTCTCTTTCTCTCTCTCTCTCTCTCTCTCTCTCTCTCTCTCTCTCTCTCTCTCTCTCTCTCCTCTCTCCTCTCTCACAAGCACTTGCCCCCAGTCTCTCTCCCTTTCTTCCTCTAACTCTCTCTGTCGATCGATCGCTTACTGTTACAGGCGTTTGATTAGTAATAGCATTATACTCTGTTGTTAGATCGATCTAACGGAAGCAACTCAGAGTTAATCAAATGCAATATTACTGAAGGCACAAGAATTTTCAAGGACTGAAGACGAGACGAACACATGTAATTACAGCCCCAAGATGCTTATTGCATTATGACAACTAGAGGATATTATTTGAGAGTAATACAATCCTCACGAGGTATACTTAGGTAAGCATTGGTGGATACGTGAAATGTATGACGATATTTTATGGATTTTCCTAGACATGAGTGAGCAATAAATACGTCCCACGGGATTTTATTGCTGCAATACACAAATTGTAATTTGGACGATGTTGCTCCAGAATATCTTTGTCACCAATCATGAGTCTTAATTACCACAATAAAGGTAATTTGCGTACTACCAACTAGAGTTGAGCATTATAAATTTTCGAAACCCATTCACAGATGCTAGAGTGCACGATACGTGTCCTACATCGAGGAATCAGTGCCCCAGATCTTGTCTTTGTATTTAAGGAAATTCTTTCATCGAAGATCAACACCTGAGATTCAGAGGTTGTGCGGAGTTTAACTACGATCAATTCTGAGATGAAAAGCCAAGGTTTGAGAGCTTTGCACATGCATTTAATGTGATGTAATGTAATCAAGCATTTATATAGCGCCGCTCAAATCATCGGCGCTCTCAATTCTGGAGAGTGGCTTGCTACAGGTACCCGTTGTTAAAAATTGGAAAGATTTTTATCTCGGCATACAGTACGGCCCGTAGACAGCGACCTTGCGGTAGTAAAGGATCTATCCCGTCCAATAAAATAAAAAATAAAAATGTAATGTCATGTAAATCTTCAAAACTTTCTCAGCGCCAACAAAAGCCACTTCAGGGAGACCAGCTTATTCACCCACGCTAAAGATTAAAGGTCATAAATCGTCAGATAGACACGTGTATATGGCTAACCTCTTAAGAAAGACGAGTCCGGCGGCTAAGACGAAAATTCCGATGGTCAGAGCAATGATGAGAATCATCAGTAACGATATTCCTGAAATGCAAAAATACAAGACCAACGTAGATATCGAAAGTTTGCGGCAAGGCAGGATCGTTCATCCATAGCGAATCTAGGCATCTCAAATACGTTTTACTTATCGACTTAATTTTACTTGTTGACTTAATTTACTTGTTGACTTCGTTTTACTTGTTGAATTACTTCACTTGTTTACATACATGTTCATTATTTTTTGACTTAGTTTTGCTCGTTGACTTAGGTCTACTTTACTTGTTGACTTACTTTACTGGTTGACATACAATGGGCCTACTGTTGACTTATTTTATTTTTCATGCTTATAAAAGCAACCATTCACTTGCGATACGCATCGCGTGATACAGGAAGATCTCGCAATTCGGATACATGCATGAGTGGTATAACCACAATGTTCCCTTTATTTCCGTTGTGTTATATTCATGCGGTCTTTATTAATACGAAAAGTATCCACATTAAAAAGACCGATTCTACACGAATTTGCCTCTTGTAGTAAACATACTGTAAACCATGATCCCATGGAAAGAGGTCAACGTCCGATAGGTCAAGTAATACGAGATTGAAATTGGAGCTAATGAAATCACTTCTTGAAATCTAGATGTGTTGTGGTATGCGCTTGCTGTGCACCGCCCGTCGTTTTGTCCATGACATGGCACCAACTTATTCCTGAGCGCTGCGTCAAGTCAGGGCGTTGTCTAGAAGCGGATATGCAGCGGAAGTCAGACTTACAGCAATAGAAAAGTACACAATCTTGGAAGATTAAGGAACACAGTAGACCTACATGCATTAGGCTCTTGCGACTAAAGCACTGTTGGCCACATGACTTAATCATGCCTGACAACACGACAAAAGCAAAACATCCGGACTCCGATCTCCCACGGACTATTCTTTGGACAACCACTCTGATTTGATGCATTGCTCGTGAATAAGCTGGTACCCTGCGCTTGGCTTTCAAGTGGCACTTTAGAAGTTTGGAGGTTGCGATTACGATTGAACTCACGACGGAGACATTTCGAAACTACTTAGTTGCGATGCGTTAAATCCATAATTATGAAAGTCAATATCCGAACATTTAATATCAGAGCGATGATATCAGGTATGTCGCTAAGGTCTGAAATGCAATAGCTGCTATTTCGGCTGATCATAGGGATCACTAGCTTCGATATGATACTGCGAAATATATACAAGGATATACAATACAGGAATGCAATATAGTTCAGCACAATGTTTTTGCATACACAAAAAGATATATATTTAGGTATAATCTCTTTAGGTAACGCCTTACATGAACCGGACTAAGAGATCAAATGACTGCTTTAACAGTGTGTCTTTGTGCGTCTATGCATAAAATTACAATCCAGTGCAACCAATTAGTTCGTGATTAGTGCCTGTAGAAACATAATAATATTATGTAAAAGGGGGTTTCAGAAAACATCTCCAACTCCGGTTTCTTAAGAAAGTATAGAATATATGATTCTCTAACAGAGTTTCTCTTTAAGATAGCGATTGAATTCCAAGTCAAGAGCATACTGCTCACCTAACCTTTAACATAGCTTTATTGCTTTATTACACCAGATATGAATGAAGCAACCTATGTCGTGTTAGACTGCAGCAGAAGCCTAAGTCAAACTCACGGAGCGATGTCAGATGGTGAAGCAATTTTAACTAAGCAAGCGATTTACAAGACATCGCCTGAGAGGTCTGGTCGAGTTTAAATCGCTTGCTTAGTTAAAATTGCTTCACCATCTGCTCCGTGAGTTCGACTTTAGACTTCAAGACGAACCCGTGTGAGTTTAATTCGAGAACACTACTGAGCTACAGATGACGTTACTGTCAACGTCGTTGTTGATTTTTTCTATTGCGCTGCTTCCATAAGTCGTTTTCAGGTTCATTCATAAAAATAATTAAATCACTGATGCGCTCGCTGGTTCAACTTCTTCCTGGGAATACTGCTAGGCCTACTTTAGTAAATAATAATAGCCTCCACCACAATCAAATCAAATCTTTTTTTTGTTCCTTTCAATGTACAAAAAGTTAAATATCCACTTCAGAAAATTAATGGCAGCAAATTCGAACTCCAGAAGGGTCGCAAGACCCATCATAAGTAGGGCCACCCTTACAACAGTTCAGCTTAGCGGCCTCAGTGTTATAGACTATACAGGAGTCACAGCTTTTAACTAATATCTTAACTAACATCTTAATTAACGACGAACATCTAGAATAACGACGAACAGCGGCTTACTATAACCTTCAATATAGCTTAATTGTTCATTCACACCAGGTATGAATGAATCAACCTACGTCGTGTAAGACTACAATAGAAGCCTTTAAGTGCTAAGGCACAAGATGCAACTTGCAACTTAAGTTATTGGACATACAGCAAAAACAATTCGCGGTTACATCTATTGTTCATCTCGATAATAACTAGCATTTTATTAGGTTGGCGGTGATCAACGCTCCGAGAATACATCTGCGTTACGTACACTTACTTATTAATCGCGAATTACTGCAAAACCAATTCCTCATAATCATCAAAATTTATGTTGCTTTTACGCCGCTGTATTTACGGGCCCATGATGAAAGATTGAATATTTATAAATATTTGAAAGTGAACGTCCGCGATATCATATACGCTAAACATAAAAGCGACGATAAATTCATGTAATATGCATGACGACGCAAAGTCTAAAGTGACTAATCATGAACATCATACGGTGAAGAGATAGAGAACGAGGCACATCAACATACACAGCCAGATAGAGAGGGTAAGTGAGTGAGATAGAGAAAGAGGCGCAGAGACGTACAGAGAAAGATACACGGAAACAATATGGTTCTAGAAAGGTTGACTGCTCCGGTATCTATTCTATCACGCGGGGAAACTATATCCACCGTCAATCGGTTGACGATGTTCATATTCTATAGAAGCTCGAAAATCTGTGCGTATTTTCACGTCTGGTCAAAACACCTGCAGACATGCACACCTATAATTCATACCTACACTCGCATAACTCATTTTCAACATCGAATGCTTGCCAGCTGTCTCAGAACTTTAATAAAGGAGAAGGGCGACGACGCTAATGATTGAATGATTAAATTACAGTGGTTTTAGCACAGACTAAACGTCTTCTGAACCACTTTAAACACTTGTTATGTTATGTTATTGTTGCTATCACTCAGTGTCGTTAAACTGCAACTATCACCAGAGCCTGTGATATGAGCCTCTCGGATCACTTTGCAGAACCGCAAACTCTCTGCTGTCCATTTTGTTCCATCGTAGTTACATCGCTTTAAGTCGGGAGCGTCTCTAATCATTCTCCCTCTGGTGTGGCGCTACATAAATTTTCAATTACCATTATCATGCATAGGTACATTGACGGATGAAATCCCTCTAATTTCATTTCTGCTAATCTTACACTAATTTCATAATCAATTGAATTTTGAACTTGTGGAACGCCGAAGATGAAGAAAATTCACATTCATACTGTAACCGAGATGACGTTATATTGGTGTGCAAAGGAATGGCACCATAACACCACAAGATCACACAGGAGCATCATAAGTCTGTTGAGGTCTGTGAGTTCAATTAAATATGCAGATCAAGAGTACGTGGTAAGAGCTCGTGTTGACCTTTTTATGACTATAGTCGACGGCAGGGTATCTATAGTCTTCTAATCAGCTAAGTTGATGCCTGTAATTGGTTGGGTTAAGTGGGTTAAGTGTGAGGAAGGCAGATGACAATTGAGGAAGCCAGATGACAATTGAGGAAGCCAGATGACAAGTGAGGAAGCCAGATGACAAGTGAGGAAGCCAGACGACAAGTGAGGAAGCCAGATGACAAGTGAGAATGCCAGATGACAAGTGAGGAAGCCAAATGCCAAATGGCATATAATAAGAATAAACAGATGGCTCTGTTAAGACCTGCTGCTTATGACTCCACTGGACTGATTGAAG
This sequence comes from Bimastos eiseni, assembly GCA_959347315.1. Lineage (NCBI taxonomy): Eukaryota > Metazoa > Annelida > Clitellata > Crassiclitellata > Lumbricidae > Bimastos > Bimastos eiseni. The sequence continues at coordinate 34,900,927 of OY365812.1, read as the reverse complement.
AAGACCTTTCGTGGTCGTGAGTGACGTCTGAGAGAGAAATCTGGGAAGAGATAATTATAATCGGTCAAACAAGTATCAGACAACCTATGCAGTGTAGTACATAGGTAGAGCCTTTCAGTCTCAATTGTCTCAGGTCATAAGATCGTTGATCGTTGTCTTAAAATTGAGCTAACACAAAATGAACAGATATTTGACCTTACGTTTGCCTTGTAATATTTAATTATTACAAGACAATCGTAAGGTCAAATATCTGTTCATTTCGTGCTAGATAGATGGGTTGAAACTTGAAAGTGCCTCGATTTCCATTTCTCCATTTCCGGTTCGATTCTAGTCTTCCTACCGTATGAAATCGAGATTCCAGAATTCGACAATTTCTCAATGTTAGACGCCACACCAGCTGAAAAGAAACAGATTCACTCATCAAGTGGAATACATTTGCACATCTCCGATGTATTTATTTATAAATTAATTTTTTTATTTGCTCTTTCTAAATTCTTATTTCATGATGACGTTTGATGACAATACATAAACACCCAGAAATTGTATGTCGACATCTAAGCGCCTTGATAGTAATGACCAAGACATCAGACGCCGCCGTTAACAGTGAAATTGCAATTAAAGCTGAAAATCGAGTGGTTCTGACACAGACCATAGATCTGAACCACCCAAAACCCTTGTTATGTTATGTCCTTGGAAAAGCCAGGTCGAAATACGATAGATCACAGAAATGCAGATTGAAAATATGAGCTTGAGCCAAGATAAGTTTGGCAAAAGGTAGGATAAGTCAAAGTAAGTAAGGGTACCGGCAATGCAAGGTAAGTCAAGATCAGGTAGGGTAAGGTAATAGAAGGTAAGGTAAGGTAAGATGAGGTAAGGTAAGGTAAGATGAGGTAAGGTAAGGTAAGGTTAAGTAAGGTAAGGTAAGACAATTTTAGGTAAGGTAAAGTGAGGTAAGGTAAGACAAGATAAGGTAAAGTAAGGTATGATAAAGTTAGGCAAATTAAGGTAAAATAAGGTAAGATGAAGTAAGATAAGATAAGTAAAAGAAGGGGAAAATCAGATAGGCCAAGGTAAATCAAGGTAAGGTAAAGTAAGACAAGGTTAGGTCACTCGCCATAGCGTATTATCGGTGCATTTACTGTTGTGTAATGAATTGCACGGAATGAACTGACCGACGGAGCAATTCCAGCTGTCTCCAGTCCATCTGTTGTCCCTGCACTTCCATTGGTAAACCTCTTTGCTGAAGTTGCACTTTATCGTCAGCGAATCCCCGCTTCGGCTGAACCACGAGTTTGGCATCGTAGTCAGGTCCGGACAACCGACAGCTGCGTCAGAAACAGACCAATCACTTGCCTGACTACAGACCAATCACGCGTCTTGGTTAGACGTGCAAGGTTAATTGGATTAGGTCAGATAAGGTAAGCTAGGACATGGCAAAGTAGGTTAATAAATTAGTTGGGATTATATGAGTCTTTGATATCAGTAGCAACCATAACTCCGCCGCTGATCGTACTGTGAGAGTGTCAGTCCCAAGCCTTGCTAAAGTAAGAGGGCGACGCGAATGATCTTTGCTATCCCACAATGTCGTTGAACTGTTGCAACAACTACCAGTAGCAACCAACAAGGCAACCTTGTGACGTGAGGCAGCTACACTCCGTATCTCTCAGGGCACCAGACTACTCACGAGCGTTGCGTTGTGCTAGAAGGGTTGTCCAGAGGAGATAGCCTAGCCCTCAGTCTGGTTGCTAAACAGAGCATAGAGCGGAGGCAGAAGAGCTGCAAAGAGTAGATACAGGAGGTGCCAAGAGGAACCAAAAGAAGTGTCTAGAACAGGCACTGCCGAAGCCGCCAGAGAAGAGTGAGAAGCGTACTATGTTTCGCCACAGTACGCACTGTTGCCGTTAAGTATGAGCGTCTATCTCGTGCATATATAAACTAACTTACCTACTTACTGGTTACTCACTTGCCTACGTGCCATCTCTGTGATCTGCTGCCCTCGCCAATCCATTATAAATCGTATTCACAGAAATGACCAACGGATGCTTCAACTCTTTAATGTCGGGGATTAATGCAATGCAATAGACGTGTATTTATAATGTATGGCCTGAGCTCAGGTGAGACCTTGAAGTCAGCTGCAGTCTCTAAAGGCTTCCAATCAAATTGAACGGCTGATGAAACGCGAACGTCTCTTTCTGTCCAACGAACGGACCAACAAAAAGCAAAAACTTCAATTAATTGACCTCATTGAAAAGAATTGTCTTGCTGGGCTATTCAACTCAACTAATCATCTCTGTCGTGCACATGGCTTCTACATATCAGACATGTAAGACAGGTAATTGTTTAGATCTATGTCAAATAACAGCACAAATTGCCTAAATGGATAAAACGCAGATAAGAAAAGAAATGCAACTGATAGAATATTGAGCAATGAAACTCCATCACTGCTAGCTCTCAAACAGTGCCAGCCTCAAGCCTGGAACGAGGAGGAGGGCGACGCTAATAATCTTTGTACTTACGCAGCGTCGTTAAACTGCAACTACCTAGCAATGAACAGCAATCATTTAAATTTGTCTGCAAACACTTAAATTCAGTTTTGTTCGATCGCATTAGAGCCATTCACTTGTGGCGAGTCTCTATATGAATGGCGCTATATAAATGTACAATTACCAATGCCAATACGATTCGTCATTCAACAGGTGACATCCGTGCCTTCCAAAGAATTAGGTTTTTGACCAAGATCCGGACTCTTCCAGAACAGTCATTAATGCTTTAGATAGCCTCTCAGCTGGTAATTGTATTCAGCACAGTGGCTACCACCCGTCGCGTGCAACCCTCCAAGCGGCTGTCCGCCATCTAGGGCTCTTACGATAATTGAGTTATTTGAAGAAAGTGCGCTATAAAAGTCAGGAATTTATATTTTAAAAATTCCAACGACGGCGTTGCGCTAATTTCCAATATTTAGAATTGTGTTTCGGTCTTTCCGAAATCTTTGCAAAGTGAGCGGTATGTTAATAAGTGGCATACACTTCATCATTGTTGTAGGTTCATGTTGTGGGTGCATCTACCTGGAATCATTGTGGAATGATCTTCCTCTATCACTAAGTGTTGAACTAATTACTGGTTTCTCTCCATCGGTTTCTCACTCTTTCCAGGCGTTTCTTTACCCCCTGGGTTTCAGTGTTGTGAGCGAATTATGATGATGACTGTAATGTGTCTCACTGACCTGCAAGGCCGTGGGCGATCTTAGTTATTCTTAGAGGCGATATATAAATATTAAGATACGATACGATATTGTGAATAAACTCCATTGGTAATTGTAATATACATGTAGGTATGATTTTATATATATATATATATATATATATGAAAATGGATCATTGAACGGTCCATGTCTGCGGGAGATGGCAACGCTTCAAAGGCAACGAAAACAGTATGAAAAGGAAAATTACGAAGTTAATGATGTTATGAACATCAACGCCATCTTTCGACTGTCGACCTAAATATGTTGGATGGTTCTACGTGTGTGTGTGTGTGTGTGCGCGTGCGTGTGTGGTTATTTGTGTGTTTGTTTGTGGGTGTGCTTGTGTGTGTGTGTCTGTTGTATGTGTGTATGTATGTGTGTGTAGGTATGTGTGTGTGCACCCACCATTTGCGACACTTCTAGACTATAATTATAGTGTGCATTATTTTGCTAACCGGTGTAATAACCTCTTTCGGTATAACACGGTGGTTCTTCTAAGTCATCTGAGTAGAGTTTACCATCAGATTCTGACAACTGCTCCGTTCATGTTGACATTTGTAATGGTGTTATTATATTATATAACGTTACTACAACATTTAAGATCGTGAGTCTAGCATAGCGTGCACCTCTTGGCCTTTTAAGGTACATTGGGGCAAGAGAAATGTCTGGCTCCGTTGCAAATGCATTCTTTGCGCATGGTAACATGTATACATAAATGGTCAGCACGTCATAAATCGATACCAATCGCGTAGAGCCGAAACATCCTGTATCTATAATAATCGAAAATAACCGACAAATATAAAAAATTACTCTGAAACGGCAAATGACCAAGAAAGCTAATCTAAAACGAAGAGCAATCCCAAGACCATTCCCTTAAGACCAAGACCGACGCATTCCAGACCCAGACCGAGACCAAGACCGATGGTCCGAGACCAAGACCAGGATCGACGCATTTTCGACCAAGATCATGACCAAGTCAGCAGCTTTCCGGTCTCGAGACCGTCTCGAGACCAAGACCGCGGTCTCGAGACCACATCCCTACTTCGTACATTTGTATCGGTTAACCTCCGTCACGAGGAGCTGATTCATTCTCGCGCATGCGCAGTCTTGAGGCTGAAATACCTGAAGTTTTACCTGTATGAATGAATGAACAGTTCATCAATTTGATATGAACGCGAAGTTATTATTTGGAGTAACATTTTTTCAAGGTGAGATTTGAGCTGTGGAATAACTCACATAGCGATCGTTGAAAGTTAATAGTTTCAGGTCTAACTAATTACCGTCTAAATAATACTATTCTTTCAAGAACAATGCTAGATATCGAAGGGCACACGCGAAATGACTGGGTTCAGGCAGGTTGCATAGTCATGTAAGGGGCCGTTCACATATTATATAACGCAAAAATCTCAATTTTTGACCCACCCCTACCCCTAGTAACGTTATATAATAGCAGCTGTGACCCCTTATCCATATATTATATAATAGATATGCTACCTACCCCTCTACCCCACCCCAGTCTATAAGAACATTAAAAGACATACAATCGACATTATTGTATTGCACAATTTGAAACTTTTATAACAATACAATGTTAGTTAGCACTTTAATTGTGACTAGATTATGTTAGTTAGTACTGTAATTTAGTTACTAGACTATACAAATTAGCACATTAATTGTTTAATACTAGAAATCCACGATGCATTAATAAAGTTCACTAATACAGCATCAAGACAGCATACCTTTAACAGAGTTAATACCATATTAAAACCCTTTATCGATAGGTTCGCGGTACAACTCTACATATTTAATAGCGTATGATGTATACAGAGTGGGTACTGCAACTGCAATTGGGTATTTAAGCAAACATATAAACTATTTACACATACTACAGAAAATTAAATCAAACATCTCGATGATACGAACCAAAAAAAATTATTTCAAGTAAATTAATTTAAATTTAAACCACAATCATAACAAATCACACATAATTGAATGTAAGAGTGTATGCACAGGAAATTGTCAAAATTGTAATCAGGAAATTCTTAAAAGTAGATTTATAAATAATAAATCAATTCGCCAGGTGACAGCTGATGGTGCTAGTTTTGGTTCACAACGTATTGTGAACTTCGATTAAACAATGAAAGCCCATGGTACATGGAATTTCCAATTGACAGGCAAACAGGCAAAATAGCATAAGCTGAAAAAGTTTGTTATATAACAAAACCTTCGACCCATCCCCACCCTACACAATATAACGCTAACAAAACAGGAACCCACCCACCTACCCCTTGAGCGTTATATAATATGTGAACGGCCCGTAAGTAGTACGCATAACTATATATTTTTATATATAAGCTATTTTACACATGCAGGATATATGCTAAACATTTTTTATTAAATTCAGATGTCGCGACAGAAGGGTTTTCTTCGGTAGATCAATTAAGCATTAAATTAAATAACATTCTTCTGCACGTAGCCTACGTTTCATGTTTAGCTTCATGGGTCGACCCTGAAGGTGACCACTTGATTCGCATTAGCTGAAATTGACCTGAAAGCAAGCAACACAGCCTATGACAGATCAATGTGGGCCTTTTTTTACCGTCTTTTCTTTAACTTGGCTTGCGTAAAGTTGTCATGGACGGATCGTCGGTTCGTCGGATTCTTTCAACTCCTTTCTCGGTATGTTTCCATCGACCTACAGAGCTGAAATTTTGCATACGTTTCAGGCTTGCACAACAATGCAATGTATCACTTTTTTACAGATATGACTTTAAAATTTGGTTAAAAAATGATAAAAATCTATCTAATTAAATATCGTTTAACCACTCGAACGAGTCCTCCCTGACGAGCTCCACTCGGGCAAGTTTAAATCATAAATGATATGTAATAAAAAAAAATTCTCAAGGAAATGGAACGATTGTGCCATCTACCAGATAAAAGAGGGTCCCGAAAACCTATGTTTTTACTTTAATTTTTACAAACCCAACTTTCTTTAGGACAATGCAGAATTGTAATTTGTCCTGCTAGAAGTGACTAACTATCCTCTAACAATTTTGTGCTGTGATCATGATCTTAAAACCCTAATTTTTACTCCAGAGCTTGATGTCCAGTTGGAGGTTTTTGGCTGCCAAAGGAACCAGAGAGAGAGGTGGTAGGATGAGTTTTGTTGAGGTCAGGAAGACTTGGAAAACAATGTATCAGATCGATTAGAGCCGAAATTCTTGTGGAGTTGAGACGTCAATTTGAAGTCGAAGGTCTCTGGGGTGATAAGTGGAATTTATTGTGTTTTTTGTGCAATTCTATTTTATTGTTAGGAATGTCATATGATTAAAATTTTTCCAATAAAATCGAACAAGTTATGCTTCTTAACTATTAACCGTTTACAAGGCACAGTAATCAAGGCCTGTATTACAGGTGAAAGGGTTATAAAGTTGAGTTAGTAGGGATATAAACTATTAAATTGGTGATTTATTTATTAATACAAGCATAGACTTTGGCCAAAGTTAAATCTAAACAGATAGTTTTGATTCTGTATTTTTATTATTCCAACATGTTCACTTTGCTTCTACTTGTAAGTTGGTTCTGGTGTAGATGTTTACTTGTACGCATGTGGCTGTTGTGACTCATGTTTTAGCATGTATCACCACTATGTGGGTCACTGCAACAGTCATCACCCCACCAAGTGATGTGACAGTGAAGAAAGGTGAGCAAGCCGAGTTCTTATGTGACACGTGTTCACCAAACGAAGTCATTCAGTGGTTAAAGTTTCTACCAAAACCCGAAATCATATCCATCTCTGGGCGTCTGTTTAACTCATCTTTAACTGGGAAATACCAAGTTGTAGGTAATTCTGCACTTGTCGTCAACAATGTAACTGCCTCTGATGGCCTTCAATACGCATGTCTTGCAGTGCTTGATGAAGGACAGTCGCACTATGCAAATCTGGTAGTCATTGGTATGTATTAGATTTCCCATTTTTATTTTTCGTCACATTTAAATCATTTGGAGGTTAAATACACGTGCAGTGTTGTAATTCGTTCTGACGTTCACTTGACTGCCAGAATTCAGCACTGGTGAAATTCAGTGATATCCAATACCTGACCTATTAGATCCGTCACCTAATATAGTAGACTGATTCTCACCTTAATGTTTATTTGCTACAATTCTCCATCATAATCGTGCACTTTGTTTCTCACATTTTATGCCTGTCTAAATGACAAAAATATTGGTTATAAATTTGCCATGTAGACTTAAGTAGATTACATTTGTAAGAATGTGAGGATCAGGCACCTGTGGATGTGCATTTTAACCACTGGAGACTCCTTCCATGTTGCGTAATTTGATCATGTGGCAAGCTGATTGGGCAAGTTGACTTTCTGGCTTATTGATTTTTTTTCAGTTAACATGCCGCGTCTCTGAGCAACAGATGGAGGTTAAAGCGTACTTAGGTGACTCAATCTGCAATTTGTTTATGCAAATGTACCTCTGTTCATCCAGAAAAATGCTATTTACTCATAAGTAGGCCTATATTGCAAGCGTGTGATGCACTGGTCCAGCATTCAAGACCTTTGGCTTTCATTGGTGGCTCAAGGGCTTGAGAAGAGGTAATGAACACCTCTCCCAAGTCTGTATGAGGTGCCAAACCTTCATTTTACTTTGTGTACTGACTTTCGTTGGTTCATTTGTGATGTTCTGATGACTGTTTCAGAGCGCAAATGAACAGTTCGTAATTGGTTTAGTGGATATAATTGTAATTAAGGCAATTTCTAAACCACCGTTAGTAGCAATCTACTTCTATGATGTTCCACACACACTGTATGAAAACAAGGGGACTCAAAATAATTTAAACACAGATAATCACATTTAATATTATTGTTAAGGTAGTTAATATTTTTTATTAATCAATTGCTGAATACACTTTGGAATTGGTGATTTATTTTATTTGTCTAACAGTAGGTGGATTGATTGGTTAATTTTTTTGAATTTTAGAGAATTGAATAATGTTTTATTGTATTCTGTTACTGGTTTATTAATTTATGTTAATTTTAGATAATTTGACCACTTTTGTAACTCCTATGGATGTCATGACCTCTGGTGACAATGTTACCCTGACGTGTGTGCTGCAGTTTGGAGGACCAACGAAAGACAACTCAATCTATCCGCTCTCACCTGACCAGGAACTCCATCTTTCAATTTTCTTGGGTGATGAGGACCTCACTCCAACTGCCACGGCAGAACAGAGAAGAAATGGATCTGATGCTCAATCAATTCAGATCAACACCTTGGTTAGAATAATTTGTGTTAAATGTTCTTTTGTGTTTGTTTTAACATATGACTCATATTTCAAAGCCACCATCTGTTTCATGGTTTCAGAATAAATGCTGGATCCAGTGGAATTGCTGAGATTTCATCGTAGGGGTTGCGTAGCCTATTGCATAGAAGTAATAAATAATAATAATAATAATAATAATAATAACGACGATTTATAAGGCGCCGTATACGCGGCCATACCACTTCAAGGGCGCCTAACAATCCTAAAGTACATTTAGTCTGCGTAAAATCTAAAATGGATTTATGAGGCGATTTTTTGAAAGCATAGAATTGTAGACAGTCATGGACTGCAATTTAGTTGTTGGCAGTCAACCGCATGTGCAGAAAATACCATTTAATATAGGTGAATAGGAAAATATATATGTTTCAGGATATCTGATCTATGTAGCTGACATACATATAATTACATACTTTTACGGTTGATGCAAATGGTGATAGGTCAAGCATATGATTCTGGTGGAGCATAGCATTCAGTCAGAAAGTGGTCATCATTTTTCTATTGGTTCACTTTACACCAACCGCTGGAGCAAAGTCACTCTGAGGAACAACTTCTGTTACTGAGCTCAGCCTCAGGGCCTTACCGAGCTATAATTGCTCCCTGTGCCTAGCATTAATCTGGCGCCCCCAAATTTTGAAAATAGTGCATTTTATGTAATAATAAGCTATTCCATTCTGAAATTTGCGCCCTTACCACATTTGCGCCCTGGGCCATGGTCCCGCTGGGTCCCCCATCGGTACGGCCCTGCTCACCCTTAATCATCTGATGGAGCAACTGAGATTGTGTTGTGAAGCATCTATTATGTCATATTCATTAGCAATTTTCCCATTAGAATTAACAGCAGTGCAAACGCTATCCTGGATGGACTATTTATACGTCGCTGAATTTAATAGTAGTTGTGGGGAAATAAAAATGACCTAATATTGAAGATGTCCCAAAAGGAAATTATTACACCAAGCAGTGATTTTTTCTGGCAAAACGTGCCGGAACGGCGTTTCGACGCCTTTTTTCAATTACTAAAAAAAACTAAAAAAATAGCAGTTGTGCAACAACTGTAGACTTTGATATAAAACTTATAGTTGCATTTTTTTACATTCTAAAATTTGCAAGTAAGTTTTTATATAGATTGTGGTCATTCTGTCCTATAAAATTTATTTTATTTGGCAGCAAATTTTTTGTGTAATTTCTTTTGACATTACACATGTGTTCCGGCACATTTTTTCTAGAAAAAAAACACTGGCATCAGGTATCTATTAATAGCCTTTTGTCTTTTTATTCTTCAGTCGGTGAATCACATGGTCACATTGGATGACGTTAACAAGGAAGTACGTTGTCGTGTCAATTCGATCAGACCTTTCTACGAAGACTTCGTTAACAGTGCACTTCCATTTAAATGTATGTAAAACTTTATTACCAATCGCCTTTAAGTGGCTGGCTTCATAAACTTATTAGTTATGATGATGATGAACCTTTGTTTCCTCTGTGTTGAAATATATGTACATTTAGATCATTAACTCTGTATAACATTGGAATAACATTGTCTCTTTATTCCAGTCATTTGGCATTATTCCTGTTTGTCCGCCACCTTGTGTCTTATGCGTTAGCCACCTAAGCCCATTTTATCCATTTTCTTTAAACTGAAACAGAAACAATAGAAATAGCCCAAAAGCCGTTTGAAACGCTCAGTTGGAACAACTGAAATTCCGTTTCAGCTTTCTCCGATTCTCTTTCAAACAAGTAATGTCAATTCTGAAAGCTAATTAATCGATCACATTACCTGTTGACTTTTACGATACCTCGCTAATAGTTAATAAATTAACTAGAAGCCTGTTGGTTCAGTTTATTTTAACGATAAACATTTTTAAATTAAAAGGCATTAAATTAACCAGCTACATGTAATATTCTGGCAGGTTAAAATGTCCACTCTCACTGTTGTCAAGGCTGTACCGAGGGCGGTGCAGGCGGTGCCGTGGCACAGGGCGCAAATATTGAAGGGGCGCAAATTTCAGGATGGAATAACTTTAATTATTCCATAAGTTCTTTCTTTCTTGAAAAATGTGGGAGCGCCAGATTAGGCTCTAATGCTAGGCACAGGGCGCAATTATAGATTGGTACGGCCCTGGCTGTTGTGCCTCATCTCTCAGCTTTCCATATCATCCAAACCAGCGTCATCTGTATTGGCCCTTCTCTTGTATACACCTGCCTTCATTTTCCTTTGATTACCATACTCAGTAACGAATCTCCTTTCTTTGAAAGTGAGCAGTTTTGTATGATTTTTGTACTTTTGTTGTGCATGATGCCATGATATCATGTAGGCCAACTTGATTTTCGTCATGTAGGCCTACTGATGTCAACACACGGCATAATAGGGAAAAATAGTACGGTTGCACATTGAATACCACCATCTTCAGCAAAGGCAGCACGATCTTATGTAGACCTACTGATGTCAACACACGGCATAATGACGTACGCGTAACAGTATGTAGGCTAAATTATAGGGAAAACACGTACAGTCGCACATTGACTACCATCACTTTCAGCAAAAGGCAGCACGATCTCGTTTACGGCAATAGGAAAGATGACTAAAGAAGATGACCGTAGTGATAAAGAGAGATAAAATGACCAGATGAATAATTGTCGAGTATTATGCTATCCGTACGAAAGCCTAAAAAGCGGAAATCTATTATATACGAGCATTAATAGATCGCAGCTGACGTTATTTACAATAGGCCAACGTCTGCACAAAAAGCTATAGCTGCCTTTGTGAGGCTTTGTGAAGGCGCTATATAAATAGCCAGATAACGTATGCACGCACACATGTAACTCACCCAAGCCAATATTCATCACCGCCTTGAGTATTATCGACGCAGTATGTAATTCCAGATATAACTATTGGCGTGTATAGGCTAACTTCCGTAAAATATATATAATGCTATAGGCTATTTTTCACACTGAAGCAATCGGAGATATACGTGATATACGCCGGATTAACGAGATGCTTAGAATATCTGTTTCCTTAATCTGTTCCGCCGAGTCGCTGTCAGATGGAGATAGGACTAAGTACGATTAGGGTCTGTGGTCTTCTCAAAAGACGACGAGATGACCACACCTGAGATATGAGATTAATCCATCACGCTCCCACTCACGACCACCTATGCAGGCGATCTATCTTTAGAAAGCCTTAAATAGCGCACATGTCGCATATAACATAATTATATGAACGAATACATTCATAAAACATATATATATACATATATATTTTGTAAGTTCATATGTATTATATATTTTATTACGCATTGTATTATATATATATATATTATATATATATTATATATATATGTGGGCGTGTGTGTGCGCGCGTATGTGTGTGTATGTGTGTGCGTGTGTGTGTGATATTAGACTATACACTGGCGATGCTCATTAGCGTCCTCCTCCTCCTTTACCCAAGCTTGGGACCGGCACTGTCAGAGTGCAAGTGTGGAGGAGTTCTCCTTACCTTGACTCAACTTACTTACATATATTTCCTTACATTGCTTTACCTAGCCTCACTGTCTCTTTTCTTGCATATCAAAATTCAAACGCTTTTATATAGCGACCGGATGGCCTACACCAGGCCAGCGTTTCAACTATGGTTGATCCGGCGTGAACCTTCAATACAACGTGTCGTTACTCATCCAACCGTATGCCTTGCCTCAGGTTATCTCACCTGGTGAGAACACGAACCAAGTTGACCAACTCGCAGGTTTCAAAGACCTCCAACAGCTTTGGAAAACAGAAAGGCAGCCTCAAAATGAGAACATTTCTGCTTATAATTCAAAGGAACTTTGAATGACAATATTAGCGTCATTTCTCAACGCCTACTGGTATGGAAAATAAGTTGGCCTAACCCCACCTTAGACGCCATACCAACTTCCGTATGGCCAGTATGATACATGTTATAGTGTATGCGCGCATGTTTGCATGTATCTATGTTTGCATGTATCAATGCATTTATGTGTATGTGTACATATGATAATTTACGTAGCGCCTCAACACATCCGATGCACCATACCTCTGTATTCGAAGACGTAGTAAGGACCATAGATGAGGTGGTCGTTTCGAATGATTCCAACTTCCAATCGGTTACTAGAAGTGACGTAGACAATCGATTGCCTCATCACTCCTCCGCAGACTGTGACGTTCCGCGGGGAACGTAGTCCGCTGTCGGCACTACTTCCGTGGGCCGCCGCAGGTTCCCGGATGATGGCGTAGGTCTGGCAGGGCGCGTGAGGTGGCCGCGGGTGGTGTTTCTTACCGCCTCTGGTCAGGCCGAAGTCGTGCAACGTGAGGCGGACGATCTGACCCGGTGAGGCGGTGATCGTCCAGGGGGTGATGAGGCCCCCGCACCCGGTCAGCTCCGTGACGAGGCTGGAGAGGAATCCGCCCTGTGGAGAGGAGACGGCGTTGGTGCCTGGATAGACGCAGAAGTCTTTTGACGTTTGAACTGAAAAAGCGGAGAAGACATAAGACAGGTCAGGATACAGATTGCTAAGGTCAGAGCAAGGCGGGGCAATGGTTGAATGGTAACACGCAGGTAAGAGGAACAGAAGGACGCGGGTTCGATACCCAAAAGCCCCAAAAGTTTCGCACAGCCTTCCAGTGCATGGCGACTCTAGACTTTTCCGACAGACGGGCCACGAAGGGATTGGGGAATCTGACATCGGGCCACTTGGATGTCCGATATCTTCAAAACTTATAGTGGACTAAAATGTCGAGGGCCTCCAGGAGTCACTGACTCAGTTGGTGGGCAGTGGTCAAACCTGACCCCTATAGAGTCGCCACTGCAGCATGGATTCTCCCATAGACTGGATGTCTCTAGGAGAATTATTAAATGAGTTGCAGTTGGAGCGGCGCCTAACAGGCTGACATACAGTCATGAATAGATTCTTGTTTAACTTCTCCTCACGTGTTCCTATATTATTTCATGTAGTCATGTCAGGCCCACCGACAGAGGGGAAAAGAGCAATGATCGTGCCCTGACAGTGCCAGTCCTAAGCCTGGGGAAAGGAGGATTGCAACGGTAATTATTATATGTTACTGTCAGAAAGTATCGCTAAATGGAAACTATCCAACAACTATAGCCAATAAATGATCCTCCAAGCAGCCTTCATATATTTTTATTCTCAAGAGTTAAATTCCGCCGTCAATTGCGTAAAGTACCGTAATTGGGGCTTTACAGTGGATGGACGGTACAGATTGATGGACGGAGGAAGTGGACGATTGAAGCCAGTTGGCCTGGAGTTGAACCGCGGAACTTTATCCTAATAAAGCACCGGACTTAACCACTGGATCTCAGCATAAACGACACGCAATACGCTACAGTCAGTCGCATCGTCAAGTGGCATTTATATAGCGGCAGTATATCAGACGGATAGCTTAGGAGAAGGTGGAACCCCATCCGACTTAAGGCCAGTCCGAGACAAACTCGGACACATCTGCAGTTGACTATACTCCTCCGCCCAAGGTCAGGCTTCTGACTTTTCCCGGCTTATGGACGGGAAACTAATGTTATTTGCGAATTGGAAATCAAGACTGACACAAGGGCAAGTTGTCTATCACCGCATTTCTAATCGATTATTAGCTCAATGCAACCGGTTTTTAATGTATACCGTTCCTATGAAGGAATTCATTAGACAAATTAGAATAATTTTTTGGGAAAATATCAAAAATTAGAAAATTTTAACTTAACCATTTATATGCTTATATTGAGTGTATTTCTTCAATTAGCTACTATTAATGCATTTCAAGGTCTATGAAATGCCTATGAATTTTTTATTTGACATCGTAAGCGTTATATGATGATTAGGTAAATATCCGTGATAGCACTAGAAAAGACAGTTTTAAAATAGAAAGTTAAATGTCTTCATGAAACTGTACTGTATGATACAGAAGCTGAACCTCAGTCAGCCTAAAGGTCAAAGGTCTTCACCCAATAGATCTGCTAGCCCTTTGTTCAACATCCGACATCGTAATTATAATATTATCTATCAATAGATGGGGATTCCTTCAGAGGTTGAGAACTCTACCACTGCCAGTGTTTATAAGGAGTATTGCCCCAGTCTCAACCTCGAGTAAATTAGGAGCGCAATGCAAGCTGCCGCCATAAGAGGTTTTTAAACACTGAAAACAGCTTATGATGTCGAGGTCATCACTACCAACTAACATTCCTTCACAAGGGAGGAGCTCTTCTCAAGCGCTACAAACACAACCAAGCATTAACAATCGCTCAGCATTCTGCGATCAACTGCAATGACTTTATGTTGATCTAACAGTTTAACTGAAAGTAATTAATAATAAACAGTCAAATAAAAATACGATCGTGATCATATAAATCACCGACAACGCTACCAAGGATCATGGGACATGGGCGCATCAAGGAATCAGTTATTGCAGTAGAACATTTTCCAACTCAACAGCTTCTATACAATAAAATGCAACTGTTATTTCATAGCGCCTTTCTTAGAGTTTAGTTCAGAAGTGCACACACGCCTCGGCGGAGCAATTGCAGTTGTACTGCAGAGCAATTGTGTGCGAATGACTTGCTCAAGGTCTCTACACAGTGACTGACGCCTCGGACGAGAGTCGAACCAGTTCACTCAGCGCACACTGAGTGCTACAGGCCGACCGCTGTAAAAAATCGGCCACTGTGCCACACTTCTGCGGCGTAACGAACATGTTAAACAAGTTTCTATCTGTTGAACTGTGATCTGCTGCGACTATCCAAGTGAACGGAAGTCAGGTGGATCAAGGGCTTGGCCAATCAGCGTGATCCTTTATGCAAGGCAGGATAGTTCGATAATATTCCTCTTTGTCTGCGTTTAATCAACTGATATAAAGCACCCGTTGCCAATCAAATTTGTCCTTTGTAAATATAAAGCCAAAAAACAGACCTTCTGTACAGGCCAGGGTAGCGATGAAGAGAACCTACCGATAAGCTACATCTGTACCCAAGTTCATTTAGTCCTTATACATGTATAGCCACACTAATAATACCGCTTATATTCAGCGAATTGACCAAATTATACGACTTATTTTCACTCTTTATATATATAGTTATACATACCAGGGCTGTACCGAATAGGTGACCTTCACTATTCGGACGAATACGAATAATAGAACCAACTATTCGGCCGAATACGAATACGAATAGTGTACAAAAAAGGTCAACCGACAAATTTCTAAATTTAAGATGTGAGCAAAACTTTCAGTTCAGTAAATTTAATACATGGACTAAAAGTAAATAATTATAGTCAATTATATGTGTAATTTCTGCATTGTTCTGCCTATCTGTGTAAGCTGGTAATGGAACCAATGTAACTAAACGTAGAAATTAGACGGCTGAAACTGCGATGCTGCGGTCCTGGCAGTAAGGAGTTACTTCAGTTCACTCAGTATAGCAGCCGCCTCATGTGCAGGAACAAATGACATGTAACCACTATTCGTATTCGGACCGCTGCTATTCGGCCGAATACCAAATAACTGCTTGGTCCACTATTCGGCTCCGAAGAGAATACGAAGCGAATATTCGGTACAGTCCTTATATATATATATATATATATATCCAAATGCGACTTCGCTCTGATATAATCGAGGTGAAACTTACTTAACTTCGTAATACAATGTTTATCGATATAACACTTAATTCCCTCTAATGCACAAAGGCCTATAATCAATTTCGATTAAACTTTAATACAGGTGATACAACCTGCCTTTGCCATTTGCAATTTGTCTTTAAAATAAAGGTACTCAAAACTCATAACCCACCATCAAAGATTTTTATAGCACCTCTTAGAGAAATTGGAAACATAAACGGTTTATCATAAATCTGAATGACGGGCTTAATAAGCTCACGAATAAATAAGTAGCTGGCCCCAACACGCACGTAGAGCCGAGCACATTTACTTCGACGTAAGCCATACCTTTAATACAGGTGTAGCCAATTTCCAGGTATGGCTTGAGGTCATCAGGGCACGGCTTGAACTTGGCGAACTCCGAGTCCGGTATGCGGATCTCGCATCTCCTCCGACCTGAACAGCGCGAATCCGCCAGCTCCTTCACGTCAGCCACGCATCCCAGGTGTCCGTAGTCGAGTTTCACGCACCTGCTAATGCGCATGCGCCCGTAAAGGGCCTGAGTGATGACGATGACCTCATCGACAGAACACGTGGCGTGGAACGACTCCGTTTCACAGAAGGAAGAGAAACTGTCCGATAAGTCTGTAAATGTAATGAAAATTATTCGAATATAGGCTCTAATAGTAATAATAATAATAATAATAATAATAATAACAATAATAAAAATCATAATCATAATAATAATAATGACAATAATAGTAATATAAATAATAATTGTAATAATAATAATAATACTATAGATAATAATTGTAATAATAATTGTAATAATAATAATAACAATAATACTATAAGTAATAACTGTAATAATAATTGTAACAATAATAATAATAATAATAATAATAATAATACTACTACTACTAATCATAATAATAATAATAATAATAATAATAATAATAATAATAATAATAATAATAATAATAATAATAATAATAATAAAGACAATGATAATAGTAAAATAAGAATAACTAATTTTCTACCAAATTTGTGGGAACCATTCATGTTGAATTATTGATCCTAAACATATCGGATTGACGAAACTGGAACACTTATGTTTTTATCAGAATATCGACAAGCAGCAGGCTTTCATTTGCACAGAATTCCAGCATATTTAACCCCTTGTAGTAATTAAAACCATAGAACACTAACTGTAGGCAAGTCGTAATCTTCACAGAACCCTATCCTACAGCGCAACCCCAGAGCACATAGGAGGGAGCAGCTCATTCACATGCGCCGTATAGTCTATATGTAGCACAGAACAAAGATGTCTGCTGGTACGAGACACGATGTGAATGCCTACAATTACTAGAACATCGAGGGCTGTGGATACTGGACACAGTACATTCGAGTCGATATTTGAACGAGATAACCGCCCTGTATAGTCTCACGATCCCTCGAGACCGGAAGCGGCGGCCATCTTGCTATTCATCCGCCATTTTCTCTATCACTCGTGACCTCGTTTGTGTTCATCGCATGACCGCTCGGACTATATATCGCGGAGGAGTGCACATCGCCGAAATGACCAAGGATATTATATGCGGGAGACAAGCGCGGCCACTGGGACAGCTGGCAAAATGGAGTCCATTAATAGGTGGCGCAAAACTCATTCGCACGGGACACCGTCCGACAATGGACTCACTGATAAGGTTCCACGGTATGTGAAGCCGTCGCTTGTTCCGACGAATTGAAGCAAGGTCTACTGCAGCAGGAAAATCATTCGGTCTCGTTGGCTTCGTCTCTGGCCTTGTATGAATCGCTGACTATAATGGTACTTCTGCCGTCTGTCCGCATTTATGCCGAGATAAGTGTATCATTGTTATCATTGGCATTGTTATAGATACCGTTATCTTTATCGGTATCTCTGTTGCCCTTACCGGTTTTCCACTTATAATCGATGTTGTGACCTTTTAACATCGTTGTCACATTCACGGGTACCGTTGTCATCACAGTTATCGCTACCCTAATCGTCAGTTTAATGTCCTCTATTATCGGTACTTTAATCATATGTACGCTCGTGTGTCTGCCTATTTGTTTTACTGCCTATTTCCGCCATTCTGTTCCTCTATCACTGTCTATCTCTCTCTCCATTCGGTCATTTTTTTGGCCATGTACGCGTCGATCCCTTAATCACAGATGACTTTTTCTCAAGTCGACTTAATCGGTTTAGTGCGCATAAGACGAAGCAATGGTAGCGAACTGAGCCTCAGCAATCCTACCAAGCGTTGAAGCCGTACGCTAAGTCCATTAGCAATGAAGCTTCTCTTGCAAACATTTCCAAATGCAGGGCACCAGTATATGTACACACACCCACCCACACCCACGCAAATATATATATATAATATATATAAATATATATATAATATATATAGTTACATATACAGACCAGCTTGTGAATTAGGCCTGTTATACAATCGATGCATGCCCAACTTACAGTGCATATGCATTGACTGCATAACGAATACTTACGCGCAAACATATATATATATATATATATACGGATGGGTATAGTTGGATGGATCGATGGATGGATGAAGGGAGGGAAGGAGTGTTGGATGGATGGATGGATTAGTTGTTGCATGAATGGATGAATTAATGAATGAAGGCGTGAATGATAACGATAAGAGGTTCAATACGGTAACGATGACAGATAGATAGATAGATGTAGTGATGCATAGGAATAATGGATGGACGTCTCAATAATTGATATATGTTTCAGTGGATTTTTTCACTCTACAGGTCTCACCTTTTCCAAAAATTCTTACCCAGAACCACTCGATCATTCGTGCACCCTCAAGTCCTCGACCAAAGTGATACCCCTTTAAAAGCCACGCTGCCTCCTCCGCCCTTCCTCGGTTTACCCTTTTGACAACACATTTGATTTGACGCAGCGCTCGTGAATAAGCTGGTGCCCTTCACTTGGCTTTCGATTTTCGCTTTAGAAGTTTGAAGTTTGGAGATTACAATTACGATCGATAGATGTTTAAACGAGTGAATATTATGTTTCAATTGATTGACAAGTGTTTCGATGACTGGATGAATGGAGGATATGTTTGAATGTATGGATGGATGTTTGAATGGATGAATGAATGTCTCAATAGATGATTAAATGGATAAAC
The DNA here is from genome assembly GCA_959347315.1 of Bimastos eiseni. Classification (NCBI taxonomy): domain Eukaryota; kingdom Metazoa; phylum Annelida; class Clitellata; order Crassiclitellata; family Lumbricidae; genus Bimastos; species Bimastos eiseni. The sequence goes on along the minus strand of OY365812.1, from coordinate 34,881,571 downwards.
AGATATTTCAAAGGACTGATAGACAAGTCATTGAACGGTCCGTATAGATGGTTCAATGGAAAAAACATGATTTTATGCATGTGACAGATGTTTCAATGTTTGGATATATGTTTTAAAACATGGATAGGTGTTTTAAGGAATAATCTGTAACCGTAAAGTTTGATTAATTTTACTTCTGAGAAAGATAAACCGTAGAGAATAGACAGCGACAGTTAGCAGCGACAAAGACCGAGTTATAGAGGCAGGGATGTATACGCAAGGACAGTTAAAGACGGAACAGAATAATATATTAACTAACGGACATTATTCCTGGGTTAACACTCACAGTCAAAAGCTCATTTAAGAACTTAACGTCTTTTACATACATGGATAACAATAACCCAAAATAGTAGGCGTATGATTTATACAGCGTGCTTAAAATGTGCTAATTAATCAAAGAATTTGAGTGCACAGATGAACTTATTCAAAGCGTGCTGAGAAGAATATTGAAGCACGGATAATCGAACGAGAGTACATCCAAGGCGGAATGGATGATGAAATTGAGCAAATTGTGGCTGTGCTCTTTTGAGTTAATTGTGGTTGGGCTCTTTTGAGTAAATTGTGATATTGCTCTTCAATTTACATAGAGCGGCAAACCTAAATGTCCTTTTTCAACGAAACTGTATAGTCGGCGGGTCAATTTACGGGGAAAATATGTAACCTAACCACCCCAAAAATGGGAAAAACAGGTTTATCAGCTGAATCTATTTATTAACATGTTAAAAGTTTACTCTAACCTGACCTTCAGAAACGGGTCATTTTCAAGATGGCGTTCAACACGGACGCCGAAAGCTAAAATCGTCAACATCAATAGAACCATTCAACCTATAGAATGGTGCTATTAACGTCTATTATAGTTTGCTATTTAGCATGAATAATATTATCGGATTCCGATGAGAAACCTTTTGTTCGCATTTTTTTAGGGTTCAGTCATACAATGACCTGACTATTACACAGCCACACAATAGGAGAGTGATTCAAGAAAAGAGACAATATCAGAGTTAGAAACACAGAGAGATGAGAGCAGATGAGAATGAAAGACAAGGAGACAAAGAAGCAGCTGTACAGTGCTAATTCTGCACCCACATATAGAGATGCACACGTACACACGCGGACAGACAGAAACAGAGACGGAGAGAGAGAGACAGCGCAAGGTACGTGACATCATCCATCACCATGATGACAGGTATATGACCAAAAAGATCAGTGCTAATGCAAGGACTCGTATAACTTCCAATTTGCCATCGGTTGCATCGGCGACGATTCTATCCAAAATACATCACATTTCATCTGAATTGAGTGACCTAATAATTATTATAGTCCATCGCCTTTAGCAACCCGTGTATAATATTTACTAATGTAGGGACGTCTCATACATAATAAGATAGTAAATACACAGATGCAGCGATTCAATGTATCTTTGTTAATATAACGTTAAGTGTATATGCAGGTGTTAATAAGAATGAATAAAGAAATATATGATGAACTTTTATACGTAAACACATAATTGCAAAAGAGGTAAGAAGCATACTTTATATTCACGATGTAGACAGTACAGTAAATGTATACAAAAAACCGTGTCAACATCGACCTTTAAAGCTAACAAATATGATGAACTTCTATATAGCACACAGATATACATGTCTATTATAATTACATAAAATGCAAGAAGCATAAAACCTGTTTTCGTTTACGATCCTACAAATCGACATTGGCCGCGTCACAAAACATCAAGCTTTCATTAGATACAAATGATTGATATTTATATACAAAAATACATACATGCATGCATATATATACATATACATGTATATAATATACAATGTATGTATTTATAAATGATTATTATTGGTGACGGCGGTAGCAAATTAAGCCAATTTTGCGACTCTATTGTAAGGACGATATCAACGCTGGCAGCGACGACTGGTGATACATATAATCATTAACCAATACGAAAATATCATATGAATATATCTGTCACATACAACTACGCATTTGCATCATGATATGTACACAGACACATGGCATAGACCTGTATACAGAGTGTGCCAAAAATTAATGAAGTATTCGTTTTCGTTATAGATTTACTGCACTTATTCATTTATAATGCATAAATATAGCTAATAATATACAGACTACAGAAAATAATATATCAGAATATATAAATAAAAATGTTTGCCAACACTGTGTGCATTCAGTCTATCGTATGCATACATATATAAGTTACATCATGTAGTAGATATGCGAAGTGAAACTTGGATTACATTTATACTATCACTAAATGTTACCAAAACCAACTCTTCCGTTCTCATCGCAAATACATGTCCACTAAAAGTAGAGAGCTCGTTCTTAACAATAGACCTGCACCTATTCACCATATTTCTTTGCGTCCATACGTCGATCAATTTCTCTCCTCAGCCATTCTTGTATTCCCATCCGAATTTATCAATGGCGTCTTTCCAGGTATCACTATATCTCTGCCGACCTATGCGTTAAGTCACTCGCGAGGTTGGGGGAAGTTCCTGCAAATATGGCTGGAGAACTGCTTGGCACGAGATGTGGAAACTACAACAGCGGAGAGGAAGAAGAAGGTGGTGATAAAAGGAACAACTACCACAGCAACTATGTCACCTCTACCATGGCCACAGAGTACAACATTGCAAGAGAATACTAGCTCGACAAAAAGATAATAGGATCATAACCATCAAGACACTGTGTGATAACATAGATCATTAGCGTCGCCAACCTCCTTTATCCAGGCTTGAGACTGGTACTGTCAGAGTGCGAATGTAGCGGCGTTATGGTCAGGTATACTTGTTTGACCTCATTATAGAGTATTTCCAATGGTATGGGAGTATACAATAAATGCAACCATTGACCAATATTTATCAATAAATTATAATACAAGAACTATTTCCACGTAGATATATATTTTAAATAAAAATATTTACCACTCGCTCGTGCCTTCTATTTACATACCTCTACAGGTAATTACAATCACATGTAAAAGTAATTCTCAAGCCCAGAAACGTGACGGTATTTCTCGCACAAGGGAATTGCATAATAAACTATACAAAAGGTTGATTTGCATAGCGCTCAATCTCAGAACGCAAATTAGTATACACGCATCCAAAGAAGTATTTAAGAATATGTATATATATATACGCATAGGCCAAACTAAACTGTACACATATGTATATATCCATTATTTATAGATCTGTTTCGTTCCAGAAACCTGTAATGTACAGAGATCGAATGATATAATGTACCCAGAGCGCTCAAGACTTCGTCAAGATAACCACATGCACACACACACACATGCAGACGCGCATATGTATATATATACGCACATGTGTATGTATATATATATATGAACATATGTATATGAAAGTATGTGCATATATATGTATATGAAAGTATGTGCATATATATGTATGTAACTGGTTGATCTATTATTTAGAAAGAAACGGTGGCGCGTAGACACTCTTCAATTACTCGAGGGAAATTATTTTGTCGTAAAACGTATCTAGTTGCATCTGGTCCGAAAATGGCCAAGAGAGTCGCACGAGCTCCGTAGAAGGAGGAGGTGGAGGAGCAGCAGGGGAAGGAGGAAGAGCAGGCAGAGGAGCAGAGAGAGCAGAGGAGGACAAGGATTGGAGCGAGGGAGCAGGTGGGGAATTGGTTGAGCAGGGGAAAAGGCGCAGGTCGATGGGTAGTAGAAAAGAGGAGCTGTAGACGTTGGAAGAGCAGGAGGAGTAGAGAGGCAAAGGTTCAGGAGAAGCAGGTGTAGGAGCATAAGGAGGAGTAGGGGCGAAGGCAGGAGCATGATGAGCAGTATGAGCAGGATCAAGAGACTCACGAGAGAGAATAAAAATGAGTAGAAGCTCATGAAGTAGCATGAGAAGGATAAAGATGGGAATATGAAGAAGAGAGAGGAGGAGGAGGAATAAGAGAAGGAGGAGCATGCGGAGAAGGAGCATAAGGAGTAGGAGGAGCATGAGGAGGAGACGGAGGGGAATTTGAAGAAGATAAAGGAGAAGGAGGAGCATGAGGAGGAGAAGGTGGGTTATTTTAAGAAGAAAAAGCACGAGAAAGAGAGGAATGAGAATGGAGAGAAGAACAAGGATGAGAAGCATGAGTAGGAGGAAAATGTGGAAGGTACATGCACGGAAAACCTCTATCTCACGGTCACCATATGGTCAGGTCAGAAACCTTTCCCTTTAAGACGAGTGATCGTGTGTAAATGCGTGCACGTCGGATGCACATGCGGCTCCAATACATGCACATCTGGGAAACGTTGGTAATATAATTGAATTTAATGTAACTGGCGCCTTACAATTGAAACTTACACCAGTCTAAATGGTAATATTATCGTAATTATTAATAAATCACACTAGGCTTCTTTCTTTGATTTTCATAAGACTCGTGTCAATGACTCTAGCAGGCACAGTATACAGCTTTAAACAGTCGAGTTATAGTGTTGGCGTTAGCGACAACTCCATCAATGAGTACTATGTAGTGTAATGCTATAACTGTGTAGAGTACAGTCGCCGTATTCTCAAATGTGTCTCTGTATCTTATTAGTTGGGCATTTTAAAATATCTGTTTGTTTGTCTCTAACATAGTATATATATATATATATATATATATATATATATATATATATATATATATATATATATATATATATATATATATATATATAGACACGTCAGCTTTACATAGAAGAAAGTGAAAACAGCGAGTCAAACATTACATATATAAATATATAGGTGTGTGTCTGCGTGTGTGCGTGCATGTGTGTGTGGATACATGGACTGTATATTTGTGTAAAATTGACTATGCATGTATATAGTCTATTGCCGAAAGTGTTCTTCTTGCTTTGTATCCTTTTTGCCTCTTTAGCTGTAATATTTCTCCACATCTTCTCGTGTATTTTATTTTCTATAATTATTCTTTTTTCTTCTTATGGTCATTTATCTCTCTCTCTCTCTCTCGTCATCATTTCCGGCCTTAATTCCTTCATTTCTCGTCCATTCGATCGGATTTTCTTTTGTAGGGGTTTCTACCTTCCAACGATGTCTTCTCTTTCTAAGAACTATCACCACCTGTCTCTCACTGTCTCCTCCGCCATTACACACATATTGTTTGTCAAATGATCCTACGTGGTATATATATATACATATATAACGTATATATATACATATATAATGTATATATATATACATATATATAATATATATATATACACATATATAATATATATATTAGACCACATACGCATCCTCCGCCTTCCCCATTATTCCCTCCATCCATCCTTCCCACCGTTCTTCGCTCCGTCCCCTTGTTCTTTTCCTCCTGGCCTTCCCCTTCCCTCAGCTCCTCCAACGGTGTAACTCACTGCGTTTAGACTCAATTTTTCATAAGTCGCCGACCATCACACCATCGCTTCAATACATTTCACTGCTCCATGCAATCTGCATGTAGCAGCACTAGCGCTGGTCATATAATTAACGGCCACTACCACGTCACTCAAACCCCTTTTAGCGTCATCTGGACGGATATGGGACTTGTCAGATGCAGCCAAATTGCTAAATGGATGCATGCGAAAACTAGCATCTATACTTGTAAACATCGTGTGAAATGGCACACTTTAATGTGGCCATTGATCCCATACGCAACAAATCGTACGTTAGCTATTACGAACGTCACTGGAACTCTCACCACCGGAGTACAATGCTATATACAACAAAGCACATGGGTCGTGGTTTAACCATGACTTCGTTCGTCCAAAGGACTTGACTTGACCTTTTGGTTGCCATAGTACTGTGTCGCATAGTCTGGATCCTTTGCTTCGATTGGTTCTTCTCTGCGGAACACTCTGTCTTCATCTGTTCACTCCTAAATTCTATCTGGCAGTCTCTCTTCCTCTTTCGTTTCTCTCAAAACCTGCTTCGACTCACGGGGCCTTGCGCACTGGAAGCTTCTGAACGGTTCACCCTACTAGAGGCGCTTTACTCTTGCTTAAATACAATACAATACAATACAAATAAGTACGATAAGTAATATTCACAGAAAAAGCACGCATGGGCGTACATTATACACGCCAAACCCTATCCCCGCTAGTCACCTAAACAGGACAAAATAGTCGTTCAACATATACAGTATACGTCCCTCAGTGTCTGGTATCAGAAGACATCAATCATTCCCAGAGCGTGCACTTGGACATCATTTGGGCTACATTTGGGCGTGTTCCGAGCGGAATATTGTTCCGTCGGTATCTCGCCATGCGCACACGCATAATCGCGAAGCTAGGACCGCGGCAACGGTCAGAGTGCAACGTCATTGGTGGCGGCGTAATTGGCTGAAACCTACAGAGGCGCTACATTATCTCCATGGTCGCGTGATTCCCGCAATTTGTCGAACGGTACTCACGCGGGTCGTCTCGATAGGGTGTCAATTCAAACGGCAGATCTATATATGATATATATATATATGATATATGACATATATAATTTTATATGTAATTTATAAATATCCATTTAAAAAATATATATATATATATATTATATTTAAATCTTCGATACAAATGTATTTATATATATTATACCTGATTAGGCGGATGTCAATTCAAACAATAGGTATAACAGTATATATAATTATACATATCATATCACATAATATATATAATATGTATATAATATATATATATATCCATTTCAAATACATATATAATAAATAAATATATATTACATCTCTTCAGTACACATGTATAAGTGGACGTCATCTCAAGCCAGCTGATATTTATTATATCATTAATATACATATCCATATCGGGCGTCTGTGCTTTGGCCTGCAGAGAATAAGGAAGGCCTCAAGGCGTCTCCGAAACTGACAAGGTGAGTGCCTGAGAGGGCTATGATAATCCCAGGCGCACGGTCGGTGGAAGACAGTTCCAAGCCAAGGGCCAACATAGGCAAAGCTCCTGGACGGGGACGCGTAGCAGAACGCATACGCGTAACAACCAGACGGACTAGATTGGAGGATCGCAGAGAGCCCCTTGCGAGCGTATAATATTATTATACGACACCAGAGCGCAGAAAAACCTCAGGTATATCTAGGTCACTCCAATTGGGGAATGCGCATTAAGGAGAAGGATTTGGAACTGTATACGCTGTTGAACAGGAAGCCAATGAAGTCTGTCCCGAATAAAACCTGAAACATTGGCACACTTTGGAATGTCATGCGCACATGTCACTTATAAATACATTATATATATATATGATATTGTATGTGTGTTGGTGAGTGCAGGTGTGTGTGTGTGTGTGTGTGTGTGTGTGTGTGTGTGTGTGTGTGTGTGTGAGTCGAGCAGCGGCATTAAGGAATAGACTGATGTTTAAGAGAATTGAAGGGAGAACAGCCAATGTGTACAGCAATCCCAGGGTCCACCGAGTGCAGGTCATAGCGTGGACTAAGGTAGTGATAGTGTGAGGTGAAAAGGAACTGCTTATGGAACGAAGTTGACATGGATTAAAAAACAGGATCTAGAAACTGAGTTGATCTGATTACTGACAGTAAGAGTAGGATCTAAGATAATTCCCTGGTCACGAACAGAAGATGGAAATTGGATGAGGGGGAAATTGGACGAGGATGGAGAGAAACTGTTTTGATCTTGTCAACCTGGAGGAGACCGCCATGCCAGAGGAACTTTGTCTTTTCACAATTTAGCCGTAATCGGTCAGAGGAGAGCCAGGCGTATATATAGGGCATGCCGTTGAAGCCTCTATATATAGTAAACGATTAAACGCTCAACCTTTTGGTAGTATAGAGGAAGCTATAGGTAGACCACGAAGGAGAGCCTGAGTATCTTCGATAGACCGACGAACCCCAAACAGTTGTAAAATGACCCAGAGGTCCATAGCATCCAAGAAAAATACCAAGGGAACAAGAACAGAGCCTTGGGGAGACCGTATGGGGCAGTGACCAAAGTTTAGTGTCATAAGTTCAGATATACAATGTATAGGCCCTATGCACCAACCGGAAAGAAAAGAACGGAACCACAGAAGAGCTACGTCTAATGTTGCCAAAAGATACAGACAGCCTTAATGGCTCGATATTAGTCCATGTAGGGCCTATGTCTATATAGGGTTGGTAAGTGGTTACCAGTAATGAATTCTAACTGTATACATAGGCTTGCACGAGTGGATAATTTTCATTGTAATTGAGGAATACGACTTCAAATTAGCACAGATGGTAAATAGTTAGAGAGACTCTACTTAGAGATTTGCATTTTCATTAGACCTATATATATATATATAGATGATTATATGCAAGAAATTCATTTTCACCTTTCTATGCGCTAATTGCTCTCCTTTGACCCGCGTTTCTATGACAATTATTATCTCTTCGACATGGTGAATAATAGCTTAGATACGGTAATATCATATAATTATTTTTATATATATATATATATATTATGTGCAATGATAATTGCAATTTAGCATTTATATATCGCCATACAAAAGACAAATTATATTGTAAGAGGTCATCAGTCAACAAAGGCAGTTCATCATGTAGGCGTATGAATGTATGTCTCTACACAGTCCGTTTGTGTCGTTTCGCTTGGCTGCCTGTGTGTCTGCCTGCCTATCTGTGTCAGTTTCTAGTGTGCGAGAATTCATTTCGTAAGACAACGAGAGGACATACTCAGCAAAACGCACACGGCCATTTACACAAAGAGACAGATACAGGCAGGACTCGCAGGCGTACATGTAAACGAACATACAATGACTATAGATGTCTTGATTTTATGGTATCTCGGTCACTTGGACGCAGGACGAGTGAAGATACGCCCTATCGCAAGGACCACAATCGATAGAGAGGACGGTCATGGACCCAGGAAAGAGATGGGGAAGGAGGTGGAATAGGCATGTAATGCAGATGGATGGTTGGATGGATGGATGGTTGGATGGTTGGTTGGATGGATGGTTGGATGGATGGATGGTTGGATGGATGGATGGTTGGATGGATGGATGGTTGGATGGATGGTTGCATGGTTGGAATACACTATACATGTAGAATTATTAGTATGTCTCATGAACACTTAATGTAAAAATATACTATTATACCAGTATATACATACATATGTAAGTATAAAATACACATAGCAGTTTGCACACATATATCAGCACACAAATACACAAAACAGGATATAAGCATAAGTCAGTGTATATACACATACATACATAGGTACATACATACTTACATACACTCATGCGTATATGCGTATATATATACACCAGAATGCATATACAAATGTATGTACCACTATGCAGATCACAATTGACATATGCTGTAGAACACATGTACCTGTGTATGCATGCATTCATATCACTGTGCAGCTATGCCTGAATACATATATATGCCAGCATACATGTACATAGTCCAGTATAGTATATACAAACATGTATGAAATGCTTATAGTTTGTATCGATTCAAGCCTTTGTATACGTTTAAGCTCATGTTTACGTGTAGAGTAAATGTAGATATGTTCCTCATGTTCCAGATATACATCTCTCATTGCATCTGTATGCATTTACATACACACATGTACATTTATGCAATATACATACATAATCTGTATATATTTGCATATATATATAATTTATATATACTTAGAGAGAGAGAGACAGACAGACAGACAGACAACCAGACAGACAGACAGACAGACAGACAGACAGACATACATACATACATACATACATACATACATACATACATACATACATACATACATACATACATACATACATACATACATACATACATACATACATACATACATACATACATACATACATACATACATACATACATACATACATACATACATACATACATACATACATACATACATACATACATACATACATACATACATACATACATACATACATACATACATACATACATACATACATACATACATACATACATACATACATACATACATACATACATACATACATACATACATACATACATACATACATACATACATACATACATACATACATACATACATACATACATACATACATACATACATACATACATACATACATACATACATACATACATACATACATACATACATACATACATGCAGCCAGAGACAGAGACAGAGAAACTGCTATAATATGTAATGTGACCGACTTATTTCGATTATATTTGTTGCTTCTACGGCTTTGTTTTATGATCTCTGCCTAAATCGGAATGGTCTTCTGTATGATATGGTTGCCAGAGCTGACAGAGAAATTCAAGAATATCCACGACCACATATTATATCCTCTAATATCGTCCACCATGGCTCGGGTCAACGTCGCTCTATTACATGTTTAATCTGTTGTGTATATTTAGTATAATTAGATATGTACCTTAAGACAATTATAGGAATACCAAATTCCGTCGCTGTATACATACATTCTGACCTATCTATCTCTTTTGAACACCATAGTTACTATACTTGCATTGTATGCTGCACTTTCCTAGGGTCCGACTACATCAAGCCTAGCGATCAATCTAGTCTGCAGGGCAGTCGCACAATAGTTAGGCAATAGGCAGAACCACAACCATAACCATAACCAATCGTTTTTATTGATCAACTGACAATCGACAAAGATCATAATAGTATTACAGTTCAACGAGGATTGACAGCAAAACAATAGGGAAGAATAGACCCTAAAGAGTCCGAAGTCCCACTAACACGGACACCCTTATACCAAGTTAACTGAGATTAGGTGGCGTTTGAAGGTATGATAGTAGATTGAATAACTTGACCATTAACTAACAAATAGGAAGCTATATAATATACAGACAGTTTACATAGAATGCAACAAATGTTCGCTTAGTTTATTTTAAACAAAGTGATGCTTAGACTCACAAATTTATATAGAACCACTTTAAGAGAAACTCGTCGGGCTTACAACAGAAGATCTTATCTATGAGTACGGAGGTAATTTTAATTGTGAGCGCAATTTATATTGCGGTACGCCATTTTAAGAGTACATCGTCAGAGGCAGTCCAGACATAAAAACACGAAACCAAGATCGATCAGGATTGTACTGCATTGCATTGTATTGCATTTTATTTATTGATTTCAGAAAAGCCTTTCATAGTGCGATATGCGTAAGAGGCGCCATCGATGCAAAAAGCCCCGCGAGAAAGGCAGAAGTCTGAAGAGCACGGGCAGAAACAGAAGTACCCCCAGTTAGGATTAACGAATGAGTCGCAGAGAAAAATGCTTGGGGCGCGGTGGCGTAGTGGGATGTTCGGTGCCTTGCGTTCAGAGGATCGCGGGTTTGAACCCACTTCGAGTCACTGCGTAGCGACCTTGGACAAGTTGCTCATCCATAATTGTCTGCGAGGAAGGCAACGGGGAAACCACTTCACTCAACTCATCCCCGGGTGGCGTAAAGCCAAATGGACATGCACTTCAGACAGAAAATTTCTCATAATCATGAACCATACATAGTACAACTTGAACAGTGACCATTGATGCATGTCTACACGATTATAGCGCGAGCGAACGAGTGAGTCTGTGAATTAAAGAAGAGGCCATTAAGTTAGTTAGTTAGTAGGTTAATAAGTTAGTGAGTTAGTAAGCAGCAAGTCAAGTTGGTAAGTTAGTAAGTAAGTAAGTAGGTAGTTTAGTTTGACAAGCAGGCAGATCGACAGGTAGTTGGATATTTAATTAATCCAAAAGAACATCAAGAATGGCCACAATTCAACGTATCGGTTGAACCATTTCGACCACGTACCGGAAGTGAGAAGGTCGCCACTCTCTTCTGTGCCACTCCCAGAACCAGTCACTGGTGCAGCGAAGAAGACGAGGAGCAGACGCAGATGAACGAGGCAGAAGAAAAGGGATCGTGACAGGAACAGCAAAGACAGGGACCGAGACAGCGGAACCAAGGATGGATATTTCATCACGTCAGCCATCTTCATCAATTCGTCGAAAGCTCCTCAGATGCAGAACCTAATGCAGATGTATACATTTATTCATTAAAATAATTATATAGCGCCCTTTCAATGCGTACTACTCAAAAGCGCTCCCAACCATATTGGTATACATATAGACTTGGTCCTGAGTTTGGTAAGACAGATAAGAAAATAATTGGGTTTGGCGGGAACAGGTCGGAAGAAAATTTCAATTCACAAGTATGGTGCAGCAAAAATGATGAACATTGGAAAATATTATAAAATTTAAAATATTTCTGAAATATTAAGGAAATATTGCGGGATATAAGCAACTCCGTCCCCTCCACTTGAAATTTTGGAGGGAACTGACCCTCCTGTCCCCTCTAAGTCTTCGCCAATGCTCCCAACTCCAGCCCGAACAAAACGGTGAGTTTTCAAATGGCCACGAAATATACCACTATAATGATGTAGGGAATAGGCGTAACTCCAGAGAAAGGCCATTCCAAACCCTAGGGCCTACCACAGAGAATACACGATCTTGCATATAACTGCAGTACGGGCAAATGGAACTACAACCTCTCTATCTCGGCAAATATAGGCTTATTCACTATATTTTTGTACTGCATCTAAAGATATATAATAAATGTCAACCGAATTCATCCGTATATGCTTGATATATATATGAATAATTATACATAAAAATTTACATGTGTTACTGATGTACGTGTATTTATGAATCTTATTATTATAGACTTACGTGTTAAGTATTAAGTACAGTTGACATCTGGGATAGGATTACGTTTATAAGAGCCGTAATTAATTTAATTTAGTCTGGAGAGACTTAATTAGTACGACAAGTATAATGTAATAATGCACAATATAGGAAAGATCCGAACTGAAGCCACTGTACATACTTTTGAATCACTAAAAATTGTCTGGTGGTAAAACACCATACACACCTTGAGCAACGAAACACATTTCGATGACACAGCGCTTCATGATAGGCTACTACAATAGATTCTCGTCAAAACGTTATCTTAAATCTTAAGGGATGTGTCAAGAAATGACTTATCGAAGACGTCGTGTTATAAGGAAGTTAATTTCACTGGAAGAGCAACGCTTAGAATAAATGCCTCTGATGGCGTTGCTCTGATTGATAGCGGACGAAACTGTCGGAATTATACTATAATAGCTAGGCTTACTTAAAAATATACACTGCGCACATATAGCTAAAATCTGGTAACATATGCTGTTGAATGTTATGAAAATTAGAAAGTAAATTCTAGAATAAAAACATTTACAATTACAGGCCTAAACGTCAGCAAACGCACCATTTACATCCAAGAATTCACACAAGTATACGCGAATACCTCGATGTGGCAACGCAGCATATAATATTTTGTTTTGGCATATGCACGTTTTCGTCTATAAATACCTAAAGGTCTGGAACTCTTCCGCCAACACGACGTCTCTGTTGTTCTGTCGCTCGACGCCTCGAAAGGGAATGGACTGTCGTGTTCATCTTCAGTTATTCACAGCCATAAACAGCGTCGGCTATTACAAACGACGCGCTACTTCACGCGCACAAATTGCTGCCGCGGCGACGTACGTGTTCGTAGCTAATGACGCCGTTTATGCGGGCGCGCGTCCAACGACGAACGGTTCAGTACATAGACGCACGCGACGGTAGCGCCACCCACCGGTCGCTAGAACAAACGCCAGGCGCAAGATGAAGTAAGAAGTGGATGCATGCCGAGTAATTTGTAGTCTGCTATCTATGCTGTGCGATGGATAACCAGCACACGCAGGAGCCTCGCCGATGTGCGCCTCTATATTTTCGTTATTTTATGGTGGTTTATATGCCATGTTTTATTTTTTATAGGCTTACCCGTTGTATGTCAAATTGTCAAACTATGTCCATGAAGACGTTGTACATAAGAACGAACGATCTATTGAATAAAGAAATTGACCCACTCATAAATGGTAAAATGCCGTTTTGCTATCATTTATCTAAAATTTTATTAGCTACTCTGTTCGTGTGCTCTTTATGAAGCGAACTCGTAGCAGAATCTTTTTAGATAACATTGGCGCCTCCGTGTAATGGAAAGAAGCCAATGAATCAACTTTAAAATTGTTGTTATTCAATCCGAAATATGTAGTTCGGTTATGCTATTTATGCAATCGCACCCCCATAAAGCCCCGTGCCCTTATTTATCCCGGAATGCGACTTTTGACCGAAGAATGCTTCATAATCCAACTTCATGTGAATAGCGTGCCTTTATTATATTCGCACCACTGTTTGAATTTAAATCAAGTCTCTTGCTCAAAATTCATTTAACACCTTCAACGACGAAAGTTTACTAAAAGTGGCTGGGAGCTCACTAAAAATGACTGAGAGTTTACTAAAAGTGCTAGGAGTTCATAGCAAAAGTGACTGGAAGTTTACAAAAAGTGACTAGGAGTTTACGAAAATGATTGGAAGTTTTATAAAAATGGAAGGGAGTTTACTAAAGGTGACTGGGCGTTTACTTGACTCGGGATCTGCTGATATTGACTGGGAGTTTACTAAAAGTGACTGGGGGTTTACTAAAAGTGACTGGGAGTTTACTAAAAGTGACTGGGAGTTTACTAAAAATGATAGGGGGTTTACTTAAAGAGACTGGAGTTTTGCCAAAAGCGGGAGTTTACTGAAAGTGACTTCGAAAATAATGTGCCACATCTCGTCTTCGAAGTGTTAAAACAACCTCTAATAAAGCGTCGTTCGTACAAAAAATTAAGAAATCTCGGCCATAATATTTCTCATACACAAAAACTGTTTTAAAACTGATTTCAAGATTGCCACAAGCGAGTAATAATAGTAATAAACGCTGCCGCTAAATCGACATGGCCCAATCTGTCCCTGTCGTGCTCCTAGCATCTCCAAGGAATTATTTCGTATCTTCTGACCACCACATATCTTGAATATCTTCCACAATCCGTCGTACAACCGGGGATTCGGGTCTATCGCTCCCGATAAGACTGAGACACGGCGGCCAATTCATTCATCGTAGACCATGCAAGAAACGAAATCGTTCCGATATTTTCACATCAAAGGACTCCACGGAGCCTTCTTCTCGGTCAAAAAATAATCTCTTGTTATCCCTCTGTGAATATCGTAGGCGATTCCTTTTAAGTTGAAGCCGACCCCTCACAGGCATTCGTCCACCTCTGTGCCCTTGTATGTGGTCTTTCCCTATAGCCGCGGATTATTTCCTTTCAAGATTATCGACGAGAATCAAACGTCGATGGAGATATGATAGCCTATATTATGATCGAGCTCATGTTTCTACAAAGGAAGTGTCTGATATTACTAGACAATGCATGCAACTTAAAACCTTTCTCCATTTCATTTATTAGAATTTATTGCACTTATTACGCTCTGTATCTGGCTTCACATTTCTCTTTAGAGTCATTGAAATATAATAAATATAATAATAATAATAATAATAATAATAATAATAAATAATGAAATGGAGTCATTACCCTCACCTTTTCAACGGAACTCATTCGAAGCTCATGCACGCGTACATACGATGTACACATACGCACATACACACATACACACACATACACACACACACACATACCAACACACACACACACGCACACCATACATGTACGAAGATGTTCGGTGGCAGAAGGAAAGGTTGGCTGCTGTGGTATATATGATTCGCATAGATTAATGGATGATAAACTGGCGTGCAGAGTTGAGGAAGTGAGTTCTCTTCCCGTATTCCCCTAAGGTTCAGTAGTCCTTCTTTCGCCACATCACCCACATCTGCACACATACAAACACACATACAAACACACGCACACGACAGCACATGTGCGTCTATTCGTCACATTTAATATATAAACGCGGTTGGACCCATCTCTTCCAATATTATGGATTGCCAAATGAAAAGCCTTGTATAGTTTGATGCAAGTGTTATTGATGAATGGTGATAGGTAGAATTGCCTGTTACAGGTAGATTTGCACCTGTGATTGGAACAAGGAAGAGGGCTGAGACAATGGCTGGCGAGAATCCACCCATCCCTTGGTTGGATTCTTTAAAGGGAAGAGTGCCTCAAGTCCTAAACCGTGAGGACAACGCGGCTACGCCCATCCTCAATTGGGTTGGTATGGTAAGGGGGATGAGTACGAGCAGTGGCCCAGTGGGTGGCAATTATCAACCTACCCTTATTGTATGTGCTATTTAAGAGATCGATAGTCGATGTCAGTTAAACATTCTACCTCAGGATCTGATGATCGTTTGATGTGTTTAGGAATAATAAAGAGATCTCCGAAATTTTATTAAATACGGAACTTTGATACGACATATGGATGTTTCAAATGCTGGCTGTGATATCTTGTGACAACTTTTTGTACAAGATGTGTAGATTTTCAGATGCTGGCTGGGGTCTCTTGCGAGAACCAATAAACTCTAGCTGCGACCTGCATGTAACAAGATAATTAGTTATAAGCTAACATTTGTACTTACTTCAATGTCTGCATGGTCACATCATTCATAAAAACATAAGCATAATACTTTTAGTCTACATAAATGCATAATTACTATATGTTCCACATATTTGTTTCAACGAGGAAGGGGCAATAAGAGCCTGGTGCTTGGGGCAGGCTCGGATGAGGTTGGAGGGCAACCAGTCTGATCGTAGATTCGATCAGAAGGTCATGACATATAGTCGCCAAGGGAGTGTCCTCGAGCGACCAACGGATTGAACGGTGGTTCTGTGGCACAACTGGGAGTTCCAGCTTTCCAAGCATGATTTACAATCGCTGCTATATGAATCGTTTAGAGGACCCTACGCTGTATGGCAAAGCCGGACGCAAATTCGACTTCTGATATTCCACGGCAGTCCACGGCCTGGAAATAGGAGAAGATTCGGTCGAATGGGTGCAGATACGTCGGCCATTAAGCAAACAAGACGATAGAAATACAACGCAAATCAAAATCGTTTATTTTGTAACCAATCATCATAAGAAATCAGTCAAAACTATTCTAAGCCACAAAATGATGTCACCGTTGACACACGTTATATAGTATTATCTTTGAGAGCAGCCACAACGAAGGGCCCTGAAGGGACCAAAAAGATCCCGTTAATAAGGACAGCTATGTATACAGTCTAAACAGGCCTTTGGCGGCCTTTGGCAAAGCTATATTTTGGCGGCCCGCTGACCCATAATATCATATCTGCTCTGTTTTATTTTGTACTTTGTATTGCGTTTCTACTTAAGCACCAATAATTATTATAAATATGTGTTAATATAAAAATTTATACGAGTGTGTCAAAAAAAATCGTCAATAGTTTAATTATTTATTTACGAAGTTGTTAGGATTAATAAGAATAAAAAAATAAACCGACGTTGTTTCATATATGGATTTGCAATAAAATTTATATTAACTTTTGAAAAATGGATGCCTCTGAAAATCGGTGGTCTTAGGTGTCTACCTAGTTTACCTAACAGGCCCTGAGTTTAAGAAGATAAACACGACGGCCGAATGAATAGGCGCCTCATCAATTAGATCGTTATCATGCTTGGGCCAGTCATTGGCGACTCATATAGCTAACTTTGCGTTGTTTTGCTAATTATCATTCTAACAGACGTTGAAATGACAATTAATATCATGTCAAGGCAGAGAGCGCCTCTGAGTAGATTTCTTGGAGAGGCGCTATATCGAGTTCATTGAAAAAAATCAAAGGTCTACAAATGACTCTTGACTAACACACCGGCTCAGACGTCACACGGCCAAACCCAGGACAGAGGAGCAGGGAGAAAAATTGGACAAAATGTGCAATATGGACACCTACAGGTTTTCAGCCCTCGGATAATGATTACAGTGATTGATGATGACTGATCTGATTTTCCCGGTCTGGGAGCGCCTCCGATAAGACTTCACAGCGGAACTCTTCATCAGGAATTACACCATTGAAACTAACACAGGTTTTATTAACTTGCATAAAACTCGTTTTGTTACTTTTTAAATCGGACCACCAAAAGTTTTTGGCCGTCAGGTAGTGCAGCACAATTAGGTCAGAGCGGAAATACGTCACATCGCCTAAATGCGGGAAATACAGAAAACATCTTGTATCCGTTTCACAAGACGTAAAAATCACATGGGCAGCTAGCTAGCTGCCACAACAGTGAATTTTTTCGGTATTAGTAACGTTGATACTGGAGAAAGCTTCATGTTTGCTGTCCCTGATAGAAGTGTTGCCACGCTAATGCCATAATCACGCAATACATTCATCCGGGAACATCTATTATATCTGATGATCTGATTAATGGCGAGATTACAGCGGAATAGCTGTTGCAACGGACATGGGCTACAGTCAGGAAACAGTGCATCACAACCTACATTTATTTAATCGATCCTAATACGATAATACCGGTGCAAACACCCTACAAATCGAGCGGTCGTGGAAATTTGCCAAAGAACGAAATAAACGACACAAAAGCACTCATCGTCAGACTTGTCTATGCGAGTGCATGTGGAGAAAGCGTGTAAACATTTCGAGTCAATTATGGAAGACATTGTAACATTTTACATAGTACAAAAATTTGTGGTGGTCAGATAAAATAAGCTTCGTTTTGACTGATTTTATGCCTCCTGAGCTATTTTGAACAAAAATTAATTAACTTCGAATTTGTCAGGGACTCATAAGGCACGAGTGCAGGAGTATAGCGCCGAAGAAAAGCAATTATTCTTCAGAGTCATATGATGGTATGCATGGTTTTTAGGCACCTGTTTTTCTCGTGTGCCCGACTCAGTTTTTAAATGGTCTTATGATTGGACTATGATGACACGTTTTGGCCAATTACTAAGTGTATCTAAAGCAAGTGTTTTTTGACTTTAAGTTATCCAGCTGCTAGTTAAAATCGGTAGTTAGCATCTTGGATCATCCTGTTAGCTGTATAGACACAGTTATCAACGATGAAACTTGCATTTCTTCTCGTTTTAGCTTTTGTGTTGGATGTGAATGGTTTCGGTTAGTGAAAATCTTAGTCTAAGTTCACTGGTTTTATTTTCATTGATTCTGAGTATTTATATAGCACCCGTTTCAGAAACATACTCAGCAGCGCTCCCAGCCACGATAAAGGTCTAATGGCGAGTCACATATAAAACCTAGTTCGGCCGATCGCCCCCAACCTACAGCTCTCTACAATACTGCCAGCCAAAATATCTTCGCAAACTCTTCACCATCCACCCTATCCGATCCTAGTATTGTACCAATCTTGTAAACTCGATTCCCGTCACTTCTCACCTTTTCTAGAGCCATATCCATCGCCACACCACGTCTGTGGATCGATCTGCCTAAGAATCGCACACTATTATTGTCTTCTAGACCATCATTGCCTCTCAGTAAAAAAAATTTCTTTGGGGGGGAGCGAAATTTTCTCCAGCTATTTAGGGGATTAAGTTGCTCCAACGACTTAGAGTGGATAGACGCCTCTGACAATAGCTCGCAACAAAATCAAAATGGTAGGATTGGCTACTAAAAACTTTTATTTTAATAAAATTGAATCAAAATCATTTTTCAAGAGCAAAATCTGATTAAATGAATCAAAGTAATATGCTCTTGAGATTTATAAGCAACTATTTTGACGTCAACTTGTCATTAAACACCTGCTAAGATACATACTATCGTCTGAATTCTGTTTTTTATCTACGTTAACAGGACTGAATTTCTGGAAGCTTAAAGCAGCAATAAAGATATACTTATTATTGCAACACCAGGCACGCTATCGGTCATCCCAAAAGCAAGACGATATCGTTGTTCCTGAATCTCACGTGATCATTCAGACACTTGATCATTTCGATCCTCAGATCAAGGTGAATTTAGTCTTAAATTCATACTCAAAAGTGCTTTTGAACCGGTTAGTCGATGTTTAGTTTCTTTTTGTAGCGATGGTCAAATTGCTCCTTTATGATAGACCACGAACATTATAAAGAAGCGATAAAAGACAATGAACAGGATGTATTGAAACTCAGTTTAATAACAGTCATTAACGAAAAATTTGTGGTTTAATGTTAAAAGTCGGCTAAAGGGTGTTTTCAGTCATGAGAGCGGGATTTAGCTGTTAGCAACAATTTGACACTCTCGTTAGGTTCTTCTGTAAAGGTATTATGGATGATGCCAATTTGCAATTAGTATGGTATGTAAGCCTAGTCACTAGACTAGCCATGCCTACTAGCATATAGTAATCGGTCAACGGACAGACAATGGGTCCGAGTATTTATCTCTCCCATTATGGGATTTGAAAATGAAATTGGGATTTGAAAATGAAAACGTATGTTTTTTATTTGCATTAGTTACAACTTCCTAGTGCAAACTGAGGCAAAACCAAGCAATTCATACAAATTGTGCAAAGTGCCAAACTTAAATTCAAGAGAATTAGACTTTTTGCATATTCTAAATTTGGACTCTGACTTGGCAAAATTCAGCTCTTAAAACTTGGTACTAGAACTCGGCAAGAAATTCAAACTCTGTTCATCCTTAGGGCGCATACTAGTGACCGATTAGGTTAAGTTAGTCAAGTGACTCGCACACTGGCATGTGCCACCCATTATTGGCATGCATTGGCTTTTTTATTGTGTCACAAATTTCACTGCCAACGCAGTGAATTCTATGCTTTTTGCCGCGATTGGCATGTGAATTTCTAATTATTGAGCGCGAAAAATTTACAGCTCTAATGATCAATGGAGAAATACGTATGTAGGCCTACCTTAAACTTGAGTCTCTAATGGAACATATTATTTTCTTAATATACATAAATTCATATATCTCTCAATTAGGCTGTCATGAAATTTTTTATTGGAATTCAGGACACATTTGGCCAGCGGTATAAGTTTAACTCCAAGTACTGGAAGCCTCCACATGGACCTGTCTTCCTATACATAGGAGGTGAAGGTGGTCTCAGCGAATATACCGCTGATTCTGGTAAGGAATAATTAATAAAGTAACTGAATATAGTTTTTATTGTTTGTGTGCGCACTCTTGATTGAAAGTTAGTCGAGCGAATATTACTAGTGAATAATGTAGGCTTCAAAAGAATCGGTGCGGTCCTGAGAGGCATGTCTGGATTGCTGGCAACTTTGTCATCTTCGGCTCAGCGTATGAGGCGAGTCCTTCCCCAATTAGTCTCGTCTTCCTGCTTGCAGGGTGTTGCAAATGTAGTCGTTGTAGCTGGAGTATAGATGGGGACGAAATCTTGAAGTAAATGTCTGCACTCTGAGGATTTAATTTTCGACTTCTTGGTTAGCAGTCAAGCATACTAACAGCTACTGTAGAGCTTCACACACCCACTAGTAATGACGACTTGATAAAGGTTAATTATTAGGCTGATAATTACTTGAAAGACTATTTATTGAAAAATTTAGATTTAAATGGATCATGTTTATGTGCATTCAGATGTGCTCTTTTAACAAGACTGAACATTGATCATATTTCTGTAAGCAAACCTTTGCCAGCGTTGGTGGTCTTAGTTTCTATCTACTGGTTTAACTGATTTGACTGCCTTGATCTTGTGAATTTCTTATGGATTATATTGCTATGCAATATTCATATTGAATTCAAGTTTTTCCATTACTGTTTATGCTATGTTAAACTTTATGTTGAATGAGTCACTTCCTATTGGGTTATTCAGTCGATATGGTTTGTAACAATGTGTGTGTGTTGCTCTGTTTAGTATCCGCATTTGATACACGCTGCCATTGCTTCCTCTGCTCCTGTTCGTGCAATCGTTGACTTCCAAGGCTACAACGATGTTGTGGCTAAGAGCTTAGCAACAGATTTGGTCGGAGGTTCACAGAAGGTGTGTTTATTATTACTAATCTTATTGGATTTGTATAAACAGGTGATGATCTTATCGGATTTGACTTAATGCCTGCTTAATCTGATCCATTACAGGAATAATTCTTGAAAGTATCTTGACATACTCTATTCGTTGACAATGCTATTTCTTTCTTCTTGTCTCTAAGTTTTGCTATTCCTTCCTTCCTTCACTTTTAAAATTGAAGTAGGCCTATTTTGTTCTTTATTGGACAGTTTGCTTGAACCATCTGTTTTACATGTTACAGTGCACTGACATAGTAAGAGCCGCCTTTCATGCAGTTGACGAACTTCTATCGAAAGGAAACTTAACCAAACTTTCGCGTGACTTCCTTTCGTGTCGGTCAATTGTTACACAAGAGGACATTTTCCAGTTTGCATCTAACCTCGCTGACGCTTTTATGGGCATTGTGCAGTATAACAATGAGGGCTCTCTGGCAATGAACATCAAACATGTCTGCCAGACAATGACTGAAGGACAAGATGCTTACCGGAACCTGATCGTTCTTAACAAAGTGAGTAATATTTCGCAATACTATTTGTGTATTTCTTATTACCGCTATTTATGGATAGATAAGCAGGGCCTTCTCGGCGTTCCATTCTCACGAACTGCTATGCTGCAGCATCGTGCCTTCTCTGTCCTCTGTTTAACCACTTGGAATAGGCTTCTTCTGGACCGCTGGCTTTTACCTAGGATTTCCTTATCTTCTTTCTACTCTTCTCTTAAATCTGTCTTCTTTGGCCGTGTTTGGACTGGGAGCTCTGAGTAGATTTCTTGGAAATGCTTTATATCAAGTTCCATTGATTGATTGATTGATTGAATGATTGATTGATTTATTTATTGAAGCAGATGGGTAGAAAGACAGACAGGACAAACAGATGGATGGATGGAGAGATGGATTATGCATATGAGTAATGAAGGAGATTTATGTACCGTACGTCAATGCTGGGACGCGGTGTCGTAGCGGTATGTTCTGTGCCTTGAAACTGAATGGTCGCAGGTTCGAACCCACATCAAGTCACTGCGTAGCGACCTTGGACAAGTTGCTCACCCATAATTGTCTGTGAGGAAGACAAGGGGAAACCACCTCACTCACCTCATCCTGCACGTAGGTGGCGTAAAGTCAAATGCGCCTGCATATGAGGGGAATAGTCTACTTTGCTATGCAAGATAGTCGTCGATTTAATCACGAATAAATTAAACTTAGAGCTTATAGTCTAATGTGATCTGCCTATTTTTGATGCACTAAAACAGATAAGCTGTCGACTGAGTCTCAAGTACATGCACTCATCTAACTTTAATGCATGATACACTCATGCGTCACAGTAGTCTATATTATAATTCTAAATAAAGCAGAGTGACGTAAAATGTTTTCAGGTTTTCATTTTTACCTAATTGCATCTACCTTTAGGAATCATTGAAACATAGAAAGCATGATTGTTCTTACAGCTTCTGGAAGAGTTATATTCGGCAGTTGTCGAATGAAACGCTTGATAGGACAATGGAAGTCAGCTTGAGGCAGTGGATCTACCAGACATGTACCCAGTTCGGCTACTGTAAGTTGGTCTACTGGTGTGTCATCTATGTGGTCCCCATTTGGGCATAATATTGGGAAGCTTGAATGCATGCGGCTTCTAGGCTCTCTGAGGAAACTCAACGTTGTTTAGTGTGATGTGTTGCATTTTTCGAAAAATGTTAACAAATGTTATTGTTGTGCACAGAATATATATAATTGGTTTTAAAAACATTTAAAGTGAGTCTGTTAGCTGCAGACCAATCATTGACTTTATCTAGTTCCTGACCATTAGCGTCGTCACGGGGGACCAAGGGGGGCAGCTGCCCCATCCATGCCCAGGTTGGGTCCTGGGATTGGTGCAAATCCAAGAGTTTTTGTATGAGGGGTACCCTACGTGGTTTGTGATTTGACATTTAACGTTGAAGGTCCTTCCATAGTTATTCTTCCTTCAAAGATACTCTACAGGTGACGAACTGAGCTTCAAAAAGTGTACAAAAAGCATACAGAAAAGTGCTGTTGTTTTCTCACCTATCTGCAGTAGTGAGTGGTGGTACGATGGTGACCTATTCACATCAGTTATACATGCACATCTGCACGGTTGACAGCTGAGCCCTAGCCATATACACCGCCTACCTTGCGCACAACCGTACATAAATACCTGTGTAAACCAACTTTCATTTGCCACTCGCAGACTTAAACATATCCATCATCACGTTAGAATACCTCTGGCCTGCCCTGGTTGATCAGTTCGTATCAAATATCAAGATGAAACTATACCAGACGATGATACACTGCGCAGTCGGTTGACTGACTGTTGACCTCAGCAACCTGTTAACTGTGCACTAAATTTGCAAATGTCCCGTGTAAATATATTATAAGACGGGCAACGTGCGCCAATTTTGGAAGATGTATATCAATAAGGTTTCACAATTATGTCAATCGCCGTCGTGCAGAATTAATGCGATAAAATCAGCTAAAAATAATTGGAAACGTTTTTTGGGGGGAAACCCAAACTTCAGTTCTAAATGTAGGCCATATCTAACGCGGCAGAGGTGACGCATCTGGCTCGGGAGAGGGTGAAGAGAAGAAGGAAGGGTGGGAAGACCCGTGGAGCCACAGAAAAAAGCAAACGTCAGCGTCTTTGACTATTCAGTAAAATTATAATCTGGCTACAATACTAAACAATATTAATGCGGATCGTGGAACTCGATAATTGGCGACATCATAGTAAAACAACAGAGCTCTTGTAGATACGCGGGGCAGCATCTAATAGACAGGTTAATGTAAGCTGGTCAAAGGCTCTTTCGAAAGCAATATCTAATAAACATATTTGGGGCTGCCTATTAATGAGTTCGTGCTCAGTTGATTTTTTGATTAGATTAACAATCTGAGTCAAAATTTTTTAAATGTGTTATTGGGAATTTGGTTTCCTTTAGATCAACCATGTGATGACGACTCTCGCCTTTTCTCTCGATACTCGACACTATCTCCACGTCTTGACATATGTAAAACGGTGTTCAACTTGAAAACAAAGGAAGTCTACGACAGAATTGATTTCACCAATTCTTACTATGGTTCGGATCGTCCGCACGGATCGAGAATTCTTTTTGTGAACGGTAACATTGATGCATTTATAGGATTTATTTACCCTTAAAGCGATAAGTTATTTTAAAAAAAACTATGTTTGCTTCGTTGTTTAGCCAATTCTTGCCAAGTTATATTAATACTCTTTCATCAATAATTAATGGCCACGATCGCAGCCCCATCTATTTGGACGTCCATTTGTGCTCATTGGGAAAATTCTATATATTCGATATTTGGTGGTTAGGCTTGTTGGTGAAATGTAAAAGTTTTGGACACGTGTCACGTTATAATTATTAATAACTTATGCCGTTGGTTGTATATCTGTCTGTCCAAGTGTATGGAAATGGTCTTGTGAATCCAATTGGGATTGGCATCTGGCTACTTACTATCTCAAGCAATATTTCCTCAAGTTTTTGGCGACAGTGTGTGCAAGAAATTATGTGTGTGCAACATTTTATAAATGGGTCACACATATGTGTGCACATACGAACTAAAAGCGATGATTGTAAATCAAGACAATGAAAATTATCTAAAAGTCTATGGTTACCTAAGAAAAGTCCCTTGTCTAAAATGTTTCTATAAGAGCTCTATATCGTATTGTACGTAAATGTTATTAGCGTTCAATTTATTTGTAATTTCATATTTTGCCCAGCTAAGTATTAATTTACAGTTAATCTGAAGAGGCTCATTTGTTATATTTTTCACGAAAGAAATTTGTGTGCGCTGGCTCCCCGGCCTATGTGCGCGCGCACAAGCGCACAGCTTGGATCTCAAGGTGACTTTGTAGCCTTTACATACACTTAAAAAATGGAGCATTGTACCTCTTCAGTGACCGAGTCAGTCACTTGGAATATTCATAATTTCATAATGAGCTCGTAGTGTTCTTTTAACAACGTACTCTATAATTATACAACTTGTCGAATCAGTTTGATAACTTTTCGGTTTCACAAGGGCATTGCTATCGCACCCATAAGTAGGTGTCTACGTTTTGCGTGAGTTGTTTTATTTGAGCTCTAAGTTAATGCACAAGCTGGTTTCCCTGACGGGACATTACATTATGTTTGAAATCAGGCCACATGTATAAATGCATTTCAGTATTCATAATTTGTATTTTGAGTATATCTACAAGGTGGGCCAATAAAAAGTAACCTCCTTTGTGGAAGCAGCTACCAACGTAATGGTTCTAGGGCAATTCGTCGCAGGACAATTCGTCGCGGACAATTCGTCGCGACAATTCGTTGCGGACAATTCGGCGCGGTCAATAATAATATGAAAATAGTGGTAAATACTTCATTAGGCAACCATAAAAATAAACATAAATATTAAAACTAAAATATAAGACTATACTGTCAAGTTTTTTTAAAATTTATATGCCTAATATCAAGTTTTAATGGAATACAGGCCTACACACTCTAATTAGGGCCTACGAAATTCGGAAGTTACTCTAATCTAACACATTGTCAACTAAATGTTAATTCTCTTTTGAAATCCTCTCCGAAATTGTTCGACTGTTGGTAAACCGTTATGTCCGTTATAATGGGTAAATTGCTTATTCCATTAAATCGACGAGAGCTAACTACCCCGCATTGACACTGTAGACACATTGAAATTTATCGCGACGAATTGTCCGCGCTGAATTGCCCATTTTTCTCTGTCGAATTGTCCGCGCCTAGTTGTCCTGCGACGAATTATCCGCGACGAATTGTCCGGCGACGATTTGTCCGATTACCAACGTAATATGCAGCATCCACTTTGACTTTCTTATAAATAAAATGCAGTCGACATTTGCCAACAAAACAAACACCAGCCGATACTTTAACATGTGGAGGGAACTTCTTGCGTTCAACAATCAGTCGACCAGGTTTGACATCGGATTTCTTGCCGCTCGACCAAACGCGATTGTTTTGGTTGCCGATTGGTGGAATGAGGTAGAAGTTCTTCTCATTCGTGAGAAACACACGTGTCGTCTCGCGAACATTCAGCCGGCATAGCAGTGCTGAGGAATGTTCAAGTCTCGGTGATGATAATCTGCCCGGCGACACGACGGAAAGCGATGTTTATTTGCCAATTTCATCGATTGCTCGCTATATGACGTAAAGTGAGCTATATATACGCTGGTTCCCCATTTCTCTTCTCAATAATAATGATAATTCTGAAGCTTGCTTTACAACAAAAACTTGAGAAGTGACTTCATAAAATCGTTTTTGTCACTTTTTCCTGCGTTGAATGTTTTTTTTGACCATCGGTTGGACTCATTAAAAGTGATATAACTTTTGTTCTGTTTAAAATATTTCATTCAAATTTGGCGCATTATATTGAATTAGTTTTGCGCCTGTCAAATTTCATTTGCTAATCTCTAATTTTGGCCGAAATATTGGCAAAAAACTGAGGGGTTACTTTTTAATGACCCACCCTGCATATATAGATATATGTATCTATTTTGGCTAGGTATTTATACTTTCAAATATATATATATACTCATCGATACATATTATGTATCGATGAGTGTGTGAATTACATGTATGAATTTAACAATCAGAACAGTTACTGTATACATAGGGCCTGCAGTTTTCTTCAAATAACGATGGCTGATGTAATCTCATATAACCACAGATTTCTTTTTTCAGCGATAACTGTAATTGGAAATCTGTTTTGACTGTTATAGTATGGGTGGTTTACTGTAAAGCAGAACTTTAGACTGGTATTTGATTGCAGGCTTGATTGATCCATGACGTGCACTTAGCGTGCTTGAAAGTCTTTCGTCGAGCGAACTGGCACTCGTCATTCCAGGTACTGCACACTGTGCTGACATGTTTCAGGACTACCCTGGTGATCCTCCTGCTCTGACAGG
Organism: Bimastos eiseni; assembly: GCA_959347315.1. Lineage (NCBI taxonomy): Eukaryota > Metazoa > Annelida > Clitellata > Crassiclitellata > Lumbricidae > Bimastos > Bimastos eiseni. The sequence goes on along the minus strand of OY365812.1, from coordinate 34,853,728 downwards.
AATTTCAGTTGGTCTAATTCTACATGCGCTCTAGGTTTGTAAATGCACACCATAGACCTTGTATATAACAGTATATCATCGGTCGTTATGACACAGTTTCTAGTACAACATATGATTGGGAACGTGGATCACTGATACTGTTGTAACAGATGCAAGTTCATATGTCGACTATGATTTCCTCTGTGTAGGAACTTTAGTTAAACATATCAAAAACATGAACTGTTCACGATAAATGCATTGGATTCCAATCATTTTGATTAGTGTGACTTGTTTCATGTAGTTATCAATAATAGGGATTAACTGAGTTTGAATTTCTTGCCGAGGTCCGAGTAACGAGTTTCACGAATTGAACTTTGCGAAGTCCGAGTTCAGAATATTTAGAAAAGTCTCATTCTCTTGATTTTTAACTTGGCAGTTTGCATAATTTTTATGATTTTTGAGGTTTTGCCTCAGTTTGCAACAGGAAATAGTGTCTATTACAGCACACTAATAGCAATAGTATGTGTGTATTTAGTTTGGTCAATTGTCGTTTTGGAAATTAAAAAAATCCGATTTCCGTTTTCAAAGCAGACAATCGGAAAGATTAGTACCCGGATCCATTGTTTGTCGAGTCCGAGTATTGCCGAATACTCCGAAACTTGAGCCGAGTTCCGAACCGAATTTCGGTGCACCCCTTATCAATAAGTCAAATGCTGATACTTAAACGAGATGGGAACTCTTTGCCTAGCACCATGTCTAAACGATCAAAATTTGAATGCGTTACCAACGTGATTGAATCTGCGTACTGTTTCAGCAAATTATTTGCTTCAAGTTGGGGTTTGTAGTTTATAAAACACTGAACCCTGACCAAAAACAAATGTTTGAGGTCAGTCATCATTACCAGTCAGCTCTTCATTTTTCATTGTATCATCTTTCTTTTGTCACGGCTAATACGCATTCCGATTATGTTTGATGCACATGCATTTCCATTACCGCTCCTTCTATTTTGAAACGCTCATCCTATATCCGTTTGTTCTGCTCAGTTGCTTATTTTAATTTCGTTCTTGAGTAAGAATTACCGATATCAAATTGCTTATTCACCATAGCCTGCCTCTATTCTTGTAGACTGATCATCTGAATATTGACTTAATCACCAATTGTCTTTGTGTGTCATCACTTGATGCTTTGTGAAATCATGCACTGGCACAATAAGACATGAGTATAATTACTCATACGATAATAATTAATTACTAATAATTGTTTATTGTAGTAGAAGCCATACTAATTTAGGTCTCCTCGGTGCAACGTTAGTTACTGTCACACTTGCTATCTAGTTAACAGATTTTGCTTATTTACCTTCTGCAGCCTATGATACAAGACATCATATGCAAGGTGTGGCATGTTTAACTTGGAATCAACGAGATGATGGTGACCTATAGGCTAATCGACTGTTACCTGTCGTTCTGTTTCTAGAAAATCAGTAACCACATCGAACTTTGGCTGAAAGAGTCGTCACACAGTGAAGGAGTCCGTGGTTGAAGTCTCGTTTCCACTTGAAGAAATGAAAGTTCTCCACAGAATCCGTGATGATTGATTTTGTTAAGGAAATTTAAGTTGTATGAGATTCGTTGCTTTGACGTTGTTCTATTTTCTTTGTTAATTCTTGTGCGGTGAAAGAGATTTGTTTAGATTTTTTCATGTTAAGTCATCGCGCTATATAATTTCAATACGACATTTTCAACTTCTGTTAAGTATTTGTAGTTAAAGACATGTAAGATTTTAACAGCATGGTTTGGTGCACAGGAGCATGTTTCCTTGTTAGTTTGCTCCTTATTAATGGGACAGGACGGAGACAGAACGGGTTGGGATGGGAAGGATCGAGTGGGCACAGACCTGGTGCGGATGGAGATAGACTCAAGGAAATTGGGTGAGGATGGAGACAATTGTTGTCCCCATGGGACTCTCTTAGCTGTACACCAGTGAAACGACTCCGAATATCGAAGTAAATTACTCTAGATGCGGATTGTTGTCAGTACAATGTATTTTGTGGTATTTAGGCGGATGTTTATGACTGAATTCCACAGGAGCTAGCTTTTACTGGTCACTTTGGTCTTGTAATTGTTCACGACACTAGAAAATTATCTAAAAATGGCAGATGTCATGTGCTAAAATTTGAGTTGCAACCAATTACATTCATTGTTCGACATTTATGTGAGGTTCTTAAATGCTTAGACAATCTTATGGAGTGTGCTGCAGGAGAAGGTTTACCGCTCCATAATAGCCAACGTTGACGAACTCAAAACGTGTCTCATCGACGAGTGGGCGCGCTTTGACCAGTCGATCGTTGATGTTGCTATCGGCCAGTGGTGTCGCCTGTCTAAGCGCTTGTGTTCCTGTAAGGGGTGGGCACATTTCGAGCACCAATTCTAACACTTTTAAGCAGATCTGTCATAACAATTAAAAACTCTGCTAAGTAAATCATCTTTTACTTTACTGCGTGCTAATTCAGTCGTCAGATAGTTTGAAGCAAGTATTAAAATTTAAGCGTTATATTAAAAAATTGGTACGTCTGTGCTTAACAATGTAGTGCGGTTATATGAGTCAGGTGAGGTGCAAAATTTATATATGGCTTAAAATTTCAGCCATGTTGCCATCTACCAGCCAAAAGTTATTAAAATTGGTGAACATTTTTACAAAGTTCTGACCGAAGCAATTCTGCACAGTTTATTTTGAGAAACGTTGTATACTGCATAGTGCTGTGTTCACAATATATTGACTACAGCGCTTAGAGTACCATAACAGATATATAGGTCTACTTACCCTACTAGTAGTATTTAGGGCATTTTAGGCAGAAGATTGCGTTGCTGTTATTGCTGTATAGAAAGAGCCGACACATTCGTCTGATGTTTTTTTTAAATGTGTGGATCTCTGTAGGATCCATCGAGTTATTGGAGTCATTTATATAGCTCTAGCACACTTCTGGCAGAGGGAGAAGTTTCTGTGTTGGGTCGTACACAGCACCAATCCATCGAACTGAAATGGCCCACTCTATGAGTTTTACTATAGAGAAAGATAACAACAGATGGACTGTGGACAGACACACATACAAACACACATAGACAGATACACAGACAAACACACATAGACAGATACACAGACAAACACACAGACAGACACACACGCATGCAGATCCACAGAGGCATAGACACAGACACAGGCAGACACTCGCTGATACACGCAAAGACTCACAGACAGACACACAGAGACATAGACAGACAGACACATATACAGATAGACAAATAGACAAATGCGTACAGACGGACATACGCTGACACACACAGACATAGACATATAAGCAAACACGCAGATAAACAGACAGATAGACAAAACACGGACACTGTATACGATCAGGTAAGCAGATAGAGACACAGACAGACAGAGACAAAGACAGACAGAGACAGACAGACAGAGACAAAGACAGACAGAGACAGACAGACAGAGACAAAGACAGACAGAGACAGACAGACAGAGACAAAGACAGACAGAGACAGACAGACACATAAATAAGGACAAATAAAAACAGAAAGGAGACACACAGGGACAGCCGGATGAAGATAGACGAGCCTATAGGATGTGGCAAACACAGCAACCATGGGGTAGGTAGCGTCAGGGTCATCGACTTACGATGGAAGATAGAGATGCAACGACAGATACAACGACAGATACAACGACAGATACAAAGTCAGAGACAGGTAGCGAGACAGTTGGACTTAGTGCGAGTGAGAGATAGAGCCGTGTTGATTGGCTAAACGCGTAAGTGCACATATCGTCATCGGTGGCGTGAAAGGTAAATTTGATTTATCTACGAGCAGTGGTGATCGATTGCCACAATGAGGAATGGACGATGATTGCCACTGGCAATGGCAAGACAGGGAAAGAAAGAGACAGACAGACAGACAGACAGATAGATGGACAAAGTGACGAAGACAGACAGAGAGAGAGACAGTTAAAATGAGAGAGAGAGACAGATGGGCAGATAAACGAAGACAGAGAGAGAGGCAGAGACAGAGACAGACAAATGAATAGAGACAGAGAGACACAGAGAGAAATATATACCAAGTTCAGTAAGAACGGTTGATGACAAGTAATTTCAAGAGTAAAATTTAACTTTTGGCAGCAATTAAAGGCGCTATCGTGTTATACATCCAATTTAACCAACGTCGCCGCCTAGTGAGACAAGGGCAATTCAACCTTGGGGTAGCGGGAATCGATCTCGCTTCCTCTGCTCTGCATCCCTCTGTGTTATCCAATACGGTAGGACATACAGACACAAACGGACAGACAGACAGGCATATATGCAGACAGACAGAATGACGTCTGGGCAATGTTGGCAAGAAAATATTGAACGAGCAGACAGTTCTATTTTCTGCTCAAGACTATGATACGTTATTTCGCCTCTCGTGGGTCGGGAGCGCCTCAGCAGGGATCTTGAAGGAGCCCTATATAAATTATGATTGACTGACTGGCTGAACGTTCGTGGCATGCCCTGGCTGGCGTAAACAACGCACTAGCAGTAGATGCAAGAGAAACATTGAGTTCAAAATGAAAGTTTCTTGATAATTTTTAGAAGCAATTTAACATTTATACGAAGTCATTATATTTGTTGCAAAAACAAGAAAATCGATTAGGTCCTGGTAACCCGATTAATAGCCGCTTTTAGCCATTGTCCTTCGCGATGCAATTTTAAGAAGCCATGCAATGGCTTGACAAACGGTAGACTCTACTGCTCAATTCTAGTATCTATTTCTGCACGAAGCCCCTCACCTATGATGAGAAAAATATCAACCATAGAAAATAAAGAACAGTGCTAAACAGAGGGACAGGCAGGTAAGAAAACCGAGGGGAACACAGCCAGACACAGACAGACACGCAGCCAAACAATGAATCAAAGTGACAGACATATATAGGGAGATTCATGCAGACTGGTGCAGACAGACACAGCCAAAAAGTTAATGAAGTGTAAGATTGCATGATAATTCTTAACTGGTAAACTGAATCAAACGAATTCAAACTGCGATGTTCAGACGAAGCAATAAGATGAGATCGTATATATTCTGCTTTCAAACAACTAGGTGTTTGGCAAATGTAACTCAGTGTAAGAGGTATGTGGATATTTTCACTTGTGGGTCTGACTGCTTGGAATGGGCTCCCATTGGATCTTCGGCTACTAACTCTGCATCTCCTTTCTTTTCCACTCAGAAATCTGTCTTCTTTGTCTGAAGTTGGACTGGGAGCGCCTCTGGGTAGATTTTGAAACGACGATCAATCAAGTTTCATTATCGTAAAAATTATCGTAATTAACGTAATATTGATTGATTGGTTGATTGATGTCATGCCAGATAAGCATTAACTATAGACAGCATCCGAGAATCGTTCCTGGCAAAAACTGCTTTAGCATTCGCAGTAAAGCGTGTAAGATAAGGGTTTTAGCTGGGCGGAGTGAAGAGAAAGATGTTTAATGCCCTGGGTAATTGACTATGAAAATGTTTTAGCAAGAATTCGCTTGTTTTGTTTAATTCTAATCTGTTCAATATTTAGAACACGTAATATAGTGTAGATATTGCTTAGGTAAACACAGCGCACTGACAATTCACTTGCAACTTGTCCAATCTCGTTAATCTGGTTGGATACCCAGGACATGTATTAGGTGTTTACAGGCGCTGACAGGCTGCCGCACGCTAGTCTAACTCACTGCGGTGTGACAGTTTGTAAAATAAACGAAGATACATACATGTTTGAGTTTCTGAGATATGGGTGAATTAGAGTATAAAGAGCCAGGAAACATGTAGTCTGCAAGGCAGCAGTATGCACAACCGAACAGTATCAATCAAACAGTAAGTCAGCCACTATTGAAGTAAGTAAGTCACCGTACTGCTTACATATTTGCTCAATCAGTCAACGTTCAAGACCAAGACTGAAGATGGTCGCCTAGCAGCGCCGCCAACCGATTAAAAAGCAGCCGACGTATACTCTGATATTTGAATTACACCGAGGGAATTCAAGCCATTCGCTTGATGGCGACATGTGCTTTAACCGCAATTGTAATCTCCAACTTCTTAAGCCAAGCGCAGGGCACCAGCTTATTCGCGAGCGATGCATCGAATCAGAGGGTTGTCCAAAGGGTAGTCCGTGCGAGGTCAAAGACCGGTTTTCAGAGGGTTAACGGAGTCAGAAAAGCTGTTAAAGCGGGCGTCGATTTGGTCGATTCCTTGATTTAAAAAGCGATCATCCACGTGTTAATTGGTGCTTGGTGGTGTTATCCATGAGTGTAACTTCGCCATGTGACATAGAAACAAAACAGCCATCCGAGATTCCTGGATGGTATGATATTTTGCTGAAATAAATATGTATCTGGCATGCACCCATCATCATCATTGTCGTCATCGTCGTCATCGTCAGCGTCACCGTCATTGTCATCGTTATCATTATCAGCAGCAGCCTCAGCCTCAGCATCAGTATCAGCATCCGCATCATTTCTTGAGCTCATTGTCCGTGGGTGTCCAATGCAACTTCGACACATCTTCACCAAGTCTTCCGGTCATGCGTCTTCCTTATAAACACGTAAATTTCCTCCTCTCACCACTCTTTGATATCGTCAATCCATTCCCTACATGGCCACCCTCTTATTGTTTTTTCTATCCATTTCCCCCAACCCCACAGTCTTTACTATAGCCTATTGTCCTTCATTCTGCAATTGTGTCCAAGCAGGTTTAGCTTTCGCATCATTATGAATTGCACGATATTTCTGGTGTTGCCTATATACTCTTCTACTGATTCCCACTTTCGTAATCTTCTGCGCCCAACGTATTCTAAAGATCCGTCTGTAACACCTCATCTCGAACGCCAGTAATCTGTCCTTGTCTCTTCCTTTAAGTCCAAGTTTCACTTGCATACAACGCAACATCTAGTACACGTGACCGGATGATTTTTATTTTGGTTTTTGTGCTTGTATTTTACTCTGACACATTGTCTTGGACAGTGCAAGGACTCGTTGCTTTTACGATTCTCCGTTGGATCTCCTTGCTACAATCATTGTCTGATGTCAACAAGCTAACCAGGTAAACAAGTTCATTTATATTTTCTGTCGTGCTCTCTTCCACCACTACCCATTGTTCTGTGTTATTCACTCCATTTATCATCGTTTTGGCTTTATTAATATTGACCAATTCACCTATGTATACGCACAAATATAATGCAGTGATCAGGTTTCCGCGTCCGTAATCGTAAAAGTAATCCCAAAGCTACTCGAAATCCAAGAGCAGAGTAGTAGAGCTGAGTCAAGTCATAGAGGTTGTCCAACAGGTAGTTCGACCTAGGTCCGAGCGCGGTTTCCAGAGGGTGAGAGACTGAGAGGAGGCGCTTAGCGTTGGAATACACTCTCCAAAAAGCGTTGTTCCAGTAAATAGCGTACTGGTCTTTTAGCGGGGAGGTCGGCGGCTCAGAATTCCGACAGCACCTCACAATTATAAATCAGTCTAAACCACTGCCTGCGTTGCCCTGTAAACTGGAATTGTGTGTATAAATATACATATGCGCTCGTGAATAAGACGGTGCTCTGTGCGTGGTTTCAAGTGAAGCCTTTGTAGTTTAGAGATTACGATTACGATTGTCGTTGTTCTTCGTCAGGTTGTCTGTCTTTTGGTGCAAAAACGGCCAACGGCGACGCTTCTCTAATCTCGGTGATGAGCGTGTAAGAACTGACATTTCATCCGTTAGCAACACAATGAACAGGTAAGCTTGATGTGGTTGATGATTATGATGTCCATCTTACAGGTGCCCGTTAATCGCAGACAGATAGCAGCATAATTAGGAGCTACATAACCTACCCACAGCAACGTCGTTATTGTAACTGTCTCTGTCTCCGTATCTGCCTCTGTCTCTGTCTTCGTCTCTGTCTTCGTCTCTGTCTTCGTCTCTGTCTTCGTCTCTGTCTCTGTCTTGGTCTCGGTGTCTGCCTCTGCCTCTGCCTCTGCCTCTGTCTCTGCCTCTGAATCTGTCTTTGTCTCTGTCTCTGTATCTGTCTCTGTCTCTGCCTCTGCCTCTGTCTCTGTCTCTGTCTCTGTCTCTGTCTCTGTCTCTGTCTCTGTCTCTGTCTCTGTCTCTGTCTCTGTCTCTGTCTCTGTATCTGTCTCTGCCTCTGCCTCTGCCTCTGTCTCTGTCTCTGTCTCTGTCTCTGTCTCTGTCTCTGTCTCTGTATCTGTCTCTGCCTCTGCCTCTGTCTCTGTCTCTGTCTCTGTCTCTGTCTCTGTCTCTGTCTCTGTCTCTGTCTCTGTCTCTGTCTCTGTCTCTGTCTCTGTCTCTGTCTCTGTCTCTGCCTCTGCCTCTGCCTCAACTAACTCACCACTATCTCACTCCTTGTTCGTCTGTCTGTGCCCAAGCAGTCGATTAATAATTACTGGACCAAGTGTTATTGCCACTTCAGCAGTGTTAAGGAGAGTCGATTTGAGCCTCATTCATTCTATAGTCACATGAGACTCATGCGTGCATTACCTCGTGCACCGGTCGTAATAGCCTTACCTGAGCTAATTAGCCTTACCTGTACGTAGGCAGCTGATGCATATTTAGCGGTGAATATATGCTCATAAAAATAGATGGCCCTCTATGTGAGTGCTTACCGGAGCCCAGCTAGTAGTGGGATGGAGCTGGTGACAGGTAGGTTACGCAGGAATATACAGTGAAAACATAACAGTTTATCTGCGTTAAGTATACGCTTCTTGTACTACAGGCGAGATTGCTAGGAAGAGGACAGTCTATCAAGCTACTGAATTGAGGCAGAACTGGAGCAGAATGTCATAGCGAATTTATTTTCATAATCTTGGCTTGTGGCGACGGATGACCTATTGACCATTGTTCATCCTTTCTTTTCATCGCCGACTGATTTACGCACGGCTACATCTTGCGGTCAGTTATATTTTTTAAAATAATAATAATAATAATAATAATAAAAATAATAATGTTCGTTTGCCACTTTGAAACTGACACCGCAGTGTAACTACAGGTATAGTGAACGGGTGATGACCAAGTTACTACAGGAGGCAAATTTTACCGTACGGCAGCCAAGCAAATTAAGTGCACAGCATCTCCTAGATCTAATTTGACATCGCCGCCACCTTGCGAATGGAAGGACTAGTCAATACTATGGGGTAGCTGGGATCGAATTCGCTGCCTTCTGCTCTTCACGCCAGTTTATTATCATTACTCTGCCCGTATTCGGTCCTAGTCTCAAGACAGATCTATTGATGTCGTAGTTTGGTTGGGCTTGGTAACCTCTTATTGTCTTGCTGTCGCCTAAGTCTTGGTCTCGAGGTAACGTCTTGATCTTTTAGAAACTGCCTTGAAGTGAGAGTCTTGTTCCGTCTTGATCAAACGCTCTCAATTAGTCGTGCGTCAACTGTCGTTAGTCCTTGAACTGTAAAATTGGCACACTGTGAATTGAACCTATTACTCGTTGGGATGACGTTATACCTTAGGGTCTTGCATTCAAGAGCTTACACACATAAATCCTGTGGCACGGTGGCTGATCAGTTAGAGCCGTCGACCAGTAACGCTCATTAAGCTGCTGCTCATAATAGCATTACAGGTAATACAATGCTGATGTGGTCTGTACATGTAAATGGGAATTTATAAAGAACAACGTGTTGGGAATATAGACCTACATGTAAATAAATAAACCGATTGATAGATGCGTTGATAAATAATTCGAGTGCATCAGGCGAACAGGCGAATAACCAGTTGATTACTGCAAGTGGCAAAATGAGTGACTCTTATCAACTGCTACTCATAAATGCCATGATTTCCGAAGGCGCGATACCAAACCTCCTTAGCGCAGTCACTATCAAGGATACATAAAGGAATATATATATAATGAGTGCTATATCCAAATTAAACAACAATTCCGCCACTGTTTGGACTTTGACAGTGCCAGTCCCAAGCCTGGAGAAAGAAGTAGGGCGATACCAAATCATCTTCGATATGGAACGATGTCGTTAAAAAAAATCAGCACACAAATTAAGCAAGTGTCCGATTTGCCCGGCGGTAAGGGGGTCAGAAGGTTGGAGTTTAAGAGCTTCAGCGATATACAAGTGTGTTGATATAGGGCGGAGAGAGAGAAACAGAGAGAGAAAAAGAGAGAGAGAAACAGACAGACGGAGAGACAGACAGAGATACAGAGAGACAGACAGACGGAGAGACAGACAGAGATACAGAGAGAGAGACAGACAGACGGAGAGTTGGAGAGAAACAGATTCGCAGATATTTTCATCATCCGATCTCTATTTCTTTCAGTTGACAAATCGGGATATGAATTCACTTCTGCTTGCACTCTGGCAGCGCCAGTCCTAAGCCTGGATAAAGGAGGAGGGTGACGCCAATGTTCATTGTTGTCACACAGCTGCGTTCAACTGAAAATACTACTGTGGTATCTATACAGTGAATACATATCCATGCATTCATAAAGAAACTACACAATTTCACACATGTTTTCACACAGCATACTTGCATACTTACACACACATACATACATATAAGCATACATACATTAAATACATAATTATACGCACACCTATAGGTCCTATATACATAGTTGCAAGCATACATGCATGCACACTTATACAATATATATATATACATATACATATATACACATGCACTCACGAATTCAAATTAACACACAAGCATACACACATATACACATACATGCATATACGGAGGCAAAGTAGGCACACACTAGCATGACATGCTTTCCACTAATTTCGAAGAGTCAATCGATCGGTCTTTAAATGGATGACTCGTCCAATTTGTAGCATAAGAACAGCATCGATAGAAGATACAAGATCTATTGTCTTTTATTTTCATTACGTATATGATTAATCAGCAAACAGTTTAATGACAATTGGACTTAAGAGGTTGCCATATAAATGTCGATACGCCCTAATCTATCTACGACATTTTAAACTCAAACTATATCAACAAGTTGTTTCTACGCTCTCTCTCCCTCTGTCCCTCTCTCTTTCTTCCTCTCTCTCTGTCTGTCTGTCTCTCTGTCTCCGTTTCTCTCTGTCTTTGTGTGTCTGTGTGTTTGTTTGTCTCTTAATATAGACTTTTCTAATCACGTCACTAGACAGGACCGTGCATGTCCAAGGCCAACGCCATCCGCATCCGGGTAAAAATCGTAGCCAAGCAATTGTGGTCGTCGCCAATACTTTCATTTGCTTTGGAATGACATCCACTCTTCGACTCAATCTTTGATTTTAACTGGGAGTGCTTCTGCTTCTGCCCGTATTCCTAAGACTTTTCTTGTCCCGCGGGTCTTTTCACTCTGAGTGCGCCTCTGATCATGCTAAACTGTGAGAGGCGCTACATAAATATGTTAATGCAAATGCAATATACCCTGGATCGGAAAGGAATGCTATAGGGTAGTCAAGAACAGGATAAAAACAGCTTGGAAAATATGGAAGGACTTGACAGGTGTATTGTACGAATGTATGACACCAAAATGCCGATTCATATGAGGTCAAAGGTTAAGAAAACAGCGATAAGATAAGCGATGATATATGGGGCAGGGCGAAGAAAGAAGAAGGGTTATTGGAGAGAATGGAGATGAAAATGCTGGGGTGTATGCTTGGAGTATCACTTAAGGATAAGAAAAGGAGCGAAGACATCAGAAAGACGCTGGGAGGGGCATGTATTACGGAAAAATACGAGAGGTTAGAATGAGATGGTCATGTAATGAGAAGAGAGGAAGAAAGCTGCATTAAAATGAAACGGATGTCAATCGGGGACGAAAGAAGAAGAGATGGACAGATATGATTGAAAAGAACCGGAAGACTCCAAAATTGAAAAAGGACAGTTTTAAGGGAGTGAAGTGGAGAAGAAGGACCCGTGTGGCTGACCACTCCCCATGAGGGATTAATTCAAGCCTGAATTAGAAGTATGGGTCTATACAGTACTTTCTGCTATTATACACAAGCGTGGATTTCTTCCAAAAATCCGCTTATTAGTCACGTCTTGGCAGCATTAACATTAAAGCATGCAACACATACATGCACACGTATAGATACGCAAACACATGCGTACATCCAAGCATACAAGCGCCTTACATAAATCTCGAGCCTTTGGGGTCTACTCAAAACTGCACGGATACGCATTAGGTCGAGCCCACGGTGGACAAAGAGTGCTACCGATTGGACCGACGAGAGAGGGACAGTTGCAAACAAGAATGTCTGTGTTTGCTATCGACTGCAAAAATCGATAGGGACACGAAAACACACAATGGCATGTGACACAATTGTTTATCCTGTTGTTCTATTTCCAATGCTTTGAAATGCACACAATCGCATATGACCACCTCAAGGGAAATTCGAATCCATGCGATCTGCTTTATACAGGCAGAACGTTCTGATCAATAGCCTTCCGCGCTTGACACACACGCAACCACAAGCACACATACAAACACATACAAACATGCATACAAACATACATACATACAAACACATGTACAAACACATACACAGGCACACGCACAAACATATACGCAAACGCAAACACACGTTGGCACAGGGGAGCACAGGTAACTGTACGCATCTATGCAAAACGCAGCATGGACTGACAAAAGCATTTATAGAAGGTTTTGAGTAAAGACAAACGAAATCATGCAAAGCACGTGACAGACGGACACAAGCAATTGACTGGAGACTTTTGACTCTTCAGAGTCAAGAGCATTCAGACCACCACCGCGACCTCCCCCCCCACCCACCACGACCCCCACCCCACCACTACGCCACCATTGCTCCTGCCCCTCCTCCTCTCAATCCTCCTCTTACAACTACAAATACTACTGCTGCTTATATTACTAATGATAATTATAACGATAATGATAAAAAATATGAAGTTTCAGGCGCTTCATTTTCGGCGGACGTGAGTCTCTCTGCAGTTGTCCTACCTGATGAGGGCCATGTGTTGAACCCTCTCCTTCCACCGCTGAGGCCACACCCCTACTCCATGAGGCCAAGACTGCATTACCTGATGATCCCTAAAGAGGAATCCTTATGAGGAAAACGTTGTGTACGAGAGTGCTTTATGCTATTTAAATGTCTTGTAAACCAAGGTGCTCTATGAGCATTTGGTCGAAATACCGAATTAATTTACTATTATAAACTTTAAACATGAGGGCGGCCAGTCCATTCCATCGCCGTCTCATCTTTCCACTGACAGTGTACGACCAGTGTAAGGTCGTCATGGCTGAGTTGGCTAGGAGGGACGCAGGTGACCTGGATATCTCGAGCCAAACTTCTGCCTTGGCCTGGAATTTGAACCCCAATGTCTCGAGCTGAGAGTCCAGCCAGCTGACCAATACACTACCTAGCACTGCTAATAACGATGAAGATCACTGTTCCCTGTAAGCTACGTGCATGTGCGTGCGCGCCCACAGGTTGTGGGGCCAGCACACACAAGAATTTAGTATGCACACCGCACAAGTTTATTCTAGACAAGAATTTAAGATGAACTTTAAATCAACATTTCATAGGGCAAAATAGAAAATTGCTAAATAAATTGAAATTACGTACAACACGGTGTCTGCTCTAAGACACGTGTTAGACAAGGGACTTTTCTTAGGCTATCAGAACTTATCACTGTAAACTTTAGGATATGGTCTTAATTTAACTATCATCGCATTCGGCTCGAACATGCGCGCGAGATGTGAACCGTTTATAAAAGGTTGCACACAAAAAATTTCTTGCGCACACTGTCTCTAAAAAATTAGAGGGAACATTGATGTAGACTATGACTTTTTTGTTACTGTTTACATGTCTCCGTATTCCTATGTCACTGTCTGTCCGTTCACCTGTCCGTCTGTCTGTTTGGGTGCTTGTCACCTGACCAACGATTAGCTGTAGTATAATAATTCTCCTCTTGTTCTGCATGAGTTGGCAAATTTTCCGCTCGAATAGTAATAGCGAAGGACGATAGGAGGCCAGCTAACGGCTGAAAGAATTAAAGGCATGCCACTGTACACATTAACACACTGGGAAAATGAACCAACACTTTTTATACATTGTCACATACTATAAAAAATTATTAAGCATGTGGGGATTTTTGCAAAAGTATATACTAGAATGAATTGATATGTAAGTGGAATTCTTAGTGCACTAGTAATAAACGCACAGCGGGACTTGTCCTTAAGAGTAGGCAGTGCACAGATGAATAAATGAATATAAAAACTGCAAAATAAATTATTAATTTCTATAGACCACTCTATTGCGTAAATCGAGAAAAATAAATTACGCATGCATAATGTTCGTGCATACGAAGGACACTAGTCGAAAGAAATACACTGCACCGATTGGATGTAGGCCTACAGCCACCTCCCTGGCTGCAGTCGTATATAATCTCGTATCGTGCACTTAGACATGTCTGTCTACAATTCTCAACATTATGGGTCGGATATGATGTTTATCTCTACTTCCGTGTTACATCTATTAAAAAGCACTGACATATTCACACATGCGCATTGTAGATACATACATATATATATATATACGTACATTAATACGCAAATGCATTCATATTTGTACGTGCATACATGAACATTTTTAATATACATACATGCATGAGAACTTACGATGTGCATGCAATAATTCCGATTTCTTTCGGGTTGTCTTACTATAACGAAACACTGTATCTATATTATGACAATATATTTATTCCATGACAGTAAACAATTATAATTATGCAGTTTAAAAATACATGACTATATATAGTATATATATATATATTCCAAGGCGTGTATATAGATGTATATATATATGTGTATATATATAATGGTGTTTGTTATTGCCCTATATCTAATCGTCGGTCGTGCTTCAGATGTGACGGCGACTGCAGGCTGTAATCGATGACGCTTTTACGGTGCGCCGGGTTACCATGGCTACAACCATGGCAACGAGGTCCATTGTCCTCAGTGTTGCATGCTGCAGAGCCAACAAGTGCACCCACGCAGCACAGAAGGAATGGAGGATAAATCTGTGATAAGGTATAGGATTAATGGAGGAAGGATGGTCGATGAGATGGGAGAAGGTGGAGGCAGATGTGCATAGATGGATGGAGTAATAGGGACAGAGAGAGACTGAGAGACAGACAGACAGACAGACAGAGACAGAGAGGCAGACAGAGGCAGACAGAAGGAGAGACAGGGAGACAGAGAGGCAGAGAGAGACAGACGGAGAGACAAGGAGACATAGAGAGTGGAGAGAGGGAATAACGTGGAATGAAAGAATCGAATGATGAATGAAAGGAGAGGGAAGGGCGGATGCAGGTAAGAAGTCCAAGGGGGGGACGAGGAAACGAGAGACGTGGAGGCGTGGGGCTGGGAAGCAGGGAGGAAGGGAAGTAGGGTGGTAAGAAGGGAAGAGGGGAGGGAGACAGGAAGGGAAGTTGGAAAGGATGGAGGAAGGGAGAAGGGGAAGAAGGGATTGAGGGAGGAGAGGATGGAGGGACGGAGGAAGAGATGTTGAAATCAACATGCAAAGTAGCCAACAACAAAACACAGGGCATACATTTGTAGCTAAGGCCTATTTAGAGATGAAAAGAACCCCACGAAGGGCAGTGTCTATAGAGTGGTGCCAAACAAAGCACCCGTCTGTCTTGCATCTCTCTCACTCTATATAAAGTGATGACGTCGGTATTCACGAAAATGACGACATCTATCTTTTGCACTGCATGAAACGACGCTCTCTGCGTTTGATCTAATGGGTCACGTGTCGAGACAAGCCGAAGAACGAACAAGAAGAAAATATATACTACTTAATACATCAGAAAGGCTGACAAGGATAGGCAAAAACAGGCGGGAGGAACGCATAAGGGCAGAAGGACAGGAAGAGGGCAGGCATGCGGGAAAAAGGCAAAAAAGCAGAAAGGCAGAGAAAAGGTAGGCAGATAGTCAGACAGACAGACAATGGAAGTGTGTGCGTACATTTTCCTTGTACATAACGCAGACTGGCAACACATCGAGACAAAGAATGAGCGAAATAACGGGAGAGAAACACGGGTAGCAGCCGAGTTGTATGCAATTATAATTAATTTCGTGTCTGTGTATAACTACAATACGATGTATATATTTATTGGGTGGCTCAATAAAAAAATGTCCCATGGGAAAAAACAATGTCTCTTTAACCAGTTGATATTTTTGCAGAAATGTCAGGTATTACAGGGAAAAGAATATTCAACAATCCTATAATTGTCACATAAAAATTTCATTGCCTCAAAATGGCATCTGTGTAAATATTCGAGTCCATATTTACTAAAAATTACACTAAAAAATAGACAGTCGCTAGTCATTTTCAACATCAAATAACATGACCTTTCATTGCGATTTCAGAAATCTGTTTAACAGATTCTGAGATGATCTGATTTGGTAGGCCTTTAAAACAAACAGATGAAGATTGCGTTTGACAATGCGCTAAAGAAATAATCGATAAGTATTCAGTTCTTCAGCGATGTTTCTTGTGCTTAAGCATGCTCCAGGATGATTTTCTTGAGAACAAATTTTTTCGCCGACATTTTCCTTTCTGGAGTACACGCATAATTTTTGGTCAACCACTTCCTGTTTTATGACGTCAGCTGACCCAGTATTACATCAATACGTTTCAGGAAACGTTCTTTGAGTTCAGGCAAGACTTCTTTTGTGGGTATTGTGCGTTGATGAAACGATATTCCATGCAGTCTCTGCCAAGGCAACGTCTCATTTTATCTCTCGCTGAAACTTGACCCGTGAGTTTCAGTAACGGATTAATAAATTTCAAAACTTTGGTCACAATAAAAATGAAAATTTTAATTCTGAGACTGTTACACGTTCAAATATTTCTGGTGAAGACCTTTGCTAATGCGCACTTGTTTTCAGGCATTTGCGAAAAACATTCGACCGCAAAAGTAATTTTCACCGTGCGTTGCGTTGCCGAAGTTTCGAACTCAGGAGCACTATGATTTAACTGCATATGCACATATTAGCAGCTTCCTCAAGAAGAGATTCTTTACAACTTGTAAAGGAGTCGAATGCGTATTACGTAATTCTTATTTGGGTGCTACAAATATTTCTGTATACGCGACAGAATTCTTGGAGATGACAATGATTGTCCTTCTGCGTAATTTTGAAAAATAGGGAATCGAATAATTAAACAGTTCATTTTTATTGATATAATTGTTTATTGAAATAATCTTTCTTCTGTCAACTGATAGAGTTGACAGACAATCTCAATTGATCAGATGGAACACTATTTATTGGGCCACCCTGTATAAGCTGGGTCTTCCTTAGGATGCACTCACTGCGTTACTACCGCAGCCCGCGACACATAGTTCATAAAATACCATGAGGATGACTTAGCCAATGTACAGCGGAGGTCAGTAGGCCTAACATGTGGAATCAGTCGTCGGCCTTTGCATCGCCCTCTGCGTGCCAGTAACACAGCTAAAGGACATCGATATTTTCCCACTTCTTCATCTGACGTAGTAGCTGCGTTGTTTGACTAGCAAGATGCTATCGTAACTTGGACTCCGTGTTATGTGTGGATAAGCAACCATTAGTAACGGCTTTCGTCGTGGTGAAGAAATTACTCGAGGTAATGAAGGTGCTTTAATTCTTGACGTAAGTGGAAGGTAATGACGAATGCTGTGTGTCAGCTGTTAAGACTGTTGTTATAGTTATTTTGTTATCAGGGTTGTCGTTAATGTATTTACTAAGGATGTGCTTGTGAAGCTAGTTTTTCAATAGGCTGGAATACATATATGTACATGTAGTTAGTTAAAATGTTGCTGTTTGTGTTAAAACGTTGACTCGCGATGAAAGACTAAGCGAGGATTTCGAGTTTATATAGCGCATTTAAAAAATTGCTAACCCTGCCTCAACACAGCTAAATATATACACCATTAGACAGACCTACAATCACAAAGCCGCAAACACATATATACATACTTACGTACATGCGTGCATGCAAACATACATACATACATACATACATTCATACATACATACATACATTCATACATACATCCAAACATGCACACATACATACATACATACATACATACACACACACATACATACATACATCCAAACATGCACACATACATACATACATACACACATACATACATACATACATACATACATCCAAACATGCACACATACATACATACATACATACACACATACATACATACATGCACACATACATACGTCGTACGTACGTAATGCATGTACATATACATACATTATATAGGTACGTACGTATGTGAATACATACATGTGAACACTGTACAACGTACATACGTGCATACAAGCATACGCGCGCAGCACAATTATGCAGCATTACATTCGTGCATACAAAGATAAAAGATGAATCAGATACAGAATTGTGCATAGACACCAAACACCGACATAATCCGCTTGAACCCGGAAGTTGAGCGGCCGAGAAAAAAAATCCCACACAATGAATTATATGGACGATTCAAGCGATAAAGCAGCAAAGGGCAGGCCAAGACTACAATAGATAGATAATAATAGTGATACTGATAATGATAATGGTAATGGTAATGATAATGATAATGATAATGATAATGGTAATGGTAATGGTAATGATAATGGTAATGATAATGATAATGATAATGATAATGATAATGGTAATGGTAATGATAATGATAATGATAATGATAATGATAATGATAATGATAATGATAATGATAATGATAATGATAATGATAATGATAATGATAATGATAATGATAATGATAATGATAATGACATGGCATCAACTGGACTGGCACTAAGGGGAGCAATGGACTCGACGATTGGTAATAGAGGACAAAGGAGATCATTTAGTCGTACCCATCGGCGCCAAATGGCTTGCGTCAGGAACTGATGATGCCGATGATGACGACGACGACGACGATGACGATGACGATCGGCAAAAGTATGTCAACGGATGCGTGGTCCGTCAAGTGCTTTTAAGGATCGAGCTTCACGCATCAACTGTACCACTTAAATATACAGATAGATAGACGTAAGTGGAAGATAATGACGAATGCTGTGTGTCAGCTGTTAAGACTGTTGTTATAGTTATTTTGTTATCAGGGTTGTCGTTAATGTATTTACTAAGGATGTGCTTGTGAAGTACAGTCATAAAGACATGCATGTACATGAAGACACACATATACACACGGACAGAGATGCATGCAGACACATAAACACGGAGGAAGTTACGCCATTAGCAAACGGGGAAGTGAAGAAACAGATAGAAAGGGAAAGAGAATTAATCGTCTGACAAACATTGGCATGTATACAGGATGGGCCAGAATAAATGAACCGTCTTTGCTCGCACATAACTTCACAAATATTTGTTAGGCATTTATATTTAATGAGTCAAATTAAAGACATTTCATTCTAGTATTAACTTCGAGAAAGTCAAATTTTTATTAGTTCTCATTTTAAGTAATGTTTGGAAAAGCACTAGCTGCCATATTTTATTGTCGTTTGGGACGCGTAATGGCGCCGTTGACAGACGATGACCGAGTTTTGATCTAGATTATGCGAACTGATAAGGGATTCTCGGATGTGATTCGTTTTATATGATTTGCATTTGTACAATCATAATACATATATCATATGTATATATGTTTGTATAAGCACAAGTATTTGCAAGTAGCGATTGCATGATAGTTCAGGCCTATGTTAGCCTATACTGTAGAGTGTATACAAATCTGAAAAAAGTTTTATAGGCCGGTTTTTTATGCTATTTCTGGCCATGAATTTCAACATCCTATTAGCATCGAGTGGAAGCTTATCATGGTAAAACAAAGTTTTGAAAACGATCCAACTGTGATATATGAGCCGTCAAGTGTCAAATATATAATCTGCCAGCATAATGTACCCTCTCTCTTCTGTGTTTGTATGTGCGTGTGCGAGTGCGTGTGAGAGTTTGTGTGTGTGTGGGTATGCGTGTGTACGCGCGTGTGTCTGCTTGTATGTCTGTGTAGAAGTCAACGACACTTGCAGCAGTGACTGTAACTATTTGCACATGCAACTGACTTCTACTTATGTAAACAAAGCCGTCGGCATCGACGTGTTAGTCTGTGTCTGTATTCTGGCGGGTGGTTTTGTCCATGCGCGTCTCTGTGGTTGAATCTCTGTGCATATGTCTGTGTATCTCTGTCTGTCTGACTGTATGTCTATCTGTCTGTCTGGGATGAATATCGTGGATAAGCAAGTACGCCCTTCCTGTTGTTGAATCATTTAATCTTACTCTATACTTGTTAGGGCCGTCCATAAATGACGTCATGCGCCTAGGGGAGGTGGTCACCCATTTGTGACGAAGTGTGACGACGGAGTCCTCGCTGTCACAAAGCCAGCCCTCACCGTCATAAGACCAGCCCTTACCGTCATGAGACCAGCATCCTTCCTTGGTCATCAGAAGGTCGACGAAATGTGACGTCACATTATCGCATCAAACATAAAAATGCGTAATTTTATTAATAACTATTCCTCGATTAAAGAAATTCCACCTAATTAGCGGTAACTGTTATCACAATTTAACAACACTAATAATTATAGTTGTATTCTTTGGATAGTTTGCTTTTACGGTTGGTGTCATTTTGGAGTTTTGTAAGTGAGGCAGCCATTCTGTAACACACAGGCAGGAATCAATTATACCGCCAAAAGGCATTAGACCATAAAAAGCCATGTGCACTCCACGTCGACAAAGTGAACAAATGGTTGTAAGCGCAAATGGAGAAAACGGAGAGAGAGTTGATTGAATAGATGAAGAAGGGCTGGAATTGGAATAACTATTGAACAGGATGATAAGATCCAAGCTATCCCTGTTTATTCCATGAACGAGCATTGTGCTTTGCGTGGGAGAAGTTTGGATTGTTTCAAGTTATTGTTATTAAACATTTTTTAAATGCAATGATTCTACCAGAGCTTTTCGTCTCGTGGAATGCGTAATGAATGTAATAGTTATACTTTTTCCACTTTTCTTTGTTACTCCTGGGCAGTAAGTGTATTTATAACTGGGTGACCATTACAGATCATAGGACCAGCCACTGTCTTTACCTTACCGTCATAAGACCAGCCCTTAAAATTAGAAGACCTGCTCTTACCGTCATAAGATAAGCTCTTACCGTCATGAGACCAGTCCTCGCTGTCACAAAACCAGCCCTCACCGTCATAAGACCAGCCCTTACCGTCATGAGACCAGCATCCTTCCTTGAATCACCGTAATACCTTTGGCCTACCTAAAATTTCCTTATCTTAGCTCAAAATCTATACGTTGTAAATGTTTTTGTACGCTGACGGTATAATTGTTATCGCTGAAAATCTGCTGAGAACTGGAATTTTCATGGTTCAGAGTTTTCCACGCATTTGCTGTTTTGACTCATTTCCTCTCTTTGTACGACCACGACTTCAAATCAGGACCAACTTCCAACAAATTATTAATTAGAACCCCATTGTACAGACCTAAAGTACAGAGTACAGGTAGAATAAAGTGGAAGTCAGTTGCTTTCGAAAGGAGCGCATTAGGTATTATTGTCAACAAAGAAATTAATCTAATATTCATTTAGGCCTAGTTGTCAACACAGGATAGAGATAGACGTAAGAATATTCGAATGGCTCTAAGGTCAGGTTCGGGTGTTTCACTAGTGGGTCTGATAACGCCACGGTTCGAGTCCATGTGATTCACGTTGTGCTAAGGGATTGTAGGATCTAACCCCTGCGGCTTTGAGGCTGCTGAGCAAGCTCCATGCAATGACTGTGGGTGTCCTTACGCACACGTGGCTTTGTCAGGGAATGATTTAATTTTATACGAAAACTATGAAGGAAACGGCTTGAGATCATTTTTGTGTTTATTAAATTTGTTATACGCTGATTCAAATTCGAAATGTGAATATGAGGCGCTGATGCAATGGTCTCGCGATTAGCAGAATTAGATTCATCATCTGCTGGCACCAAGGCTGGGAATTCATTAATTGTTGGCTCAAGAGATTTAGATTGATTCATTCCTGGCTGAAGGGCTTTAGATGAATTCATTGCTGGCTGAAGGGCTTTAGGTGAATCCATTCCTGGCTGAAGGACTTTAGATGAATTCATTGCTGGCTGAAGGGCTTTAGATTAATCCATTACTGGCTGAAGGGCTTTAGATGAATTCATTGCTGGCTCAAGAGCTTTAGATTAATTCATTACTGGCTCAAGAGCTTTAAATTAATTCATTACTGGCTCACTGATTTGGGATTCGTCCTTTGCTGGCTGAAAAGCATTGGTCTCGTTCATTGGTGGTTTAATAACTTGGTATTCGTTCATTCCTGACTCGAATGCTTGGAGTTCAATCATTGCTAGCTCAAGGGGTTGGGAGTCGTCGATGCCTGGGCTATGGATATGGGATTGTGAGCAACAGCATAAGAGCGGTTACTAATAATTGAAAAGATTTCATTGTGTTCACGATATAATGAGCCAATAAATTATTGTCCAATTGTAAGAAAATCTGTAATCTAGTGTCTTGATCTTGTAAGAACAAGAACGCCGTCTGTCTAGCTCCAATAAATGAGACAAGATGACGAAATTAATGACTGGGAATAGCAATATCTTAGAACATATTGGAGTTGAGAATACCAGGCCTGACAAGCATGGACGGAGGGGGCAGTGAGACATTTTTAGGAGTCAGGGCGGGTCCCCCACAATCAGCTTTCGAATAATATTATGAAAAACCGTCAAAGGTTATTATTTATGCTCTGCTATTTATAATATCTGTAATACATTACAACAGCAATGTAACTTTAACCAGCTAAATATAACCCTACTTGTCATTAAAAGAACGCCCACTTTCTGTCTAAGAGACCCGTGATTGCTCTGCCTAGAGACCCGGAATATCTCTGCCTATGGCCCCGGAATATCTCTACCTAGGGCCCCGGAATATCTCTGCCTAGGACCCAGGAATATCTCTGTCTAGGGTTCCAGAATATCTCTGCCTAGGGACCCGAAATTCCAATTGGATGTATACTGGAGAAAACTAGACTGGGCTATAGACTAAAGATTGGTCGACTTAGGACCAACCCAGATCAGTCCAAATTAAGCGAGATCAGATTGGACAGCACTGGGCCACTCCAGGTCAGTCAGGTCAGGCCAGATCAGTCTTGACTGTACAGTGTACAGAATGAAGTGGAATAGGCTAGAGTCACCGACTCACGCATGTATCAGACGTGAGTGCTACCGCCAACCTCCAAGCATCGTATTCGAATCGATATTTTTTAAACGGCAATACGCCATGGCTAATCATTGGATGATATCTAAATGGAAATTATTTGCTATGCTACTTGTTTACTGCTCACTGCTGTTTTTTGCCTGCAATTTCAATTTCCTTACTTACATGTGTATCTATGGTAGTAAATCGGTCTAGCGGCCATATTTGTCCACGGACAAGTAGCATTTATATTAGGGTGTTTTGAGGTTTCGGTGTATCTAGCGACAATTTCGATTATGACAAGCAACCAAGAACACGAACAATATTTGTCAATAATCTTCATCTAAAAAGAACCACTGCCTCAAACGGCTTCATTCACAAAATGAAAATTGTGAGACAAAGATCTCGGAGAAAGTGACATGAACATGAAAATTCCCTGGGATACAATCAGAGACACACATAAATGGGCCTGGTATTCTCAACCATCGTGTTAAAACCTCTAATCGTCGGCTCACACATGACGGAAGGGAAAGAGAAAAAGAGACAGCGAGATAGAGACAGAGACACACAGAGCGAGAGACAGACAGAGACAGAGAAAGCGACTTTGCGCTAAAGACTCAACTTTACACAACCGTTGTTAAGACAAATCTGCGCTTGTCGACAGATTTCATCAGTCTAGAACTTGCAATGAGACAGCAATTGAATACAAAATTCGCTAAATTCTAGGTGGATCCAGTTGACACAATCGTAAATACACTTACATAATTTTCTACGGGTCCTTTAAAACAACGACTTATGAAATGAGATATATTTGTAGTACAACGTCGGACATTCTTTTCAAGCCACTCTAGTTTTAAAAAGCTATTACTTTCGCGTAAATGTTCTTATAAAGCAGACGTGGTATCCATCGGCAATAAACATGTCAAATCTATATCCGTTCATGACCTACAGTGGCATAGCAAACGGCGTTTAGTTTGCAATCGGTTCAGCATTTGATTCAGCTTTGTCTTGCGCTATTCTACGTGATTCGCATTAAGATTGTAGTAATATCCCATAGTCCACCGACATGTGCGACGTCTGATAAAATCTTCCACTTATGTTAGCTCGGTTGAAGCGGAACCTGCTATTTGTATGCTTAGGCAAAGGCAAACGCCGTTTGTCTTACGCGTTCCATGACAGAGTGAAAAACGCACGACCGATCTTAAATCGATTATTAAAACAACAATAGAACCTACAATGCGGGCAACAGAATATATATATACACCATTGCCAGGTTATACCGATGATACATGTAGCTAATTAACAGCGATTCTCAACTTGAAATCTGAGCATGGCATTATATATTGCTCTTAGCGGGCAGCTAAACACTGCAACGTTAGACAATTCCAGGTACATCAGCCATTGAATAAAAAAAATGAACTAGTTGATTTGACACATGACAGAGGAGTTCCAAGGAGGTAATTTCTTAGTAGATATCACCGCCAATTTTCGGGCATCAGGAACTGATGATGCTAATTATAGTATCATAAGTATGTCATATGATAGCTTATGCGCTTGGCTCTGAGTCATCTTGAGTATGTGACTATGAGCGGTGGACAGCAGATGAGTGAGAATGAAGAAAAGAGATGAGAGTGGTTGACGTCCAATTTTAAAGCCTGCGGAATATATATAATGTAGTAGACTCGACAGCTAGACGGAATTAGAATTGACCAAATTGAAGTATTATAATGACAGCTGACACTAGATTAAATAAGAATACATGAGAGCACATTAAATTGTCGAGTGAAGCTCAATTCAGTGTCTTTCTCGCAGAGATATCCTAACTATGAGTTTTGCAAATTTCAACATAAAGTAACTGAATTTCCAATCATTTATATTCACGAAGGTGACGTAACGATCATTTGATTCATTAATATTCATGAAGGTGATGAAAATATCTGTTGTTTCATTGTATTGAACAACAGGTGGTAGGTCCGTGAGGGCAGCGTGACATGGTTACATGGAGTGGATTTAATGTGACCATTCATACGCTTTAGGTGACTGTTATATTATATTCTCGGTTGTTGCAGTTTAACAACACTGTGTGATAACGAAGATCATTAGCGTCGCCCTCCTCCTGTATCCAGGCTTGGGACTGGCACTAGCCTAGTACAACCAGCGGAGGAGTTTATTATATTCGCTCTTCTGCCAGGCTCTTAAATATTTAACAAGTGCGTGTATAGAGCAAGCAACCTTTTGCCAGTCACTCTTTTGCATCGATATAATCGCAACAATTTTTGATTGCAGTCAAGGCAGATAGATGGCTACTCCTTCAGGTGCTGTTACACAGACGAACAAAATAATCGATGCCTCTTGTAATGAACCAATCAGTTATACTTCGATCTTGAAAGCGAGAACACCGTTTATAAAGGGTGGCAGCTGTGTGCCCTCCTCTTGAAGTCAGATAGACGCAGATAGACAGACGGACGAAGAGAAAAGCAGACACACAGACAGAGACACAGACTTACACAAATGTTGACATATAAACAGACATACTTGTAAACGCACGGTCTTACATACATTACGTGAGTTTAGCTTGGAGTGACCATCAGTGATGGACTACTCGTTGGAATTAAGAGCAGTTACGAGCTTGATTCCTTCTACTCCATGAGGCTGATTTGTCCATCTTTAGCTAGACATCGGCGTTGGTTAATTTAGACGAATGACGTTATGATCGCCTGTTGTAACTTGTCATCAACCGTTCCTACTGTACATGTTGTCACCCTGCACTATGGTCGGTTTTAATATAATTAGACATAGCACATACAAAGACCCACACATGCAGAGGCACACACACAAACATTTCGCACATGGGAAGACAGGCTGAAGCAAAAAGACAGACAAGATGATAAACAGATGGTCTTGCAATCAATCTCCCTCTGCAGGTCATCGTATATAGTAACCGTAAGATCCTGTGGCTGTCTTTGTTCCATGGAACCACTATAGCATCAGTACCATTGTCGTAATTACTTCGTCTGTCTATCAATGAGATCCGGATCAACAATTAGACAATTATAACGAATTATGGCCTAAACACATACAATAACATGAATACCTATATACAAGCTACATACTCATACACACATAGCTACATAAATTCTTAGCACAAGCTAAGCACACATATACACACACACAACTACATGAATACTTACATATATGTTAAACACATTACACATACATAATTACATGACTACTTACATATAGGCTAAACACATATGCATGTGTGGTACGGTGGCCGATCGGTTAGAGCGGTCAGCCCGAAGCGCTCAGTGTGGGCTGAGTGAGCGGGTTCGACCCTCATCCAAGGCGTTAGTCACTGTGTAGGGACCTTGAGCAAGTCCTTCGAGCACAATTGCTCTGCAGTACAACTGCAATTGCGCCGTCGAGGCGTGTTGTGCACTTTTGAGCAAAAAATGCTGGAAGAAGGGCGGTACAAATTTCGGTAACAAACAAATAAATACAATTCATTATTAGTATTAATTGCATGCATGCATTCTGCTGCCTCTGACCAATCATATCTGGTTTTATAAATCACTCGTCCTTTTACCTTAGCTCCAGAGTACGTTCATTTAGGGATGCTTTGTAAGTGCCCAGAATGTATACATGCATACATACGTACATACATACATGCATGTAGCACATTATACACAACGGACGCACACAACACAGTCGTTCACTCAGAGACACAAATGCGTACGTACGAACACTCCAACATTATGTAACTAACTCACAGACAATGAGAGAAACACCGTCTGCAATCATTAATAAAATATGAGTCACGAGAAAATTGCTTTGACTTTTTATTCGATGCGGTTGCTCCTGGCGTCATATTAAATACTTCTACTGGACCTGTGTTATTGTCTAGTCCTTTGTAATTAAGTCGTCAATCGGTGGAGACAAAAATAATTGCTTCCGTTATCAGAAGCAGCCGTCGGCTCCTTAATTCAGCCGTAATTAGATGAAATATCTAGCTAATTATCTTTGTTGTCGATATGATATAGCTTTGCAGTTTAAAGCGCATCTGTGACAAGGGTGTCAATAGTTTTGATACTGGATATATATAACTGTTTATTAAACGTTGGTACTTCTTCGTAATTTACTGATGCACTGAGGAATTGACATCTCTTTAACATCATTCACTGGTCTTGAAGACTCACCTGCGAACCACCTGTGCTGCGCGCAGGTGAACAAAACGCCTTGGAGGCAGTTAGAAAATTTTTGCTTTGGTGTTTTTAAGCGTCATTAAGGTCTAAACTCAAGACGTATCTCTTTCAACTTGCTTACCGGGTATTTTTTTTCTCGTCTATCGGACTTCAACCGTCGACGATATTGAAGCGGCCAATCGATTTGTGTTTTGAGCACTGAGGTGGGCACATAATGGTATTGGATTGGACAGGATACCTTGGAATGTTGATAGTCAACGATTTCTGATTAAAGCTGCGATCGAAACGACGTTACTGTTCCCAGAGTCTGCTGAATTGAGATGCGCTTGCGAGTAAGGTGGTCCCCTGCTTTTGGCTTTCGAGTGGCGTTTTAGACGTTTGGAGATTACGACTAATGCAGTTTGGATAACTAATTCACGCTTTTTTATTTACAGTACGCTGATTCTGTGATCTTTTGCGGAGGATAATCATCGTCCAAGAAGTCGACCCGTTCGACGAACATCACAACATCTCGTGCGTTCGTCCATTTTCGAGATATGCGCTTTCAAAGGGTTTCCGGCGTCTGGCGTTACGTCGGAATATTCGCCTTAGTCGTCTATTTTATTTCTTTCGTGAGCTTCATGTCCCGCATGATGTCGCTTGATTTCTCTACGGACCGTTTCACCGTCTCGGTTGAATTGACCGCGGACTTGCATCAATCCACACGCGAGGTTGTGCAGTCGTCATCGACGACAAATAGACTTCTACGTGCAGACACACATAAAAGTTCCCTGAACCCTCCGTTTCTCGGTGCCCCTATGCGCACCCGAAGTACTCTAAGGTCTCCTGCCTCAGACGTGCCTAAACTCCCAGAACTATTGCCCGCTGAGAAGTCCTTACCCCCGCAATCACCAGACTCCGCTCTTGGAAAACCAGACCAGCACCTCAGCGCCCGTAGGATTCCGAACGCTTCCCAACCGGAAGGGGATGAGCAACCGGAAGTGAAGCTACTGCGCCAGTTCGAATTGCAGCGGAACTCTTCCGGCGTCGCTAAACCCGATCGAGTCAACGCGGCGCTCCAACTTCTCAGCAACATAAATCGGACCGAAAACGCCGGTCACGTGGTTAATCCACATCCGTTTCGCTACCTGCTGAACTGCGAGACGCTTTGTCGAAAGACGTCGGATCTATTTCTCCTCGTCTATGTTCACACGGCGCCCGTTCACTACAAGCGTCGAATGGTCATCCGACAAACGTGGGGCAACACGGAGCAGTACTCCGTTCCCATCCGTGTCGTCTTCTTCACCGGAAGTCCCGACTCGGTGGGCGTCCAGAGGGCGCTGCAGTTCGAGGCAGAGCAGTACGGTGACGTCGTCCAGGAGGACTTCGTCGACTCGTACCGGAACCTGACCTATAAGGGCGTCGCGGCTGTCAAGTGGATCTCCAACTACTGTCCGTTTGCTCGTTTCGTCCTCAAGACGGACGACGACATCTTCGTCAACATGTTCATTCTGATCCGACACCTCGTTCGTCAACGACCGAAGCAGGGTCAGACGGCGGTCAGAGGGCTGATCTTGTGCCTCGTATGGCACGGGATGCCGGTGATGCGATCGGGGAAGTGGATGGTCAGCAAGGAGGAGTGGAAGGATGACACGTACTCCACCTACTGCTCCGGGTCGGCCTTTGTTCTTTCCACTGATGTGGCCATCGCACTCCACAACGTGTCCTATCACGTGCCGTTCTTCTGGGTCGACGATTTCTACATCACGGGACTCCTGCCGCTGAAACTCGGTAACATCAACCACACGCAGTTCATGTCGACCTACCTCCTAAACGGTAATGAACTTGAAGAGAAGTTCACCGGGTCTCAGTGGTATAAGTACGTCTTCTCGCACGTCCATAATCTCGATGCCATCCAGGCGGTCTGGAGGAAGGTCGTGGCTTTGTTTAAGGGTGAGCTTGTACCGACGATCCAGTACCTTGTGCCGAAGAACGTGTCGGCTGCTCCACGGTCCCACTAGCGTATTCTGTTCTCGTTATGACTTGTGAGGTTCCCTGAGCAGCTCGGTCTTTAGGTTGAGCTATGGTTGTCTTCCTCTATCGGGACGACAACTAGTGCCTTGAAAGCGATGTTCGGAGGATTTGCCACTCGCGAGGTCGTCTCTTAACACATTTCGCATAGATCTGTGATTGTTGGTGTACCCAGTGGCCGGATGACCGACTGACTGAATGAATGAATGGCCTTAGGACTGGTTGGCTGACTGGTTGGCCGACTGGTTGGCTGACTGGTTGGCTGACTGGTTGGCTGACTGATTGATTGACTCACTGATTGATTGATTGACTGACTGACTGACTCACTGACTGACTAAGGCTGACTGGGATTGACTGAAACTGGTTGGCTGTCTGACTGGGTAGCTGACTGGCTAGCTGACTGACTGACTGACTGAGGTTGACTGAAATTGACTGAAATTGACTGGTGGACTGACTGACTGATTGAGTGGCTGAATGACTGAGTGACTGACTGATAATATGGCGCGCGATATGTGATATTTTCTCGTTCCATTCATCCAGTGATCTTTTTTAGTGAAGGTTGCCTGAGGTAATATTTGTGGTCCACTGATTCTGATATCGAGATCTGAGTGACTGGTCCCCATGAGATTCTCAAAAGACGCTATGTAAATCGCCAATACAAGTGCCAGCAAGTGTTTATATATAATTATGGTTTCTTATTTAATTGTTGCACATAGTTGCGTACGAAGTCTGATCTGAGTAACGAACGCGAGACTGCACTTCGGAGTCGTGCAAAGAACGCTTAAGTCGAGTCTCGTAAGTTATTGAGATGAAGCTGGCAGGTTGTCAAATCGTTGCAAGGAATTTCCAAAACGAGTTCGGGTATGACTACAATATCTTTCACGCAATGAACGGCTTGGAGGCGTGCTCTATTTGGGCTCTATGTAAATTCATCTGTAAGCGAAAACATATTGAAATAATATAATATTTGATACTATCGGTGTATGGTGTGAAGCAGCGTGGTATGGTATAATGTCATACCCTTGGTCGGGTATGTATTGCAAGTGTCTAGTCCTGACTAGGTCTAGTCCGATATTATGCTTCACGTGATTCGCTGTATCTGTGATTCAATATGATCTGGTCTTCTATTCTATTCTTCTATTCTATTCTTCTATTCTATTCTTCTATGCTATTCTTCTATTCTATTCTTCTATTAGGTGGTATTGAGTGCAATAGGATGATTGGATAAGGTTTTATATGGTCTAGTATGAATAACGTTATGAGCGCCCTGCGTAGCTGCCGTACAGTTAAATTCGTTTTCTGTAGAACTTCAGTTCAATCGTTCGTACCATTCGTGTAATCATACTTCTAGATCTGACGTACTCTATCACGGAATCGTGTAGAACCGATTTGATTGGTCTTTGAGGGCTTCTGAGGCCGTCTGCTTTGGTTTTGAAGTTATGCTCTTTTGTAGCATCATTTGGTTTAGAAGAAAACTGACGATGCGATACACGCGGTGTGGTTTAGTGGACTGCTGCTGAGTAAAATTGTCTATTTTAGACGAGAGATTAACAGAGACATCAAGATCTTTGAAATCAGTCATAAATCAATTGTGACGTTCGTATTCAAGATTCTCAAAATCCCTTGTGCTTTTTTCTGAATCTTCATTGCGCGATTTCCTAATGTCCCATGTGCCGTTTCCTAATGTCCCATGTGCCATTTCTTGTTTTACTTTACGCCAAAGCGACATTAGCAACAGCTCTCTAATTTTCTTCGAAACGGAGGCCTTGTCAGTTCGTCTGCCAGTTTAACTCTGTTTTACAGGTCTGTTTATGTGGGCCTCACGTTGTTAACTTATAATCGGTTGCCATACCGCATAAGTTAAAATGCCCGGAGACTAAGCCTTCATTGCGCAATAGCCTTTAAATTAGCATACCCGGTAGGCCTCTGCTTAAACATATTCAGCGCCTGATTTACGCATACGCCTACCAATCCTTGACTTAGGACCTCGAGTCGTTCGAGGTCAAGCTTTGGAAGAACGAATTCTCCTCGGATGGCGTATTACACTATCACAAATACTTTACAAGACGACAACTTGATACATACCAAACATTTCTCAAGTTTCAACGATTAACTGTATTAAGTCTGCAACTATTTGTCCATTCAATGCTTTGCAAATGAGCACTTAGCAGAGTACCAGTATTGCAGACCTTTTTAACTTACTTATTTGCGTAGAAGGCTCGATGACATCTCATATAATCAGGAACACGTGATAATGCAGTTAATTTCATTGACTATTGTTCTCACACAGCCTTTACACACAATTCCTGCTTTCAAATGCGCTAAATGGAAACAACGTAGTTATTTATTCGTGTAAATTTTGCATCAAATAATATTATACTCTCACTGTGACAAAAACGTGTGTGTTCCTTTTAAAGATTATTTTGCTTGATCCGTCGATATCAGTCGTGTTTCCTTTTGTCACCAAGCAAATTTGCTATGTTGGTGTCGCCTCTAATAATAACAATTATTCAAAATGTTGGCCAAGTAGATTATATGCGGTCATATTTTGCGTCTAAAGTATTTTTAGAATGGTGACGAAATGGTCTCTCAAGTGTTAATTAATTTCAGTCTAACTATAAAGCAGTGTATATTGTTTCGTAAACATAATATCTTGTATCGATCCAATTACCTACCTAATTAGTTGCGCTTGTGAATAACCTGGTTCTCGCAACTTTGCTACTGTTTGCGCTATAGAAATATTGAGTTTACTATTACGCTGACCTGATAACCTTGTCTCACATTACCAGAGCTTACATTATCTTTCCTGAATTGACCTATCTATGCCGTACCTATCCAAGCATTGATTCGCCTTCACGGCCCTACCGAGAGGTCAGCGGGGCCTAGGCCCCGGATGGAAATGTGGAAAGGGCGCAAATTTCACGATTCAATCATGAAAATGTTCTAAAAAATTCGATATTTTCAAAATGTGGGGGCGCCAAATTGATGCGCAAGTAGATAGGCACAGGACGCATATGTAGCTCGGTACGACCCTACTCGCCTTTCCCAATGAAGTGAAATAAACATGGAAGAAATGAAATATCAATGAAAATAAACTAACTCGTGTGATGACTGCAGATAATTGAGATCTGACTTTATACATTTATAGACACTGGAATTATTATCTTTAAATTCTTGCCGGGTAATGATCTTTGGGAGGCTATAATTCGTGTTTAGTGTTTAAAATTGCGTTGATTCCAGTTGTCTGTTGAAAAATCATTGCACGTGTAAATGAAGATGTTTTGCCTATAGATAATTATCTGTTTCTGTTTAATTGCCGTTTGTTCACAATGACGTTGCTGATTTTTTGCAAATTATGAATCTAAACAGTTGTTTAACGTTTACTTTTCTACCATTTACATGGTGCCAGTTTAACCGCTTGCAGATTTACGTCATTTAAAGCCAAAATATACGTCATGATCACATGCGTCATTAATCACAGCGTCTTTGATCACATGCGTCACAAGCATATATACATCACGAGCGTATACCTCGTGGTATGCTCCTTTAGTGGGGGATACTTGTTTCATTTCAAATCGGGTACAGTCAGATAAAGTTATCGTTGAGGCAAAAA
Organism: Bimastos eiseni; assembly: GCA_959347315.1. Lineage (NCBI taxonomy): Eukaryota > Metazoa > Annelida > Clitellata > Crassiclitellata > Lumbricidae > Bimastos > Bimastos eiseni. Next base: position 34,820,642 of record OY365812.1, on the reverse strand, counting down.
CTTGAAAACACGACCCTTTGCCTTCATGAGCCCTGCACTATAATAGAACCAGTTCCCTCCGGTCGGAGCGATCCATAGTCCCAACAGGTCCTTGGCCCACGGTACAGGGTCAGGCAACATATTGGATCGACTGTGCCAAATGTGATAGCACCCGCGTGTTGAAGCCAGGATTTCATATTGACCAGCCAACTCAAGTGCTGGAAATCCATACAAATCAGATTAACTACGAAATTCAAGCATACTGAATAGCAGCACTAAAGAAATTAAGAGTTTATGATCGGGAAAAAAGTGGGAATGCATTACCCAATTAAGTCCAAACAGTCTGTTACGTGTGCCTCATTGTCTGCCGTATGCTGTACCGTTTGTGAGAGACAGCACTGACAAAGTGGGGCTATATAAATGTTCAATTACGATTCCCTATAATTTTTTCTCTTAGATCCAAGGAATCTGCGTCAAATATTCGTGTAGACGTTTTACTGGCAACATACATGCAGATATCGCCCCAATCTAATTTTAACATAAAATTGAAAATATGATGTTTTATACCTCCAAAGGCTTTTTAATTTCTTCCTCACAGTTATCTGTCACAAATTTATCTGCATAACTAATTAAAAGTTGGCGAATCAGCCTATTATGTCAAAGATATGGAAATGTCTGCCTCCCTACAATCGCCCAAGACTATTTGACACGACGCTACATATGGACTTTCTAGTTCTATGCATAATAGGTCCTTTTCTTATAATATATGGTCATTCTCTGGTCCTGTAAGCGCTCAATGATAGCTTTGGCCTGATCCGCTCTTCATTCAGGATAAGCTTAGTATCTTCGACTTCACCTTCTTTTCTACGCTGTGTCTGTCCTTCCTCTGGCGATTGTACACCGCGTTCTGCTTGTTATTGTAATTTTAACTGAACATAGTTAAAACGCCATTCAAAATCTGAGGCGACCCAAGTCGGCGGCTAGGTGCTAAATAGGAAGGGAAGATCATCGTGCTCCTATATCGTTAGATCGGGGTTCAACTGTGACTAGTCTACAACGGCGCTACATAAACGAAAGCCATTTGATTACGATTGATCTCTTCAGATGCAATTCAATCAGATGTTGCAATCATTTTCGGTCGACTAGAAGCGAGCACCCATCCACTTCAAGTTCTGCTTGATTGAATTGGTGCCTTAGAAGTTCTTCAATGGATTATTATAACCAATCTTCTTCCAGTGTCATATCTGTGTTTGCAAACGCTGGCACCAGTCGTCGCTCTACGCTATCGACGCAACTTGCAGCATCCACGCCATCTGTCGACGGTCGACGGAAACCCGTTGATTGGTTACACATGAGTGCGTGGGTCAACCACTGACGACACTTCCAACTTACTGTTTTACTGACCGACGTTATATGTTCGTTTATACTGACACTTGACGTTATGGAGGCTTGCACAGAGATCGCCTCTGTGTAGATGTCTGAAGGGGCGCTATGTAAATTCTCAGAATAAAATATATTTGATCAGAAATTGATGAATAACGTTCACAGTTATCACACGGAGCTGTTTGAACCTCGCAATGTCCGTTTGGCAACGCAGGTGGGTTAGTTGTTTTTCCACAACACTATCGCATATCATCGATGTTTAGCATTGCTATCCTCCTGTGACTGGTATTTACTAGGGTAGGAATTTTACAACGCATATGATCTATTCAAGACGTTACAATTATATTAGGGCTCAAATTAATTACTGATGGTAATTATACTGCTACGCTGAAATACAAGATGGTCTGTGCCTGCTTAGTATTCTAGTATTATGCATGCATTCATTCGCTCATTCATTCAATCATTCATTTATTCATTCTATCTACCATTTATATAGCGCTTCTCCAAAAGACTTCTCAACGGTACATGTACTTCCTACTCCGAAGCGGATGAAAAGGCCAGCATTGAGAATGGTTATAGAAAGATAAGACGGGGTCCTGAAAAAGAGGCGTAGCTACAGTGGGAGGTCTTTATAAGTCGATGGGTCGGTCCATCACCGAGAAAGGGAAGGGTTCAGACACATGGGCGAAGGAACGATCGAGATCCTCTGGTAGGCAGAACGAGGCCCAGTAAGCAATGTCAAATTAGGGCAGCTATCCTATGCATACAGCGCTGCTCAGAAGGGAGTCACAGGGTTATTTTGTATAAATCTATCGAATCGTATCTAAACATCTATAAAGCCCATCTAGAATCCTCGATGTTTAGACTATTAACTGTATAGACTATAGACTATAGAAATTATAGAGTGAATTGATTAAGTGTCACTATCTAGTGACAACTGACATCAACCAGAAGGGGGCCAGTTTCATAATTTCGTAAAAACACCTATTGTAGAGTATCTAAACATTTATAGAGCGCCTCTCACAGAATAGGCTATTCACTGCATAGACTAGCCTATATAGATTGTTATCTGAGCAATTGGGTGTTAAGGTGCTTACACAGTATTCGCCTCAGAGGCAGGTTCAATTCCGAACGTAAAGCGTTGTAAGGAAAGCGCTCTAAGCAATCCACAGCGGCTCCCTAGCCATAAACGTAGTAAGTTAATGTTTAACAACACTTCGTCGTTACAAGAATGGCTAACGTCGCCCACCTCCTTTACCAAGGCGCGGGACTGGCACTGAATCACACAGGTTGAAAGGCATCCGCCAGTTTGTAGGGTCTTTCTGAAACTAGGCTCAAGAATCACTCTCTAAATATAATAATTCTTATAAAATAGCCATTATTAAAATTACTAGTAAATTATATAATTACTATGAATATCAATATATTTACACGTGTTTCTAAATTATTTCAATTAGACGTGACTAATAGGTTACTTGCGTCTGAAAATTGCCAGGCTTAGTAGCCATTGCTACGGCAATTTCTGCAAAGCCATAGCCTTATATCGTGTTTATTGAAAACCTTTCTTGCGTACATTTCTGTCTATGTTCACAACTGCCTTTTTGAGTATGTCTTTCTTTATATCCACCTTTCTGGCTGTCTGCATGCTTGGTTGTCTGCATGCATGACTGTCTATCTGTATGCTGGTTGTCTGCCTGTCTGTCAGTTTGTCTGTCTGCTTGTATGGCTGTATGTCTGCCAGTCTATGTTCCAGCCCGTATTTTGTCCTGTGTGCCTACCTGTTCGTCTACTCACCCAATGTTTTGTCTCTGAAGTGGTAGAACTATGTCTAAAGTTATAGGAACCACTCAAAAGTAGGTGGTGGAACCATATCTTAAGTGGTTGGGCTCCTCTCATAACTAGATGGTAGAACCATATCTTAGGTGGTGGGATCCTCTCATAACTAGGTGGTAGAACCATGTCTTAAGTGGTTGGTCTCCTCTCATGACTAAGTGGTAGAATCATACCTTAAGTGGTTGGTCTCCTCTCATGACTAAGTGGTAGAATCATACCTTAAGTGGTTGGTCTCCTCTCATAACTAGGTGATAGAACCATATCTTAAGTGGTGGTATCCGCTCTTAACTAGGTGGTAGAACCATATCTCAGTGGCAGAGCCATTTCGAAGCTTCTCACTTAATGACCGAATCAAATCACATAATCTGCAGTGACGCCTTTGTGCTTTCGCCGTTCAAATACACCAATCACGTTTCAAGACTTTTCCCAGTTCAGACTCCCCTTGGACCGATTGCGCTCTTCCACAGTGGCGCTATATAAAGCCTGCGCTATATTACTGGGTACTCTCATCTAATTACGCGGTGGTAACTCGGCGCGGCGTCAGAAATTGTCGCGGTTTGAGTTTTTCGAGGGGAATCCTATCACGGAGCAGTGATTGTTGGAACCTGATGACGACCGGTTATTATCTGTGGAGTGGTGAAGGGGAAAGGTCGTGGGGGTCATAAGGTCAACGTCCGTCTCCCTGGTCTGGTGTGGGGTCGTCTGGAAGCGAGGCACGGCGGTGTACGTGGCGTAAGTGGGATGCGGCGGTGCGCTTCGCCCGAGGGTTATCGGTGGCGAAGGCCTTCCCAGAGGCGTCTGGGTTCCCGCTGGTCCCCCATCGGACATCGGCGTCGAGCGGTGTTGGCGGAAGCTGTTCGGGGAGGCGGACAGACAGATCGCCCGCGAGATGTCGTCACCATCGCCGCTCGATTTCCGGTATCGATCGACGAGGTCGATCACGTGGATGCGCTCGCCACTTCCGGCGGAGGGAGCGTGGGCGGCGGCAGCACCGCCCCCTGTCGAGCAACCGACTATCCGTAGGGTCTTTTCGGCGTAGCGCTCCCGCCTTCTTGTCGTCTGACCGAGTCGGATCTTGCGCAGGCATAGCACTGATACGAAGAGGAAAACATTGAGGGCAAGCATGCCACACCCTACGAAAAGGGTGATGCTGAGCGGAAGGGTGCCCGTCGAGGTGGACGACCTGGCTCCTTGGGGGTCACCGGACAGGGTCAGGATCTTCGCCGATCCGGATGTCGCTTGCGGATACCTGGGGGCGTTGGATGTGGTCCTCCTGTTCGGCATCCGCCGGGTCGTTCTCAGGGGAAGGGTGGGCGAGAACGCGTCGTACGCCCCTATGGTGCTCGAGTAGATCAGAGGGTGCGTGGAGGAGATCGTGGACGACGAGGGTGGAGAGGGAGAGACTGGGCGAGGGACCCGGGTAGCGAGGTCCCGGGTGCCAGAGTCGTCGAACGTGTTGGGGTCGTCGGAGTTCTCCAGGCGGTGGTAGCTCGAGTCGGAGTTGTCCGAGCGATGGAGCTTCGGAATGAGGTCGAGCCAGAGAGCCATCTTCTCGGCGCGGAAGTGATGCCTCACGGACGGCTTCAGACCTACACACGATGACAAACACACGGACATATGGACACTGGACTCTGACGGGAAACCGGACTCTAACCGGACACTGAACTCTGGCCTCCCTCGGACGACAAATCTGATTCGACGCAAGTCACGCAACGCTCGAGATAAATGATTACCGTTCAAATCCGTGCCAGGGCAGATATTTGGTGGCTCGAGATTTCTTATTTACCGGCGTCCCTTAGCCAAATCAGTTGTAATGAGAACACTGAACATGTAATCTTCAACTTTATTTTCCTTCAGTTAAAATTCCCGAACTCCAAGGATCGTGACACGTCCTCTTTCTTTTCTGAATTTTCTGTATTCACCACATAATATACAGTGCCTAAACTAGTTTAAAAATTAAAACATAAAACGACCGTCCGTGTCCTTCGGAAGTCAGAGCAGCAACTGTTCGATTACAAGCAATCAACCGTCCAATCAATACATTATGTCAGCAACCTCATTCGCCCCTAACCACCCTTCCAAACAGTCACATTACTTGCTTGTGCCTTGAGTGTCTGAATAAACAATATTAAACGATATTAAACAAACATAGACTGACAGAACATATACTCCGTCGGTTGGAAAAATAGACTGCAAGGGAGAGGACTGGCATTCCGTCCTCGTATGCGGAGTCCGAGAATATCAAGACGCTAACACTTGATGCCCATGGCTGCTTCAAATCCAGCTCATAGTCATAGGCTTATATTTTATGTCTAAATTTATATAATTTAAATACATCCCATCAGTCAGCCTGGCCCAGTCAGCGACGTAGCCCTGATTCAAGAGTTCATATAACTCCTGCACCTGCGAGATATACTTCTAGTTCTGTCCTCTAACCTTTCCTTTATCTTCTACCTTTTCTTTGAATTCCTAGATTCATGTCCGACTTCACTGACATATTGAATAATTCAACGCATTGATCGATTGGTCCATTGATTTGCATAATCGATCTGACAATCTTCCAGTCAGGTCGATGACAAATGGCGTCAATGATTTACGGAATTTCGGCCCCGTGATAAATCCATCTCATCTGTCCTACAGAATAATCCTGGACCGCATTCGTCAAAGCTCCCAAATCTAAGTTGCCGGTTAGACGACCGGCTGTTGTTAGCCTCTCAACAGAGGCAGAGGATTATCTCACTGGAGAAGATACCCAGCCTACCACGAAACTCGCTTATACCTTATGCTCAAAACACAATAACTTTTCCTTTAAGTGCGTTAACGCCTAAGCTCCTCTGCCTTCGGTTAGAATCATCCAGAACCTCCTCGACTCGAAGAAACCACTAGACCTGCATTTGACGAATGACTGGCCTGACTGATGACGAGGTCATTAAGAAGAAAAGGCTCACCAGTAAGAACACAGTGCTTGGTTTACTAAACATAAGTCACCACTACTTAACGAAGGTGATCTTCAACAAGGTACGGATAGTTCAGAGAATTTTGAATTCCCACGACTGACCATGGACTCTTACTAAGAACTTCGAACAAGTCATTCATTCATGTTTGCTCAGCGCAATCCTTTGGTGTTTGATCAATAGATGCTTTACCTTGTTACCCTATGCTATCATTTCTCTGAACTCAACCCTCTCCATGTCTTTCTTTCCGAAGTTGCGTCCCTTAATCCTTGATCCAGGCTCATTCCAGTTTCGTAAGTAGGCCCAATGCTTCCCTGGTGGTCAACTCTGTTGCCCATTAAGCATCTCTTAATAGATGCTTATTCTTAATTAATAAATACGTAGGAAAAATAATTACTCATTATAGCTTCAAAAAGATTCAAGAGTTTTAATTGTAAGTAAACTACCTTTAGAGAAGTTACTGGACTTATATATACACGAATTCCTCACTGCTAATGTCGCTAAATAGAAAATACTAATAAACTTTTCAGGTGCAATAAGTGGTTCGTAAATAAAGTAACCACGTAACAGCAGATCATGTAAGCTATCTCGCGCTATAGAAGTCAATAGTATTCAACCTGAAAACTATCTTCATCAGCGGATTAGCCTAATGAAACCATTCAGCTGGAGTTTGAATTCAATGGACTTTGTTTTGCCCATCGTGTGGCGCGGAAGGAGCTTCTGCTGCCTCTAGCGAGGAGACTGGAGATTTTCAAACGGACAAAGCATTCGCCAGGTGAACTTCGGTGAATTAAGTAAAATAATAAGAAACGAACGATGACGACTACGTCAACTATGACGATGACAACGGCGATGACGATGACGATGACAGCGACAATGACGACGATGATGAAATAATGATTATGTATCATGTAGGCTCAATGCTTTCATGATGGGGTCAACAGTACTGTGTTGCCCATCTCTTAATTTGTCTGTCTATGATGTCAGCGACATGGCCAATATTAAGGTCAATTCCACCCATTGCCTCCAATACCATCAGACGGATGGTATTGCAGTCACATTTCACAAACTCCGTAATTGCACGCATTCCCGTTGACTCTTTTTGAAGACCTTTGATCAGAGACATGTAACACTTTCACCCTTTTCGACTTGAGTGCGGCCTTCGATGTAGCCGTTGACCAAGACACAAGACACTAAACGTCTTCTGAACCACTTTAAATCCTCGTTATGTTATGTTAAAACATCCTATTAGAGTGTGAAAGATCAATTTCGTATCGGAGGTCGCCCGCTGCTAAGTCTGCATTAATTTAACTTTGCAGTCATATTCAATTATTTCAAAAGGTCATCGAAGCACTTTCGTTGACACTGGATGACGAGGGAGGGCTACAGTAATTCGAAGAAGTGAGCCGGAAAACGTTACGAATGCAGAGTAAAGCAGGGAACAAAATGAAGAAAAATATGATCACGGTGATCATGACGATGACGGTGATAAATGTGTATGGTGTCATTGGTGATGATACCTAGGTGCAAGTACTGTTGTCTTGTTAGGTCGTACTCTGGCCATTCGATGAGCATGGGGTTGCTTTCCGACAGCTGCAGAAGATGGTGATTCCTATCCATCTTCTCGTAACGATCACCGCCGTTTGGATCCCTACAAGACAAATAATTCAGCGCAATTGTCAATCAACTGACATCAATCACTAAGACAGTAATCGCATCTGTACACGTAATGTAATTCTAATTGTGATTGTGACCGAAGCGGTAAGCCTACCCTAGACAATTTTAGTTTCAGGCGTCTGTTTGGTACGGATAGAAAGAGGTGACATATAACATGGTGTCATAGAACAATGGAAAGAGGTAACATTATTTTAGAAAGAGGTGTCATATGACAATAAAAAAGTAACATTAATTTTAGAACGTCTTAATTTTAGGTGTCTTACTACCGTAGAATGAAAAAAGGTAACATCGTTTTTAGAAAGAGGTGTCATAGAACAATTGAAAGAGGTATCATTACTTTAGAAAGAGGTGTCACATGCCGATAGAAAAGGGTAACATCAATTTCACAAAGAGATGGCAAATCACTTCATTAAGAGGTGACACATAACTTTCGAAATAAGTGAATATAACATTTAAAAGCGGCGATATACGACTTTAGAAAAAGGAGACAACTGTTTCTATTACATTTCATTTCAGGGAGGTATCGTCAATGTAACATCTGTTTGATCTCGATTCAATTTGAAGCCACATTGATTGATGCCTTGGACATTACGATTCCGCCGCAATAGAAGCCATTGGATTGAATTGGTTAGGTCGAGATGAAGCACCGCCGTATTCTACGCACAAGGGACGCTTGCAGAACCAGGAATTGCACTCAGAGAATGAAGACGAAATGAAAAGGAAAGCCTTAAAAAGATGCACAACAGCGAGAGGAATGGCAACGTCGGGCATTTGAAGCTGCTATAAGGGCCTTGGCAGAGAAAAGAAAAATTTGCATACATTTATTACACTTAATGATAATAATTTTCATTAATTTCAATTTCAAACTGACAAACATCGGTAGGCCTATGATTGCAAGCACAGCATGAAAGAATGATGACAAGTAATTACAGGGGGACAAATTACTACAGGAGTCGAATTTAACTGTCGATAGCCACGCAAGGCGCCCATTACGTTTTACATCCAATTTAATCAACGCCGTCGCCTAGCGAAAGAAGGCCTAGTGCCTAGTCAATCTTATGGGGATGCTGGTCCCACGAGCTCGATCCTCGATTAAGCAGCACCGAGCCTTCTCGGTTGTGGGCCCCTCCATTTGGAATGGACTTATGCTAACGCTGCGCATGCTCCTTAGGAACAATCTGCATGCCTTCTATCTTATCCTCATGTCATTTTTGTTTGACCGCAGCCTGGCTGAGAGCGCCTCTGAGTAGGTTTCTTGAAGGGGCGGTATATAAATTTTCGAAATGGATTAACGAACGAATGAATACGAGATACAAGTAGTTAGCCTAAGCGATCATAGCTTACCCAGTCTTGATGAAGTTGATCCAGTACTTCAACACAATCTCACTGAGCATTTTATCGGCCGTAGTATAGATCGATGCGAAGGGGTCAATTCCGCTGGTCAACGGTGCCCCAAACACGTACTCAAGGTCATCCCCATGGACCCCATCTGCCCATCGGGGGTACGTGTCGAAGCGGGTAGGGTGGTGGAAACAGTAGAGGAATGTTCGGGACGTGTTGACCGCATGGCGTCGAGCGAGGTCGACCAGAGGCGCCACCTGCTGACCGTCGCCGATGAGTTCCATGAGGAGATCTCGGATGGCAGGTGGATCTTCGAGTGCATGCCAGTCCTGGTACTGATGCAGGAGGACGTCGTAGATGTACTGACGATTGTAGGTGAAAGTGTTGTGTACATAGGTGCGTAAGTGTCGCCGCATCGATGCGAAGGAGAGGCCGTGGTCGATGATGGTTTGGTTGAAATAGGAGAATCCTACAATCAACGACAGACAATCAATATGTCGGTGGCTGTGACGAATGCCGTACAGAATTAAACCAGCCGATCAGTGTTTCTCAATCTTTTTTGACCGTGGAGGCATTTTGATCTTAATTTTATTGGCAGAATCCCCATCCAAAACTAAACATATTTTGTTGTATGTGCAAAAGCTTGAGAAGCAAATCAAATCGAATCAAGTCAAATCAGTTTTTATTGATCCCGTTAGTACTGCATACTGTTGTCACATAACAAGTAGAAAAACTAAAAAAGCTGTACAAAAGAGCATTTTAGCAATAACATAATATTCTGAAAAAGAAAGACCCTAAGGGAATGTAGACAATTATAGGCTTAGGCCGAGATTACATTGATAATAAAAAAATATTGATAACAATGACATATCGGTATTAATTCTGTTTCTTATAAAGTTATACACAGCGTGACTGATGGATAAAATAATCACAGAAAATTCGTTCACACTGAAAGTTTTCCGTTGAACTCTTGCCTTCACCTCACGGAACCCTATGGTTCCGCAGAACACAGTCTCGGAAACATTGCACTAGATCCTTATAATAACTCAATTAACAATGAAAACAGTTGTTTCCGATGCAAAGGAATCTCTTTCAATTGTCGTAAGATGCTTAAGTCGATTCAAACCACAGAGAGATTGAGTTCGACGACAGATAAAAAAAAGATTCATTGAAACATTATGAGCATGAAAAACAAGGTCTGATTGAAATCAGTGGAGGATAAATTTCATAAAGCCGACTGGATTAATTTTACCCTGGGTACAAAGAGCACGCACTGATAGCAAAAGAAGAAATATAGGAAGGTTGGGAAGACAGAGATCGAATGACCAGACAGGCAGACAGACAGACAGATAGACAGGCAGGCAGGCAGAGAGGCAGGCAGAGGAATAAAAGATATGTCGGGTGGATAATCACTGCGGAAGGATATGAGTTGCGATCAATACCGCACGACCGTAAAATGGAAATATAATTTCATTCTTATGAGAGAGGCTCAAGGTAAATCCGTCGAAGAAAAGAATCCGCCAGGGAAGGTTGAAGGCAGATCGCCAGGACGCGTGTGCTCGCAGACCGTTGCGTGATTTCCTGCGCGGCGAAATATTGGTTTTTCGAAGACGGTTTTCTTCAGCGAGTCGTACGGAACTATACTGGGCGTCATTGGCGGCTTTGACTACGAACTGGAACAGGCGAAAATATCAAAGGAAGGCGGCATTCGTTCAGAAGTCGTCAGAACTGCGTCAAGGCGAATCAATCAGTCTGGAGGGGGACATAGGGATAGCCTTAAGTTGGGGAGAAAGATAGGAGCAATGTAAGGGTGAGGATAGGAAAACAGTGGACAAGTGGGGGTTAACATCGCTGAGGATAAACACGGATTTAAGATTAGCTGCATGATGATGAACCTTCAAGACGATTGATTTTGAAATTGGATGATGATGATGATGATAACGACGACGACGACAAACGACGACGACGATGACGGCTATGATGACGACGATGATGATGATGATGATGATGATAACGACGACGACGACGACGACGACGACGACGACGACGATGATGATGATGACGATAACGATGATGATGATGATCATGACTATGGTGACGGTGACGACGATGATGATGAGCTCTACTCCATTGGCTTTTATGCCACCGGTGTGGGAGATAAATGAGGTCATTTTCCGTTGCCATCTTCACAACAATTCTGGGTGAACAACTTGTCAAAGGTCGCTAGGCGGTGGCTTAAGGTAGATTAGACCCTGAGGAGAAGGGCGAGTGGAAAAGTACAAGCTAAGCTTGAGGAAGAGTGGTGATGATGGGAAGAATGGAGTGGGAGGAGGAAAGAGAGGAGTCGAAGAAGATGCTTATCAGAGAAGTTGATAGAAGAACAGGTGCTGCTTGAAAACAATCAGAAGAAATGAGGATGATCATTGAGAGGGACGATGATCGAAAGAGGAGGTGGAGGAAGAAGGAGAGGGAGGGAAGGAGGAAGGAGAGAGGAAGGAGAGAGGAGAAGGAGGTGGAGGAGAAAGAGGAAGAGTAAGAGAAGAAGGAGGGAGAGAGGAGGAGGAGAGAGGAGGAGGAAGAGGAGGAGGACGTGGAGGAGGAAGAGGAGGAGGGAGGAGACGGGAGGAGGAGGAGAGAGGAGGTGGAGGAATAGGAGGAGGAGGTGGAGGAGGAGGTGGAGGAGGAAGAGGAGATGGAGGAGAAGGAGGAAGGAGGTTGAGGAGAAAGAGGAAGAGTGAGAGGAGGAGGAGGTAGAGGAGGAAGAGGTGGAGAGGAGGAAGCAGAGAGGAAGAGGAGGGAGAGAGGAGGAGGAAAGAGGAGGAGAGAGTGGAGGAGGAAGAGGAGATGGAGGAGAAGGAGGAAGGAGGTGGAGGAGAAAGAGGAAGAGTGAGAGGAGGAGGAGGTAGAGGAGGAAGAGGAGGAGGAGGAGGAGGAAGGAGAGAGGAGGAGGAGGGAGATAGAAGGAGGAGATAGAAGGAGAGAGAGGAGGTGGAATAGGAGGAGGAGGTGGAGGAGAAAGAGAAAGAGTACGAGGAGGAGGAGGAGGAGGTGGAGGACGAGGAGGAGGAGGAGGAGGAAGGAGAGAGGAGGAGGAGGAAGAGGAGGAAGGAGAGAGGAGGAGGAGGGAGAGAGAAGGAGGAGATAGAAGGAGAGAGAGGAGGAGGAATAGGAGGAGGAGGTGGAGAAGAAAGAGAAAGAGTACGAGGAGGAGGAGGTGGAGGACGAGGAGGAGGAGGAGGAGGAAGGAGAGAGGAGTAGGGAGAGCGGAGGAGGAGGAAGGAGAGAGGAGGAGGAGGTAGAGGAGGAAGAGGAGGAGGAGGAAGGAGAGAGAAGGAGGAGGGAGAGAGGAGGAGGAGAGAGGAGGAGAGAGAGGAGGAGCAATAGGAGGAGGTGGAGGAGGTAGAGGAGGAGAAGGAGGAAGGAGGTGAAGGAGAAAGAGAAAGAGTACGAGGAGGAGGAGGTGGAGGACGAGGAGGAGGAGGAGGAGGTAAGAGAGAGGAGTAGGGAGAGCGGAGGAGGAGGAAGAAGAGAGGAGGAGGAGGAATAGAGATTAGAATAAATGCTTAGGCAATGTGTGATGTGGCACGGTGTCCGATTGGTTGTAGCGGTCGGTCAAGAGCGTGGAGAGTGAGGGTTCGATCCTCGATTACTGCGTAGGGACCTTGAGCAAGTCCTTCGCGCACAATAATTGCTCTGCATTGCAACTGCATTTGCGCCGTCGAGGCGTGTGTGCACTTCTGAACTAAATGAAACAGAGTTTACAGTTTACAGTATCGAATTTACAGTTGTATTGTATTGTATTGTATAGGACAAGTACGGGAATTAAATAATCGTGGATAAGAGGAGGAAGGCGAGTGAGAAAGGTAAGAGGATGAGGATGTTCATTGAGGATGAGAAAAAGGAAAGGAGAGGAGAAGGATAGAGAAGAACGGTAATGGCTGCAGAGAAGAAGATGACGATGATCATAACGAAGCGGAGAAGGAGAAGGATGAAGAAAGGAAGAAAAGGTATAAAGAGGAGAAGAATAGGTGGAAAATGGAATAATGTGAGAGAGGAGGAAGATGTTAAGAAGTATGGGCTAGAGGAGAGCTGTTCTCTTTGTTGAATTGCGTCGGTCAACTGTTCATCAGACGAGGATCAATCATCTTCGCTGTCTGCATTCGACGAAGAGCAATAATCGGAAAAGTGGGAGATATTTCGTCCTCTGCATCGTCTACTGAGTATATACTCAGTAAATGCTCAGTATACCCTAAATATATATATATATATATATATACTCAGTATCTACTCAGTATATGTTCATTATGCTCGATGTCTATACTCAGTATAGACTCAGTTTATAAGCGCCTCTGATTTTGATTGGCGCCATATAAGTGATCCAATACAATTACGGTTACAATACTCAGTATAAACATATGCTGAGTGTTTACTTTGTATATACTTTGCACATGCTCAGTGAATACTCAGTCAACTGAGCTACAGACTGACGAAAGGTACAATGAAAAATTAACTTACTATACCATGGGACAGACTAACAATGTTAACCTTTACCTTACCTAACCTTATACCTTGCTATTCTACTCATCGATGCCTTGACTTCAATATTTTACGTTACCTTAAAATACATTCAATATCGTTCCTTGTATTACCATACAAGAAACAGCCATACCCTACCTTTCCATGTCTTACCAAACCTGACCCTAGGACACCCTTAATGATATACCTTAGCTTATACCATACCTTGCGTTACCACATCTTCATTTTCACATTACCATAACTTACCATAACTTACCGTAACTTACCATAAATTACCATAACTTACCGTAACTCACAATAACTCACCATACCTTACTCAAACTCACCATGAAGCATTCAAAAGGTCAGACAAATCTCCTTTCGCTTCAACTTTACCCGACGTGTAATGAGACGGTCGCCATAACCAGTTTGGCCTCTGCTTACCTTCACTCTTCATTACTCCCATCAGAAGATCAACGTTGGCAAAGACAGATTCTTCGGAGAGGTCCTCTGTGAGGGTCCGAACGTCTGTGGGAAGGACGCTCCTACCATCAACGGTTGGCCCGAACGAAGACAGGTACTTGAAGGTCGGTACCGGAACGTTGACCAGAGTCTCCCAGGGGAGGCGCTTGAGGCACTGGAGCAGGCGGCGGCTCTCCTGCCAGTGGCTCGAACAGTTGACTGCGTCCGTGATCAGCCTAGTTGATCGAAGGGGATCTGAGACGATAGACCAGGAAGCCAGCGCAGAACCACTCTGGATGATCGCCCTTCGGAAGAGACCGCTGCCTGACCGAAATAGAGAACACGCCAAGTTGATAATCCGTCTACCTTGACCGCGCAACCACAATTATTATATCTTGAAGTCCGCTGAACACACGTATCTGAACACGAGGTATTTAAAGGCCGCGCAAGCAATGGTAGTAGCCGAATGCTGGATGTAAATGGGAGAATCACACGGAAATCATGTTGATCCCTTTGTCATAACCAAGTTATTCCTTTCGACGTAACTTCATACCAGCTGCCATGATAACTAATTGTATTAGGGTGACCCGACAACTGAACTTATGTCATTTCAGCGTTTTTCCTTAATACCTAGATTGGAATAATACTTGTATTACTTGTTGCTGGGATCGATACAAAACAGTTGTTATGCTATTTTATGTTAGTACCGTGTGTTGATAGTTCCTTAATTTAGTTAAATGTCAGCGTCAATTAAAAAAATATACGCACAGCTGCTGGAGCGTTTGATGTCGGACAAAGAATTTCCCTTTTCTTATTCAGATCAAGCAATTTCTGAAAATGCCAATTGTTAGCCAACAGCTGCGTTCCGAAAGGCGGTCGATGCGTTCATTGCACACAGGAATTCGACGACTTACTTACAGATGAAAGAAGGGAATAGAGACGAGAATAGTTGGATGTTGCTAAGCAAAAGGCCTCATCTCAACATGGTCCATACACTCAGTAACACTCCTCTTTATCCTCTTCCTCCTCCTCCTCCTCTCTCCTTCCTCCTCCTCTTCGTCCTCCTCCTTTTCCTCTTCCTCCTCCACCTCCTTCCTCTCTCCTCCCTCCTCTTCCTCTCTCCTTCCCCTACTATGCACAGGACTGGAAAGTCCCTATGTAACGTCATGTCACTAGTTTCTTCGGCAATAATTAGGAGCAGGAAATTTACACATCTTTTTAAATTGACGAATAGCTTTGTCAACAAAATAAAAAATACCTTCGGAGGTTTTAAACATAATATTTTCAAGCAGAAGCAAAATTTAAATTGTTGCGATCGCAACCATAGCTGTTTAAGAGTGAAAGGTGAACAAGGATGTTTGATGAGTAACCATACTCTAATATGCATGTATCTTTGATTCACATTAACAACGAGCTTATCTCAAGAAAGTTTTAATTTGTTTAGTTGTTTTAAGTTTTTTAAAGTTTTTTAAAAGGTTTTTAGTCTTCTGACGTATGCACAGTCGAACACCGGACACAAAATGTTCCACCGCGAAGTAGGATATGCATGAAGAATATTCTATGCAATACAGTGTCTTCAAAACAGTGAACGAAGTATGTCATGTGTGCGTCACAAATCCACTAAATTTTGAACTTTTGACTTCTAAATGTTAAAAAAAACATAAAATCACGAGTGTTGAGTTTGTTAGGTTTCTAAAGTACATGAGAAAACCTTGTTTTTTAATGGAATTGTACAGTCCATCCAGCAGCCACGTTAGCAATTCTTTGACGTGGGAACCTGCTGGAACTAGTTAAGTTCGTGGTTTATGTTGTTTCAATGTGAATCGTCTTGTTATACCGCTGTTTAGGCCTACTGTATTCTAGGTAGCCCGGTCCATTCAGGGTCTTTTTTCTTCCCTACTAGTGTTCCCACTCTTGTCAATTATCAATGTCTGCATTTTACCAACACGTAGGCCTATATCTCTTAGAATCAATACAAATGAAAGTAAAACTTGAGTTTTTCGGACCCTCTTTTATTTACTTTTGGTAATCTAGTAGATCCATTTCCTTAAGAGATCATTTACGATGTAAACTTGCCGGGAGTGGAGCTCGTAAGTGAGGATTTGCTCGAGTGGCTAAACGATATTTAATTTTGTGCAATTATTGTCATTTATTCCTAAATTTTTTTTAGATATGTCCGTAAAAATTTGATATATTGCGTTGTCATCCAAGCGTGACATGTGTGCAAAATTTCAGCTCTGTAGGTCGACGGAAACATACCGTAAAAAGAGTTAAAAGAGCTCCGACGAACCGACGATAAAACGTTCATGACAAACTTTACTCAAACCAAGTTAACGAATAGAGGGTAAAAACGCATTGAATTGAATTGAATAAAAGCATGCATGTGCTGATATGCCGGAAAGCGAGTAAGTATTCGCAGCGATTCTTTGCAAAAAAGCGCTTTGCCTAAAGCTCTGTCCTAAGGCCAAGCGGGTATCCGTATCTGTTCTCGTAGCGCTGCCAGCGGTCAAGCGCTGCCTGGCGAAGAATGGCCGAGTAAATTAGTGCTTGTTATGGATGCAGTCTCAGCGGCTGAATTAGCATTTTCACATAACGCGTTAATGTTATCACCGAAGCACAGGCTACACGATAGCAACTGAAATTAACTACCGTGGAAATCTATGCGATCCCATCTATCGTCACGCTGCCTCTGCCTTCGTCCCCGTTCACCAGTCTCTCTGGTTCTGCTGTTCCTGTGTATCCCTGTACCTGCTTCTGGCTGTTTACAGCCGTGTGCATCTTTCTCCCTATCTGTCTGTGTACCTGTCCACAGCTCTCTTCCTGCCTCTGGACGTTGCATCCATGCATTACATCTCCATGCAGTATACCTTCCATCGCTATCGTCGACTCTCGTCTATCTCTGTTTCAGTGTCTCTCTTCCTGTCTCTGTGTCTATCTGTCTATCTGCCCCTCTCTCTCTCTATTTCTACTACATTCAGCACATTCTTATCAACCTCCCTCCCTCCTCCTCCCTCCTTCTGTGTTATTCTCTCTTTTGGCTGTCTTCTGCCTCTGATAAACTTCCTTCTTTACCGTCGCTATTCCCTTCTATTGTGCGACTACATATACCTCTGTTTGTGTACCTGTCTGTCCGTCTATATTCACGTCCGTCCGTCTCCTTATGTCTGCCTCCTACCATTCTCCTTGTATCTCTGTGTATTATTGCGTCTTCGTCCATCTATCCATCTATCGGTAGTTAGTCTCTCTCTTTCTGATTCTCGCTCTCCCTCAGTTCACAGACTTCCCTCTCTCCCTATCGACAAGTGAACGATAACTGCATATTCCATTAACACCAGTTTATCGAACTCTGTGTTGCACCAGAGCGCCCAACAATCCGCTCATGAATTCGCTCGTCAATCGCCAATAATCGCGCTGTCCAATCGCAAAACTGGACAGCAATTTCCGATCTATTCGCTTAAAAATCAACTTCTGCGCCAAATAAGAGGACTAATGCAGTTGACAATGGGTACTGGGAGATTTATTACGAGCACTATGTAAGTCATTGTCTCATTTTATTTCTTGAATGGTAATCAACATTTTGCAGTAGAGACAGGAATTAAATTTATTTGCGCGATTGCAAACGTGGGATAAAATTAATTGTTTAGTAGTTCTTCGGATGGCTCATTATTTGTGTCGGTCTATCCCTGCGTCTGCTTGTTCATTATACCCTCTCTCTATCCCTCGATCTCTTGCATACACCATACACCATTCATACATACATACATCATACACCATACACCTTTCCATACACCATTGTCCCTTCAAGATAAATTGATATGTTGAAACAACACTACATAACACAGTACAACATTACTTGGCATAGTGAAACATTACATAAAAAGGCTTTATGTGCTTCAGGTAATGTCTATGGGAAAAAATCTGCAATCTAACATGGGACTCTTAATTGTCCAATTCTCAAAGCTTCCTCAGTAGTGTCCACTGAGACAGCGCAATCCTCCAAACCATTCCAGAAGTCTACAAATCTTGCACTGAAGAATTTCCGCCCTCATTTCGGCTTCTTGAATAATTTATACACCTTGTCCCAAATTTGCTTTGCTTTGTACTAATTCCGCCAACCTTTCCCACTGTATAGTGTTGCCATTCCAGTAATAATATCAGATTAAGAAAACCCTGTAACATCTCAGACGCAAAACACCCCATTTATCGATTACGCTTCAATACACTTTTATGTCTCCATAAAATCATTTGTACCATAATACGTTTGCACATATCCTACCTATGCATACGTGTATATTTAATGTCATACGCACACTTTTATATGGCTATACAAGACTAGACGTTTCTAATATAATTTATTACATATTATTTGGACTGATGTATATGAAATATGGATACTCATATGTTAAAAACCTAGATGTACTTTATGGTCATTGTCACACGTGTTGGCATAATTATTTAGAATAAGAATCCATTAAATGATCAGCCATGCAAGGCACATGATATATACTCCGGATTCTTTTTTTCACGGGATATAATGTATGATGCACGGATGGTTATGGAATGTACGATATATATATATATATATATATATATATATATTATAGGTATATATATAATAAGATGCTGTATATATACACAATATATATATATATGTATATATATGCAAATACCGTATATTCCATAACCATCCATGCATCATACATTATATCCTGTGAAAAAATTGGAATATATATATATAATAAGATGCTGTATATATACACATTATATATATAATATATTTGTATGAGAGTATGTATGTTTGTGTGTGTTTGAATGCAGATTATATGATGCTGTCAATATATATATAATCTAATTTGAAGTAGATTATCTGATAATTGATTCGCGTGCGACAACAATGAACGGTGATGATTTAATAAAAAGTAGAAGTCACACAGACATTCAGGCAGACAAGCACAAGGACATGCAGCCCAAGTGACCAGACAAACAGACCCAGTGAAATAACAGAGTGAAGAAAGATACGGAGAAAGATAGCGATACGGAGAGAGAGAGACGCAACAGAGAGAGACACACAGAGAGACAGACAAACAGAGAGACAGAGAGACGGAGTGAGAGAGAGAGTGAGTGAGAGAGAGTGAGAGATAGATGGAAAACACGAAAAACACAATCATACGGAGAGTTGGACAGACAGGGAGATTCACAGGCAGACAAACAAACACACGGTCCAGAGGGAAATTAGACAAACAAACAAACACACAGTCCAGACAGGTGATTGAAACATAGACAAAGAGCAAGAGGGCCAGGCACACAGACAGACAGACAGACAAACGAAGTGACTTAATAACACGACGAAAAAAGCGTGAATAGATAAAGTGTGACACAAAGCCACCTAGAGATACAAACCGACAGACAACCAGACTTATTTACATATAAAAAGAACGAGATGCATTGTTACATATACAAAGAGGGCCAATTAATTAAAAGACAAGCATACTTAGACATACGTACATGATGTCACATACAGAGAGAGAGAGAGACAGCCAGGCACAAGGACATAACGGAAATAACGAATACAGACATATAGAAGGATTGGTATAAAGACAGACAGACACACCTACACACACGCACACACTGACAAACGCACAAACACACAAGCAAACGAGCAGCCTGCCATGACAACAGATTCACAGACCCACAGACAGACATAATGCCAGACAAAACGAAAGAAAGAGAAGAACAAGAAACCGAAACAAACGCAGACAGACAGAGAGACAGACAGACAGACCAGATCCATTGATAATCAATCTCCTCACTGGCATTGTTCACAATAGCGCCCTGTAATTGATTATGGTGTCTACCTCTGGTGACGGGTGATACGACGAGGAGATTGACCATGGAGCCACCGAATCCATGTCCGAGCAAGGTCACTTCGTCCGGATTGCCTCCAAAGCCTTGGATGTTGCCCTTGATCCAGTGCATGGCTGCCACCTGGTCGAGAAGGGCATAGTTGCCGGGTGCGTCGCTGTCACCCGTACTCAGGAAGCCTGCGCAGACAGAAAATCACACACAACAGCGCTATATAATCTGAACTTCAATACGCGAGGTCGTAATAAGAATCGCGTGATGTACATCGTAATTTGGGCGACACTTTTGTGTAGCGCAGTTAAAGAGGAGATCAAAGAGGCATGGATGTGGGAGTCTTGGGGAAGACTGAGGATACAGTTTTGGAGGGGAAGAGGGCAAACGGGGAAAACACGGGTCAATGGATAGACGTTCCGAGAGTTGAAGAAAAGTCATTTCCTCAGATGTAAGTTTAATTGTAATCGTTAACTCCACGTACTGCGACATTGATCTTAAAAGCCGGGTGCAGGTCACCAGCTCGTTCACGGGCGCTGCGTCAAATCAAAGGTTTGTAAAGAAATGATTCGGAGGTTGATGCCATATAATTGAATTCATTATGGCCTCTATAACAACTGATCAGCTGCTTTATTTAATCCATATGACTTCTTCCATAATCCGTGAAGACAAATACAGGTGCGTGACTATAGAATCTACAACATGGAGTTTGACAGTATTGCTTTGTATATATTTTTAGATTTATATAGCGCCTCTAACAGAATAACTGTTCAGAGGCGCTTCAACCACTGCACCATTACATGCATTCTACGATGGCTATATAATAGATCATGTGACTTCGGCATGTAAACATCCAGCAACAGCACTTTGGTCAGTTACCATAAAGATGCTATATAAGCCTAACTTTGGAGGTTGTCAAAAATGCTCTAAATACAGTACCTCGGTCAGTTACCAAAAACGCTATAAATCTTTAACCTGACCCATATAATTCAACTTGACCCATCCAATTTAGCCTGACCCATTTATTTCAATTTGATCTCTCGGATTTAACTTGACCCATTTAATTCTACTTGACCCATCGTATTTAGCCTGACACATTTAATTCAACTTGACCCATCGGATTTAACATGACCCATTTCATTCAACTTGATCATGGGATTTAACCATTTAACCTGACCCATTTGATTTCGACCAGGTCTATCCAAACTGAACAACGGAGCTTGATTGCGATCTGGCTAAAGCCACATTCGATCGATATATTGATTTTCAATGCTATAGAGTCCATATAAGATTAAATTAGAATCAGATCAGAATATAATAGATGGAACTGGATTACATTGAATCTATAATTGAATTAGCTTAAGATTATAATGAATTTTAATAGACTGAAATTGATTAGATCGAATTCAGTTGAATTATAATCAGTTCAGATTCGATTGAATTTGACAAGAATAGGTTGGTTGGACTGGGTTGGCATCGATTTGGCTGAAGGAGACACAATTAGATTTGATCCAATCGCATTACATTCCTCGTTCCATCAGTTCATTGTGCGCCATAGACTTTGTATTCGCTGCAGATGGGCAGTGAATTCGATCCATGAACAGATAGATGGATGAAGAAGAAGATGTCACTGATCGATTCTTCTCCATCTTCTGCCTCCCCTCCCTCCCCATCCTCCTCCTCTTCTCCTTCCTCCTCCTCCTCTCCTCCTATTCTTCCTCTTCCTCCTCCTCCTCTTCTTCTTCCTCCTCCTCCTTCTTCTTTTCTTCTTCTTCCTCCTCCTCCTCCTCCTCTTCTTCTTATTCCTCCTCCTCCTCCTCTTCTTCTTCCTCCTCCTCCTTCTTCTTTTCTTCTTCTTCCTCCTCCTCCTCCTCCTCCTCTTCTTATTCCTCCTCCTCCTCTTCTTCTTTCTGCTCCTCCTCCTCTTCTTTTTCCTCCTCCTCCTCTTCTTCTTTCTCCTCCTCTCCTCCTCCTTCTGTATCTGCTGCCAGCGACGGAATTGCCGTCCGATTGGATGCAATATTCATCGAATCAGAACTTGCTCCGAACTCATTTAGATATCTCCATTCTTAATCTCTCCATTCCAAAAATACTTGCAAACAAATAATACATATGTATGAAAATCAATAATGTATCAGACACACACTGATGCATATATATAGATATTTATATATATATATATATATATATATATATATATATAATGTATACACACATATATTTCTGCGGAATATCAGGACTTTGTGTGTATATTTATAGGAATACTTCTCTGAATAATGTGCCAACGCACATTACTACACAGTAGGGATATATATATATATATATATATAACATATGTATATATATATAACATATGTATATATATAACATATGTATATATATATGATGCTCTTGAGTGATCTCTATAGAGTTTGATTTGCTTATTCGAAAGCTCCATTGTGACTTCTGAATATGAGAATAGAGAGATACGAGCAAATAAAGTCTTTCATGGTCTACAATACATGTGCATTGTACCATAATGTACACACTCAAGACTCATCTACATGCACAAGAATAAATACATACAAGAATGCAGGCATATATATATATATATATATACGTACATATGTATTTACGTACCCAGCCCAGCCATGTCTAAATAACTATACATGCATTCAGACAAATAAATACGCATGACAGGCTTACATTCATACCCAGTACATGTACATGTCTAGTTTCACTAATACTATAACCTACCTACATCAATATAGATCTATGCATAATTGTATGTTGTCATCAGCGGTGCGTAACTTTTTAGGCAAAGGGCAAGGTTGCAAGGACCGCGAATACAACGAAATATATTTATGAATGTTTGTAAGTTATGTTCACTTAACAAAGCGCAGTTTAATCACCTTTCAAATGTCTAACAGCGACTAGATAAAAATGAAATCTGCATTGAAGACTTGATCAGAATTTAAAACTAATTTTGACTTAATTAATCTAGCATTGTTCATGCTCAAATCTTATTATAATGGTTCATTTAATAATATATTGCTAATGAGATGGTGATTGTGATAGAATGCATGCATTAACGATTTCATCTATATTTGGCAGTAATTCAGTTGCTTGCAATCAGTAAAATGGAGCTGTGATTGTTGTCAGTAAAATGAAATCCTAGTTTCGTTTTACTAATGTTCATGATTGAAATTGTTTGTTCGCACAAAATATAAACTTCCAAATGGTGAACAGAATATGAACTTCCAAATGGTGAACAAAATATAAACTTCCAAATGGTGAACAAAATATGAACTTCCAAATGGTGAACAAAATATGAACTTCCAAATGGTGAACAAAATATGAACTTCCAAATGGTGAACAAAATATAAACTTCCAAATGGTGAAAACCATTGTAAAGAAATTTTCTTATTATTTCCACATTTGTTAGGACAAAATTCTTGATCAATTTCAAAAGTCATCATCTTCTTTGAAGGTTACTTTCAGGTCAACTGAACATTGCACGTCGATGACCTTCAACTGGTATCCATCAGAAATATATCATTTACCGAAAAGGAATTAAGCACCAAGCAGATATTTCTATTGTTTGAAGTCGGGGAATGGTTATAGTTGGAAACCCATTTTTAATTATAGTTCACATGACTTGTGATATCGAGTAAAGCCAAAATGTTAGACTACTCCATTTGGAAAAGCGAACACGTCTCGAAATGAATAAGATTCCCAGACAGCAGACGTGAAAGGAAGAGAGCTTCCGTTCTGTGCATCTTGAATACAGTATGGTAACTCGATTTATAAAAAAAGCGAATCGATTCTTTATTATCCCTAAGTCGCACGGTGGCGATGCCAGTGAAATAGCTAACCTCCATTCTATGAGAGGTCATCTCCTTTGAAAATTATCAAAGATTTTAGAAACATACGAGATAAGATTTGTGTGGCGTTATCAAAGGTCCAAAACTGTGAGTAGTAGTCCTACAGTGAAACTTTTATTTAGTTTATCTGACTTTTTATTTGCTGGACAATTTCCGTTCTTCGCTTTGAATTGCACCCCCCTAAGGCAGCCGCACAGGTGAAGTTTGGGGGTCGCTTTGACCAGCGGGCTGTACACCCCTGATATTTTGCATATGTCAAGATATTCCAACAGATACACATGCTCTCTATAACCATGTTTAGAGTTAGAGGCGTTGATAGCCGAGAAAGAGACAGACAGACAGAGAGATACAGAGATAGATAGAGATAGATAGATAGATGGATAGATAGATAGATAGATAGATAGATAGAGAGAGACAGAGAAACAGAGAGAGAGAGAGAGAGAGAGAGAAGGGAAACGCTAAGCCTGACAGCATATACAGTCTCTCTATATAATGCTTGATATATGAAAGACGAAGAGAGACAAGAAGACTGACTCAGAGGCACACGTTAACACGGACCCCCGAATGCACTGGATGGGGAGGGGCATACAACAACGGTGGTCGGAGGGGGTAGTGGCGACTGCCAGGACTGTCAGAATGGAGCGCCATTTGTCATTCAGAACCTGTCAATGACGATATTAGGGCCCGTCAATATTTTCACTTCTGTTAGCTAATTCTCATTTGCCAGACAGTCCTACAGAGACGGTTGATGGAAATAATAACAGACAGAATACGATAATGAGAAAAAATGAGAGAGGAATGACAGAGGGGATGAAGAGGCAAGAGGAAACTGGGGAGTGGAAAATGGGTGGAAAGGGAAATGGGGAAAGGAGAGATGAGGAAAGGAGAGTGTTGAAGGAGGAGTGAGTAGAGTGTGAAGAGGGCGCCTGGATGCAGAGGAAAAAGTGGAGGAGAGAACGAGATGAAAGAAAATGGAGAAGGAAGAGGAGAGAGGAGAATAGTAAAGGACAGATGAAGGGGAGTATAGGGGGAAGCCTCTATATAGTGATAAGGGAAAGAAGAGGGTGCCTGGAAACACATGTAGGAAAGAGAAGTGGAGTGAATGAAATGATAGAGGATGAAATGATAGAGGATGAAATGAGTTGGGTGAAGAGAGAAAGGATAGGAGACGAAGGGCAATCTAGGAACGACTACGAAACTTTGCGAAAAACCACTCTAGAGAAAGACACAAAACATTTCAGTGGACCTATAATATTGAAAATATTTTTCTCTATGATAGGCCTACGCTTTAATACTGAAACAATTAATATACAATACATACAACAATACGACTCGGCATTTATAACGCGCTTCATCACGCAATGAAATGTTAACGTCTAATGTTCCTCAGGAATAAAACATTAATTACAATCTCAAAACCATTCATGTATCTAACAATATAATAAAAACGCAACAACATTTTTATATTGTTCCAGCGTAAAATCATCTTACAGATTTCCACATGATCATGTTCCCGTGCAATTTACACCGCTTCATAGCAATCGCGTGGCTGAAGAGCCTGAAGTCAAATGGCAGACCCAAAAGAACCAACGGCTGCGCTTACAGGATACTACTCAGCAACGCCAATACCGGTATTAGCATATTATTACTTAATATTCAATTACGTGGTTCAATTTCCATGGTCACATTGTGACAGAAGTAACCTAACAAAAATTGACAGTCATGCAGCGCAGCTTCAATGCCCGCTTAAATAACTATAATGATGATAAGCCAGTATAAGCTCCTTTGATAGACAGTTCCACTTAAGTGGGTTAAAGTAACCATTTAATCCTGACATATCACATGTGTAATTGCATTAAATTAGTACACACTGTTACATAGTACTATGATATGAACAATTAGAAGTTAAATAGAGAATTAAAAAAATTGGCGCAGTCATGAGATCTGGCCCCTCGGCGCTGAAGCGATTCGTTTGGACCTTGCAACGTAAACCTGGTGACATGACCGTTCAATTTATCATCAACGTTTAAAAGGGAGAAATGTCAGGAATTAGTCAGCAAAGCCAGAGAACAACTTAAAAAGATGTGGAGAAAAAGAGAAGTGCTTAAATGGTCAGAGATAGAGTGAAAGCAAGAAGTAGACGGAAGGAAGGACGTCGTTCTTCTGTTCCCATTGCTTTTTCTTCAGATACTATGTTAGGTTGCTAATGCTCATTCGAGTAATCTTAGTATGTATGGATTTTTGGGTTTGACTGCTTGCAAAGATACTACTTGGGCATCCGAAACCGTCCTGAGAATTGCTGACATTTGGCACCAATAAAATTGGATGGAGGGTACTAATGACGGTACGTTACAGAGAAAGAGGAGGGGAAGAAAGAGAGAGAGAGCGAGAGAGAGATATAGAGAGAGAGAGAAAGAAAGAGACAGACAGGCAGACAGACAGAACAGAGACAGAGACACCGACAGAGACAGAGACACCGACAGAGACATAGAGAGAAAGACAGACAGACAGACAGACAGAGAGAAACAGACAGAGACAAGCAGAGACAGAGACATGGACAAACAGACAGATAAAACACAGACAGACAGAGGCAGAGACAGACAAACAAACAGACGGAGACAGATGGAGTAAAACAGATAAACAGAGTACATAATAATGTATGCTTACGCTCATTATCGCGCCTTTTATGCGTCGCACACAAGTGCTTAGCTCACTGGCGTATACGTGGTGCTAAAGTTCGTCAGGAATAAAGAGTTTATCTGCTAAGAAATAATGCTGAGGAAAGTAGAAATGTCACCGTAGAATTACTGACTGATTGAGAATCCGAGCAAGTGACGAAGAAGCCGACGAAAAATCCGAGGAGATCCGGAGGGTCAGACCGAGGGAGAGAGAGAGACACACAGAGACACAGAGATACACAGAGAGACAGAGATAGTGACAGAGAAAGAGAGACAGAGACATAGACGGAGATGGAGAGAGGGGAGACAGTGACGGAGAGACAGAGAGAGAGAGAGACAGAGAGAGATAGAGAGAAAGGGAAAGAGAGACAGAGACAGAGACGGAAATGGAGAGAGGGGAGACAGTGACAGAGAGACAGAGAGAGAAAGAGAGAGAGTGGAAGAGGAAGAGAGACAGAGGCAGAGAGAGAGAGAGCGAGTTCTTACCGATGTATCGCCTGGGTCCAGTTTATCTCGTTTTCAGACGATACAAAGGCTTACTGCCTTGACGAATCCCTTTAAAATCTCGAGGAAATGATAAATCCTGAACTAAAATAATTCTTTCCAAGTAGTTTGGGCATAATCGCCTGTCACTCAACCTTACAAAATCTGTTATATCTTGTTTCGTACCCGAGTAAAAACGAGTAGGCCTGGCTGTTTTCGTAATCGATGTAATCGTAATCTCCAAAGCTTATAAAGCGCCACTCGAGAGGCGAGGCTTTATCTTATTCAGAGGGGTCATCCAAATGGTAGACCAAAGGAGGTCCAAATCCAATGTGAGAGAGGCAGGGTAGTTGTTAAGGTGGGCGTCGGAGGCGATGGATCGAATGAGTTATGGTATGAGTTCTCGAAGAGATGATACATCAGTTTCAGTGGGGTGAGAGATAAAGGAGTATAGAGCAGATTGGCTGTGATGAAGTAAGAATTAAAAATTAGAAGCATTTAAGAGGGAAGATCGCTCCAGACGCGTGGCACACTTTATGAAATAACTCGGTTGGAAAACTTGATTGAGCTAACAAATCAGAAATCGGAGGTCAAGAAAGATTGAAACAGAAGGATGATTTTTGACGGTGAAGAGTTTGCGAAGATATGTGAGCTGGGAATATTTTTGGCAGTTGTTGTAGTTAGCGATTGAATTTTCAAGTGGACTTTTAAGCAGTGATTTTTATCGGATGCGAGAAAACATTTTGGGAGGCGTTGGAGTAGTTAGTTATTTGAATAATTTCAGTTGCCTACTCTACTTGCTCCTGTGCCTACTTTTTGCAATTAATTACAATGATGCCATTGGTTGTTTTTTCCAGCTGAACTATGATATAGAGTCGCGGTCAGACTGCTATGAGGTGCTTTGTGAACTTTATTCCCCTAACATAATAATATGTAACGATGTAAGTAAGTATAGTCATAGCTTCAACTCTGAGTAGATATGTAACCTTGAATAGATATATTGAACAGGCGCTATATAAATGCTAGATGACATTACATTACAAACTATGAGTCGTTTGGAACACTGATAACAAACTACCATCTTTGCACTTTGTGTATGGGGATACACTACCTAAGTGGGTCTACCACCCGTTTTGAGTCTAACGTGGTTCCAACTCAGGCAAATATAAAATTATGAAGATTATTTCATGAAGCTTAATCCAGTTAATGACCAGTTTATTATAATATTATCTGCATTGTTTCCTCACTTTCCTCGTTAAGACGTAACTCGCGCATTTACACTGATACAATTGGTATTTAGTATGAGTTTATCCTTGTGTGGACCAATAAACGATTAAAAGATCCACTAAAGCAAACAGGAAGATAAACGATCATTGTAAACAAGAAAATGAGGAACATAGAGGAGAAGAAATGAGGTTGAGAACGAGGTGCAGCTACACCAAATTAAAGATATATAAAGCGATCAACAAGAACCAGAACGTAAGCGCCCTACAACAGGCAAGCATGAGAACTTAGACAGACGATTGACACAGACAGGGAGGGTGAATAAGGAAAACACGGCAAGGAGGTACATAGTGAAATATAGTCGCAAAGTTGAAAGCAATAGAAGAAAACAAATACAGCGGAACAAACGCTCAGCAAAAGACGCACAGTCCGTCAGTAACATTGACAGAACAACTAAATGATCCAACAAGTGAGACAAACGCAAACACACGCAGAGGCAGAGACAGTCATATGAGAAGAGATAATACCCTAACAAAGACACCAGAACAAAACAATGAAACCAGATATCCATCCAGCGCGATTAAGACACACGGCACAGACCCACACAGACACACACACACTCACACACACAGAAACATAGCCAGCGATACAGACAGACGGACAGACGAAGTCACCTAATCGGACACCTTCATTGGCTCTGACGGATCCGCCATTAATGGCATGGGTGGTTCGCCCGGAATGGGACGCGGAACAAAACTCCGCCGGGATCGGATGGATGCAGCAGAGCCGGTCCAACGCCGCCCCTTCATCGCCTCTGCCTCCTTAACCGCCCCTGCCTCCTTCATCGCCTCTGCCAGGGACGGGTGGGTGGGCGGCTGGACGGATGATGATGATCGCTTGGAGGCAAATTATATGCATGAAGCATCGGCGATGATTTTGCCGTTAGCCAATTTATTCCTCGGATCTGGTCATTCGTCAAAGTCTCTCTATAGGTGTCCTTGGAGTCATCACTTCTCTATCTCTCTCTCTGTCTCTCTGTCACTGTCTTTGTTGTGTCTGTCTGTCTCTCTCTCTCTCCGTTCATTAATTCATTCAACCAGCCAGCCATCTATCCATCCATCCAACCGTCTATCCATCTATCTATCTATTCATGGATCCATCCATCCATTCATCCATCCGTCCACCCACTCATCCATCCACCCACCCCACCCACTTATCCATCCATCCATCCACCCATCCATCGATCCACCCATCGATCCACCCATCCACCCACTCATCCATTCATCCACCCATCCACCCATCCACCCACTCATCCATTCTTCCACCCACCCACCCACCCACCCACCCACCCACCCACCCACCCACTCATCCATCCATCCATCCATCCATTCATCGTCTGTACATCTTGCCCCTCACATCCCACATCCATTATCCAACCACATACCAAGATATACAACCATCTGTACTATATCGATATTTCGATACACCCACACGCCCATCCGCTCATCCATTAATTCATTCAAACCATCCCACCGACAACACAACCATTACCTCATTCATGGACACACCCAATTTCTCAATCAACTCACCCTTACACCCACCCACCCATCCACTCCTACACCCAAACACCAATCTAAGCACAATACAACCACTCACTCACCCATCCATCCTCTTTACTCGTTACTCACTCACTCACTTAGTCATTTTATCTCCTTCGCAGTTTTGCTTTATCTTTCCATTTCCATTTGTCTCAACGATTTCCTTTTACCTCATTATCCTCTCTCTCCCCTCTCTGTCTCTATCCCTCTCACTCTCACTCATTCTCTCTATGCCTATCTTTCTCTTCTCCCCTCTTTGTCTCCCTGTGTCTGTCTGTGTGTCCGTCTGTCTAGCTCTCTCTCTCTCCCTCTCTCTATCTGTCTCTGTCTCTGTCTGTCTGTCTGTCTTTGTCTCTCTGTCTCTGTTTCTGTCTATTCCTCTCTCTGTCTCTCTGTCTGTCTCTGTCTCTGTCTGTCTGACCGTCTGTCTCTCTATTTCTCTGTGCCGGTAGGAGGTGTTGCTGATTTTCGAACGG
>OY365812.1:34727823-34785323 GCA_959347315.1 Bimastos eiseni | reverse complement strand
CATCGTAGGCGTTTCCGGTTCCAAAGTCGTATGAATCGCCGTGAATGAAAACGAGAACCGGATATAGTTCGGACGAGTTCCGCTCTGTAACATAACATTCAGAAAAGCGAGTTTTATCAGACAGAACGCAGAACATCTAGGAAGCTAATATAATGCGACGTGGTGTATACCAGTTCATCAGTTTGTTCCCTGAAATAAGAGTTGGTAAGGTTCTGAGATAGATTATTGACAAGCTATGGGGAATTATTGACAAGTTTTGTAGGGAAAAGCTATTAGTGTAAAAGGCGAAAAGTAGAAATCATCATTAATGTAATATGGTAGAAATTCGTTAAACAGCGGCGTTCACGAATCATACGCTGGTTCCGCGCAGCCTAGCAGAACTGTCATCTGGATTATAAGTACTTAGAACATAGGATATTTTTTGAGGGGTCGATATAATATATGACGGGGGCGATCCGGTCGTAATGTCGGGGTCGTTTTGTCGGAGCCCATTTGTCCTGGGCAGTTTGGCGGGTCGCCAAAAATAAAAGCCCATTTCCATGCGTCGCGTGTTGCTGACCTATAGAGGCCACATGTGTAACCAAATTGGAGACATATTTCAGCTGCGACAATCCGTTCTTGACTATATGTATATGTATATATGTATCTGTATAGGGATATATCGTGACTTTAACATACATATATATATGTGTATGTATACATAAGGTTTTCAATTTTGACGTACTGCAAATTGCTGGTAATTATTTCAGGGCGCCGATAAAATTGTTGAGCTCGTGATGGATGTAGTTAAAAGAACGCAGGTCAGACGCAGTATCTCTCAAGCGTAGAGTCACGCCATTGACTAAAGCCGAAGATTCCGGAAAATACCTCACATCATATTACTTTACCCTACATTATATACCCTACTCATCCTCAAATTCACCTTAATTCGCCTGCCGTGCTACCTTCTACCTTAATTTGTTTTACCTTCTACCTTAGGTTGCCTTGCCTTATACCCTATTTTGCATTACATTGACCCAGAGGTGTAACAAGGTTTTGAAAAATAGGGGGCATAATTTAAAATTTTTGTTGCCCTCCCACTTTTTGAATTGTGCCCCCCAGAAATTTGAAAATTGGGGGGGGCACAAATTATCTTAACAAAAGTAATCTTAAAAATCCATTGAATAAACATAAAAAGAACCGACTTGAGGAGCCACATGGGGGCACTGAGCACTAAAACTGGAGGAGGCAAAGCCCCCAGTTTTGAAACTGGGGGGCCGGTGCCCCTTTGCCCTCCCCCCCGCTTGTTACGCCCTTGCCTTGACAACATTATATAGATTGCCTTACCTTCTACCTTAGGTTGCTTCACTATAGATTGCCTTACCTTCTACCTTAAGTTGAATAACATTCTGCCTTAGGTTGCCTTACCTTCTACCTTCGGTTGCCGTACCTTATCTTTTACTTTAATTTACATTTAATTACATCAGACCGCTATATAAATGCCCACACGTAACCTTTGCACGTGGGCATGATAAGAAATCAGATAAATCCCACACGTGCCCTACACATACGGGAATAAGAAGAGATCAAACCGCTATATAAATCTTCACACGCACGCTGCAGACGTGAGCGTGAGAAGAGTAGACCGCTACATAAATCCTCTGACCATACATGAGCGTGAGGAAGAGGGACCATGGGCGGCGTCCCCAGAGAACTTAAGAGGCAATGTTGGCCAAGCATATCGTATTGATGGCCACGCCGACGGTCTCCCTCATACAAATAACTGGCTATAAACGAATTGAAGTCTCATACATGTCGTTCTGCGCCGATGATAATCTAATTGGAGGGAAGCAATGGGGGTTTATCTATTACATGCGGGACGCCCCTACATGCACAATAATCTCTGCACTCGTTGACACCCTCGTCCCGGCATCTGTTCATGCACGCGCACCTGCCTATTTTGCTCTGTATGCCTAAATGTCTGTCTGCGTGTCAGCTTATGCTTGTCTGTCTGTCTGATTTGCATCTGTATGTGTGGCTTTATGTATACGCGTCTGTTTGTCTGTATGTCTGTCTATGTACCAGCGTATGTCTACCCGATTTTGCACGTCCTGCGTAAAAGTACCATCCGGTGTTCAGTTGTTTGACTATCGTGTCTGCCTGTACCTACCTTTCAGCCTCTCTGTGTACATGTGTGTGTATCCGTCTGTCTGTCTGTCTGTCTGTCTACCCGTCTCTGCTACACACGCACGCACAATTGCTCATTTGCGCTTGACGCTGCAGCCCAATTAATTATATTTCGATGGCTTTGGGGAACGAGATAGAGCGAGAGGGAAAGAGACAGCGAGAGAGGGAGACAGTGAGAGAGAGAGAGACGGGAATAGGAAGAGGGAGAGGGAGAGGGAGAGGGAGAGGGAGAGGGAGAGGGAGAGGGAGAGGGAGAGGGAGAGGGAGAGGGAGAGGGAGAGGGAGAGGGAGAGGGAGAGGGAGAGGGAGAGGGAGAGGGAGAGGGAGAAAGAAAGAGAGAGAGAACAAGAGAGAGATGGATAGGGAGAGGGAGAAAAAGAAAAAATAGAGAACGAGAGAGACAGAGACAGAGAGAGTGCTTCGTCTTTGTCGGAGATTTGCTCGAATTTCATTAGCTGACCACCAATCTCAGCCGAGCGACAGGCAGACCCGGTTACATACGATCATCGTAGGAGCAGAGGAATGGGTGGAGGAAGGAGGGAAGGTGGAATGAGAGAAGGTGGTGGGAGGAAAGGTGGAAGGAGGAAAGGTGGAGAAAGGGAAGGTGGAGAGAAGAAGGGCGGAAGAAGGGAGGAGGAAGTGGAGGTGGAGGGAGGAAGGGTGGAGATAGGAAGGCGGAAAGAGGAGGGAAGGTGGAGGGAGCGAAGGTGGAGGGAGGAAGGAGAAACGAAGGTGGAATGAGGGATGGAAGATGGAGGGAGGGAAGGTGGAGGGAGGGAGAAGGGAGTAAGGAAGGTGGAATGAGGGAGGGAAGATAAAGTGAAGGAAGGTGCAGTGAGAGAGGAGGGAAGAAAGAAGGAGGGAGGAAAGACGGAGGGAGGGAAGGTGGAAGGAGAAAAAGTGGAAGGAGAGGAAGGGAAAGTGAAAGTAAGGGAAGGCGAAGAGATCGAAGTGTAAGGGAGGAAAGGTAAACCGAAGGAGGGAGTACGGTTGAAGGGAGTTAGCGAAGGGTGTGTAGTATAAGAAACGGGGAGGAGGGAATGAATGAAGGGGTGAAGAGAGGGAGAAAAGGACGAAATAATAAGAGATGGAGAGAAGTAGAAGGAGAAGGGGGAGTGACTGAGAGAGAAAGGTGTAGGAGGTTTTGAAAGAGGGATTTTTGTTCGCTGAAATATTGGTGACGCGGAATGGAGATAGAAGGAAAGGAAGGAAGAGAGGAACGGACAGAAAGAGAGCAGGAGGGATAGAGAGGGGCACGGTACAACCGATGGGCAGACGACAGGATTATTGGAGGGTCGAAAGTAGGGCCCGAACGACGGACGAAAGAAAGAAGGTACGGATGGACAGACAGAGGAGAAGAGTGTAGGTGGAGGAGAAGAAAGGGGAGGAAGAGGTCGTTGCCTATAATGTGCTGTAGGGCGTTCTACTAACTCTTTGTTGTCAACGTCGGTTTAGGCGAGTCTTGTCAGACGGGTCTTGAAGTCGATTCGAGAGACCATTTTTGGAGATAATCCCAGAAAATCTCCCAGACGCTTCTGATTAAACGAAGAGGTGAAGGATTTTTTTACGCAGAACGATGGCGACATCTTCTTTGTTCTTCTTCCTCTCTGTCTGCCTGTCTGTGTGTCGCTCTCTGTGTGTGTCGCTCTCTGTGTGTGTCTCTGTCTGTCTCTGTCTGTCAGTGTCTCTGTCTCGGTCTGTCTGTGTGTCTCTGTCTCTGTCACTGTCTCTCTCTGTCTGTGTTTCTCTGTCTCTGTCTGTCGTTATCCCTCTCTGTCTCTCTGTCTCTGTCTCGCTCTCTGTCTCTCTTTCTTCTGTTGTCTCCTACTCTGTCTTACCTTCTCTCTCCATCTCCTCGTCCTCACCCTATCATTTTTCCAATCTTCTGCTTTCTTCTCCTCACTTTTCCATTTTCTACTCCTTCTTCTCCAACCAGAGCTATCTCTCATCCTCTACTTTGCGCTCTCCTATTCTCCCCTCTACTCCTCTCTACTCTCGTCTTCCATCACTCCTCTGCTCCTCAGCTCTTACCAAAATCTTCCCCTCTCTCCATCCGTCAATCAATCTTTTTCGCTTATGGCCCTGTATCTCCTCGGTTTCCTCTTTCCTTCTCCCTGTCACTCTTCCTCCTCTCTTACATGTATCTTACGTCAACCGTCCTCTCACATTCAGTTATTCACGTCCCAACCCAAAGCACGATCTCTGTGTTATTTTATTCCTTTAGATTTGATAGACACTCCACTCTATTCACTCATCCGGCCATTCGTCCTTGACCAGTTCTTTCCACCCTTCCTTTCTTATTTATCCCTCCTTCGTTCCTCCTTCGTTCACATCCTTCTTCTTTCCATGTTCTTGCCCACTTTCCTTCTTCCTTCCCTTCTTGTATCAATTCTTCTGTTGTCCTTCTTTGCTTCCTTCTTTGCTTCCTTCCTTCCATAGCGTCTTAAGAAAACTTATGCTTAACTTGGCTAATACTTCGAGAAGCATTGGAATCTGACTACTTAAAAGGCAACAGACCAAAACCCCGTTGTCAGCGACTGCAACCTTAACCACACTGTAAATCAATCCATTATGCAATAATTATGCAATAGCCAATACCGTACGTAAGATATAGGTCGAAATGCAATACACGCATAATGGCATACATACATAACCATAACCATCAATTTATTGGTCCAAACAAATATACAAAACATTTTGCCATACTCAGAATGACATAATACTTCTAATGGACGCAAATGGGATCCCAGAAGTGGCCAAGGTTTTGATGAATTGGGCCACCTATAATATATACGCTGTGTCCGGAAATAATAGGGCAGCCATAATAATAATATGAATATAAATAGTAAACTGTTTTCGATTTTTAAAATTAAAAAACCGTTCTAATCCTGGCATATTTATCTAGTATTGCATAAAATGTGATAGAGCCTGTCATCCAGTAATGACGTCATGGCGACGTCAATTGCATCAACATTCAAGTTTTAAATTCATCAACAGATTTTTCTACTTTATAAAAATGTTATCGATAAACCGCCATAAATGTAATCCAAATTTATTCTTGTATTTGAATAAAATTAGACTTCAAGGTGAGTTCAATTTGTACGCCTTTGGCCTTAAGACAAGCTTCAAGCCGCGTGCGACATTGGCCAACAGAAGCATCAATGACCAGCTGATCAAATTCCTCCCAGGCTCTAATTGTAATTTAAAGAAAACACCATGACGTACTTTTTTAAACTAGGATTTTTATAAATTGTAAATTCGTGAATAGATTTGTCAAGATTAAACCGGTTTTGGAATTTTCAAAATTTACGAATATTTTCTATTTATTGCTATAATTTTCATTAGGGGCCTCTTTATTTCCGGACACAGTGTATATATGCACGATGACTGTTGCGGGATAGTTGAAAATTGACATTAAACAACAAACAAACAAAAACATTTTATTGCCACGAATTTTACAATGACAAATAAACTCTTAAGTATTCCACCAACGACGATGACAAAGGGGATACAACCCCGCTGTTAGGTTCACCTAATTTTATTATCTCGTTATAATGAGAATGGCGCCAAGCATAGTAAAATACAAACTGTATCAATATTAACTAGCTCATTAAGAGAATGTTACGTGATAAACTTAAATAGTGGCGTGGCTTTTGACAAATTGTATCAACAAAGCACAAGTCAGAGAGTTGTTAGCAGTTTATATAGTACAATCAAAAGTTATGTAATGTAATATAATGCAGTGTGATGAAAAAACTTATATAGAGCAACTCGATATCACGCTCACGTCTCACCACAGAGCTAAACTGGGAACCGAAAAGTCTCTGGAAGGCAACAGAGGTAAGCGAGAGCAACTCCTCTAAGTGCGGCATAATTTAGCATCATAATAATATGTGTCTACAGCTATCAACAAATTACATGTACCATCTCAATGTCGTTTAGGGTTATTCCAAATTATTCCCAAATACTATTCAACTCAACGATAAATCGATTTTTGACTTAGAAACTATTACAAGCCTTCATTTATTATTGTAGCTAACATTTTTGATGCGATATATATGCAGATATTTTTTGAGGTAAAAAATTTACACCGCTCAGTCCGTGTATCAAAAAATGACTTGATTCTGCGAAGGTAAATACCATCCATGCCTTCCTGCTTTCCTCTTTCATACTCTCCTTCCATTCCTTTTTATTGTCCTCCCTCCTTCACCTTCCTTCCTTTCTTCCATCCTACTTCCTTAGCCAACCTCCCTCCTCCCTACTTTCCTGTCCTAGATCTTCCATTCATTTTTCTTCGCCATCCTCCCTCCTTGCTTTCCACCATCCTACTTCCCTGTACTAAAGCTTCCATCCCTTTTTCCTATCCTCCTTCCTTCCCTCCTTCCTTCCTTTCCACCATAATACTTCTCTGCTCTAAATCCACCATCCATCCTTCCTATCCTTCTTCCTGCCTCCTTCCTTCCTTTCTTCCTTCCTACTTTCCTGCCCTGCACTGTCCATCCCTTTTTCTTACCCTCCCTTTTCCCCAACTTCCTTCATGTCCTCCATCCTACTTCCCTGTTCTAGATCTTCCATCCACTTTTCTAATACACCTCCGTCCCTCCACCCTTTCCTCTTTCCTACCCTCCCTTCCTCCTCTTTGCTTTCCTTCATCCTTTTCCTACCTTACATCATCCTGTTACTTGTCGTTCTGGAAATATCAAATGGAGTCACTTCTTCGTTAGGTTCCATCGCGCTATGTCGAGGCTCCGACCACAGCTCATAAAATCAATGTCTGCTCAACTCGAACACTCATTACCTCGCAAATATTTATATATATACTGCACGCAGTAGCTCGCTTGTTCTATGCTGACCCGGCAGGGGGTTGGCGAACGACAAGGCAGGAGAGGAAGCATCTTTTCCTGAAGAACCAGGGCGACGTACTGCATATATAGGTTAAATCCACCGACAAGAAAGCTCAAAAACCCCAGCTATATACCCTATACCCCACGACCACAATCGCATGACCGTTGTTGTCGTTGTTATTATTATCATTATCATTGTTACTATCATCGTCATCGTTATCGTTATCGTCATCGTCGTCGTCGTCATCATCATCATCATCATCAACACTATCATCATACTCAACATTGATTAATTTATAATTATTAAGTTTGTAACGCGCACAAGGTCACATCAAAGTCTGAATCTGTGACTGAGTCGCTGGTAGAAGAGTCACTACTTACATGTATATGTAGACTTCAATATTCCAGAAACCAAGGAGAAAAATTAATGAGTTTTGAGTCGCTTTTTGAAGGAAGTGAAATTGAGCTGCGAAGAGAAAGAAAGAGTGGATTCCATTCCTCAGGAGCAGAGGCATGAAACGCATGTACACCAATAAATGTTCTGCATCGTCGCTCCATTAAAAGACCTGTAGGGCCTACTTGATGATCGCAGGCACGAGGAGAGATGTAGGGAGTTAGCAGAGCATCAATGTAGGTAGGTGTATTGGTTCTGAGGGTTTTGTGGGTCAAACAAGCTAACTTAAGTTTTATTCTGAATTCCTTTGGAAGCCAATGCAGCTGGTGGATAAGGACTAAGGAGCATGTTCGTACAGTCACTGTATGGTGGGACACGCTGCCAACCTCTTGAAATCAAAATTAATGTTCAAAACGTCTACGGTCAGAATTTTGCTATCGTAATTATTGACAGTTAATTATAATTAAGATACAGGTACACCAAGTGTAGATAATTTTTGCAATTCGTTTAATATGAATATACTTACACGATGCTAGACAATTCACGCGCATGAGCCACACGTGGCCACAGTATAATATTTGCTATATGCAGACACTGCTTCTAACAGCGAGTAAGCAAGAGCAGCCCTATATAAACAAATCAAGGCTAATATGATAGACAACATATATGTCTACTCAGGATCAATTTAGAATGCTTTTTATATTATATAGTGCCCCATATTATTGCCGATGCTATACAGGTCATGTCTCTGTCTGTCTGTCTGTTTGTCTGTATGTCTGTCTGTCTGTTTGTCTGTCATTCATCTACCCATCCACTCATCTTTTTAAACTCTGCTGATGTTACTTTTACGGCTACATAAAGACGCACTTGCGCAGGTGTTTTAGTGTAGCCGTCTCTAGCCCGGATAATTCTTGCTCATCGACCGATATATTACTATATATGTGTGTGCGTGACAGTGTGTGCTTAGAGTTTAGACGGCTGGATGCAGCTTACAGATAATCTTAAAATATATTTATACATGTATATTTCTACATTATACATATATATAAATATATCTATAATATGTATTTTTTATATAGGGCTGTGTCGAATGGGTGATTATCGTTTCTCGGCCGAATACGCATAGTATTTGAACCAACTATTCGACCGAATACGAATACGAATATTTATTACCGATATTTAATACCGCCCTTCTCCCAACATTTTTTTCTCAGAAGTGCACAGACACGCATAGACGGCGCAATTGCAGTTGTACTGCAGAATAGTGTATAAAATAGGCCTACCGACAACGTACAAATTTTCTAATGTAAGCAAAAGCTTCAATTAAGTTGATTTAATACACGAATAATAGTGAACAGTTAATTGCGTGTAATTTTTGCACCTTTCGACCAGTCTGTATAAACTAGGAATGGAACTAATTTAACTAAACTTAGAAATTGTCACTTTCAGCTTAGTTACGGCATTTACATTACATGTGGGCCTACATGTCGCATTAGCTTTCAATCGCTCTATGTTCAGCATTGAAGCAGCTGAACTATTCGCATTCGGTTCGACCGCTACTATTCGGCCGAATACCGAATAGCTATTTGACCCACTAATCAGCCCCAAAGCGAATACGAAGCGAATGTTCGGAAAAGCCCTAATTTTACATCTACACGTATATAGGCCTATATATATATTATTTATATATTTAGATGCACATACATGCGACATAAAAACATGATAATATCATCCTATTAAGCGAGTCCTGCGTGCATCCGAGAATAAGTAAGCAATTGCCAACGAAATCATTTTCTACTTATGAAAATGATGGTCGGCAATCGTCTAGCTCACCTTCGTATCATCTATCGATTTGGTTATTGAGGCTGAGCCAACCAGAGAGAGAGAGAGAGAGAGAGAGAGAGAGAGAGAGAGAGAGAGAGAGAGAGAGAGCGAGAATGAGAGAGAGAGACAAACAGACAGAGAGACAGAGAGACAGAGACAGAGAAAGAGAGAAAGAGAATG
Organism: Bimastos eiseni; assembly: GCA_959347315.1. Lineage (NCBI taxonomy): Eukaryota > Metazoa > Annelida > Clitellata > Crassiclitellata > Lumbricidae > Bimastos > Bimastos eiseni. The sequence continues at coordinate 34,775,915 of OY365812.1, read as the reverse complement.
AGACAGAGAGAGAGAACGCAAAGAACATCCTGTTACTTGGTTTGTTACATGGTATTGGTCCAGTTACATGGTACTGTCTTGCTACATTGTACTGGTCCTGTTACCGAGTAATGTAATGTAATGTAAATTCTCGACAATTTCTCAGCGCCCACAAAAGCCACGTCAGGAAGACCAGCTTATTCACGGGCGTAATACCAAATCAAGTCCGCAATAGCCAATCCTCTCGTCAATTTCCGGTGCCAGGTCGAAATCTGGAGAGTCAAGCCGAGGAGACAGCATGGTGCTACGGTGGTAGTCGGTGATGAGGGTGATCTTGTGGTGGCGCATGAGTACAATCTGGATAGGACACCTTGAAGAGTTCGGTTTTTAGTCGTGAATGGAAAGTAGCAGAGGATAGAGAAAGCGGAGGAGAGGTTATAATTATTTGGAGGTGAACTGTGAGGATGAGCAAACTGACGGAGTTCTTTTGGGAGTCCGTTCCAAAGGGCTGGAGCGGCATAGACTAAGGAGCGGTTGCAGAATTTAAGAGAAGATGAGGGTCGAGATAGAGAAAGATATGACGATGAGCAAATTTATCCGGGCGGTTGGATTGTAAGGAATTGACGAATGTAAGAGGGTTGAGAGATTTGAAGTGCGTTGTATGTGATAGATACAATTTTGTAGTGGATGCGTTGCAGAACTTTAAGGCATTCTGACTAGTTTGTAGGCGTCTTATTTGAGAGGAATCAAAGTTATGAAAAAGAGAATTGCAATAATCTAGTTTTCAGTGAACAATTGATGTGGCTATTGTGCATGCAGTCTTGTAGTTGAGAACTGGGCACAATCGACGAAGGTCAAGGATGTGCATACAGCAGGTGCGAGATAGTTGGGTGATGTGGTCGGAAAAGGTAGGGTTCATATCGAAGACGATTCCAAGATTGTGGACAGGAGTAGAGTAAGGCACGGGAGAAGTGGGGTTTGTTTGAAGGAAATCGGAGAGGGGTAGGTAAGTTTGTTCAATTGCTCACGGAGGCCAATGATGAGAAATTCTGTTTTGAAGGGTTTAGACAGAGCAGGTTGGTGGTCAACCAAGCTGATAAAAGGGAGATGGGAAGCCATTGAGACGAGATAGGACAACCCGTTCCAAGAGTTTGAATAAGAGAGATTTGAAATCGGACGGTATACTCGGACATGGGTTCTTCGGTTAGGGATTGTTTTTTGAGGAGTGGTTTAATAATTGGGTCCTTGAAAAGCATTGGTAAAGTGCCCATTGATAGAGACAGGCTGATGATCTTGGTCATAGTAGGAACGAGAAGAGTTGCAGTTGTCCATGGAGACCCTTCGGTAAGAGTCATGATTTCTTCGTCAATAGCATACTCGAATATGTAAAAAGATGTCACCGTGATCGTCTGAGGGGAAGGATGTTGATTGCGATAACGAAATACTGAGAGAGGATACTTTGTCGGTGAAGAAAGATGCAAAAGAGTCGGCAATGGATGCATGTGGAATAGAGTTTGGAAGAGAATGAGAGGAGCCGAAATGGAGAAGATTATTAACAGTTTTCCAAAGATTTCGAGGTCTGGATGAATTTGAGTGAACAAGAGATAAAACGTAGTGTTTTGTGACTGACAGAAGTTGGGTGTGGTATCTGTTTGTTACGGTTTTTAGTCTACTGAGAATGGATACGTCACCTGTTCGTCTGTGTGCTCGTTCCAGGCGACGGCTCGATGATTTTTAGCAAATTTAGAGCTCGGAAAAAAGAATTGAATCATGGATTTTGCCTGAAATGCAGGCTTAGTGATGATTGGAGCATGATTGTTGATGAGTTCTGACAGGGTGGAATTGTATGCAGACAAGAGATCGTTATGGTCTGTTGGAGGATTGAGGAGCAGGGAGTAGGATTCAAGGTCGACTTTGAATGCATCTGAGTCGATGGAGCTGATGCGGGAAAATGAGTGCAGTTTGGATGGGGTGGGGGCGAGGAGAGGGTTCCATGTTGATTCACCCAATCCCACCCATCCATCCATCCATCCATCCATCCATCCGCCCATCTATCCATCCATCCATTCATCCATCCATTCATTCATAAATTCATCCATCCATTCATACACCCATCCATGCAGGGTATTTATATAGCTCACCAACAACTACACAGTCTAATAATTCACGAAAACTTCTTCTGGTAATGACGGGTTTGTTGCACGCTTCGCAAACGCCGAAGGCGGAAATTGTGTACAGCTATCATCTGATGGTCATTAAAAGAGACGCTCCCTTGACTTTCTGAAGGCGAGGAGTGGCTGGTTCTGCTGCCGTTTCTTCTTATGATGAGGTTGATTAGGAGGAGGAGCAGGAGGAGGAAGAGGAGGAGGAGGATGCTGGTACTGCTGCTGGTGCCGCTGATACAGAGATGTTCGACAGAGATTAAGACGTCTCAGTGGTCTTGTAAATTTGGTCTATGTTTCCGAAGATGTTATAATGGGTAATAATGATGGGAAGTGGGACTTCAGTCTTCTTTGTACATAGTCATAACTACCACTTCCACAGCTTAATGGTTGCCTTACATGGTATTGGCCTGGTTACATGGTATTGGTATTATTACATGGCATTGGGTTTGTTACATGGATTTAGTTTCGCTACATTGTAACGGTTTTGTTACATGGTTTTGGGTTTGTTACAAGGTATTGGAAGTTGGAATTCTCACATGATATTCATATTGTTCTATTGCACTGCTAATACGGTATTGCGACATGATGTTGATATTTTTATACGATACACGATTATAGAAAATTGATACGCTTACACTTATAGCTTTGAAACGTGGAATAACTTTCCTTTCTTATAGTGTACTGACAGCGTTACGTGATATATGCTACTGTTTATTTGTTTTTTAGCTATTTTGTTGCGAATTGCGAATATTGCTATGTTACAGTTATTGTAAAATGTTACGTTAAAGCCTACTGTTACATAGATTTGTTTTCTGACAATGCTACCTGATACCATGTTCATGTTATTTTTCATTTCCTCATTATCGCCCACCTGCTTATAGATTCCATATGAATGGCTGAAAATTAACACTATCTTTTACAAATGTATGTAACTTTTATACGACTATTATATAAATACTACGTTTTTCATGTTTTTTCTTATGTACCCACCGTCATGCGTCTGCAGATGGTAATAAATAGTATACTTACTTACTTACTATTGGTAAGTGGAATCGTTGTACGACGCTGTTACATCATGGTGATAAATGGTAGCACCATATGACGTGGTTATTGTAACTGGTGTTGGTTGTCCGCTTCGTCTGCCTAACATGACTCGCTCGCATTACGCGGATTGATTTTAAGTAAATAGCTAGCCTTGGATTAATCCAAGACAAACGCTGACCTTTTCAACATTGAGACATTTGATGTATGCCTTAACGTAAATGTCAATCAAGAAACGCTCTGAAGGGATGGCTGTGTCTATCGCATCGAATCTACGGGTGTACTACACCAGTGCCAACGAACCTAATGGACTCGGGCGTACATATTACAGTTTTACGGCCGAGATATTCGTCCGTGTATTACATTCGCTGGTTTCGTTACGATTTCACACAAATTCTGCACCGAATTCCAACGTCCAATCGCTGGCCACAGCAGACGATGAAACGCAGCCAGCGCCTATTAAGTTTAAATGAGATAACGTCTTTGATTTTGTGTGGTTTACAGAGAAACCGAATTTCTGCATGTATTTATGCATGTATTTCTGTCTGTCTGTCTATCTGTCACTCTGTCTCTCTGTCTCTGTCTGTCTCTGTCTCTCTGTCTGTCTCTGCCTCGGTATGTCTCTCTCTCTGTCACTCTGTCTCTGCCTCTCTATCTCTCTATCTCTATATCTACCTCTGTCTCTCTGTCTCTCTCTGTCTCTGTCTCTATCTCTGTATCTCTCTCTCTCTCTATCTCTATATCTCTATATCTCTGTCTCTCTGTCTGTCTCTGTCTGTCTGTCTGTCTCTCTCTCAATCTCTCTCTCTCTCTCTAAGCATTTATGTCTTTCTGTCTGTCTCTGTTTCTGTCTCTGTATCTCTGTCTCTCTGTTTGTAGGCCTATCTTTGTCTGTTTCTGTCCGTGTGTCTAAGTCCTTATCTACAGCTAAGTCTCACTTCTTGTGTGCGTATACAGCTTACTCGTAACTGCTACTATCAGCTACGTCAGCTTCGTACAGTTATTCGCTCTCTTACCTTTGAGGCTTCAGTAGTCCTCGTTCATGCTTTTGTGACCAGCAGAATTGATCACTGCAGCGCTGTTCTGGCTGGTCTTCCCTGTGCCTTAGTGGTGCGTTTAGATCTCGTTCTTCGCTATGCGATCAGGCTTATTGGACATATGCCCAAATTATCACCGGTTTCAGTTATATGCGCAATGTCCTTCACTGGCTACCGGTTCAACAGCGCATTACTTTCCGCATTGCGACACTAGTGTGGCGGTGTCTCCCTGGTTGTGCGCCATCCTACTTGACTGAACTGTGTCGTCCGGTGTCTGAACTCCTCTCGCATAGAGCTCTGCGCTCTTCTGCTAAAGGCGAGCTTCTGGTGTCCAGGGCCCGCTCGTCGCTAATGCTGCGTCGAGCTTTCTCAGTAGTTGGTCCATCCACCTGGAATGGGCTCCCGGTTGACCTCCGTCTTCCCCCTTACAATGATCTACCTACCTTTTGTAAGCTGCTAAAGTCATTTCTTTTTGGCCGTGGCTGGGCTGGGAGCACCTCTGAGTAGTTTCCCTTGAAGAGGCGCTATATAAATTATCGAAATGAATCAATGAATGAATGCATACAAGTACAAACAGCCCTACATTCGCAATACACAAATAAATAGAAATATACAAATGCACATATGCAAATGCACATATACAAATGCAAATAGTAATATACGCGTATTAACATGTTAATATTGCATTTATAAATATCACATAATACTGTCAATGATTGTATATTATAATATGAGAATAAGCTCTCAGTTATGACGCGTCTAAATAAAAAGAATCTTGCATAAGCATACATATATAATATCATATTATATATTAATATGTCTTTATATATTATATATATAATGTGTATTTATATTGTTATGTGTGGGCCACTGCGTGATTTGGTTTACAATTTTGTGCTACTCCTGTATGCACGTATAATGGTAACTGCGAATGTTGGTATTTAATGAAAAAGTGTTGCTTAGTGCGTGGTTCTGCTCTAACTGTTCCGTCTCGCCCGAGTGCCATAGCGATGCACATGACTGTTTCTTCGTTTCTCTCATTCTGGAAAACTATACACAAGAGAGACATCCACGATCCGGAAATCACGTGCCGTATCACGTGAGCCGTCTGTCCTTCGCACCACAGCAGTCGCAAACACACGCAGAAAGACAGACAGACAGACAGACAGACAAATAGACAAACAGATGGACAGATGAAAATATACTCTGACCAGTTGTCAAATGTGGCCAACACCCGAACAAGGCACTGTTGTCGTTGTCGATGTCCTTATCATTGTCGTCGTCAGCACCGTTGTGATCATCATCAAAGCCTAGATGATAATTAATTATTATAATCGCCATCGTCGTCATCATCATCATCATCATCATCAAAAACAACAACAACAACATCGTCATCATCATCATCGTCTAAATTCTACACTGGTCGAATAACTTCCAAAGTGTCGAGTTATAATACCCAATGCATCAGTAGATACCGCTTCAAGTAAATTGCGGTCGAAAGTCATGTAATGCATTGTTTCTATAGAGATACATCTCACTGTGAGTCCTTGTTCATGAAAGGTTTATACTGTGAGAAACGATTTATAAATTTGGACTGGTACAACCACAGCATGGTTAGTGGAGGAGTTAATATTACTATGGGCAAATCCTGTAGAATTGTGAAGTCGGGGCACGGAAAGAGTTAAAAGAGAGGTTCTAAGTTCAGACCTGTGTGTTGAGTCGTGAGCGCCTCTGATGCCGAGTTGTGCTATTATGTGCTCCATTACATTACATTACATTACATTACCTGAATGGCGTCTAATACTAGACCGAACCAACTGGACTGCGGTCAGTTAATTCGTAGGCTTTGACCCAGAGACCAAGAGACAGTCGGAGAGTAAGACATTGCTCTGGTGTGGACACGCCAATAGTCACAGCATCCAATTATCGATTGCAATGTCGAGTTGTACGAGGGGTGGGCACGGAACATAGATCAGCCGAATGATTAGAGCGCAGTACTCTGTGAACCGAGGGCGGATCATGGAATGGATTCTATACAGGACGGGCATAAAATCGAAGTCAGAGAGGATTGCATGGAATATATTGGTGAAACAAATTAAGTTCAAGTTAATCGAGCTATCGAAATTTATAAAGCGCCCAACAAAGACGTCGCGAGTATCCGCATATTCACTGGCGCTTATTCAAATCGTAATCGGTAGGCGGGTTGAAATCGGTTCCAGGTCAAGTTCCAGAGTGGCCAGTCGTGCACGAGTAGTGTAGATGGTGTTTTGAGTTGAAACGTTAAGGGAGGTGAGGGCATAAGGGAAGGAATTGCGGTAGGATTTGTGAAAGAGGAGTGTTTTCAGTGTAAATGAAAGACCTGTGAAACATAGCAAGAAATGAAGTTTTTTGAGAGTTCATACATGTAGGGTGGATCAGATAGACCTGTATGCAATGTTTTTATCTAGAAACAAAATGTGCCGGAACGCATCTGCATTGTCGAAAGAAATTGCGCTAAAATAGCTACCAAATAGAAAAATATTATAGGACACAATGATCACAATCTATAGGCCTACTTTTACTTATAGATTTAAGAATTTAAAAAATCTGAATTTTTTATATCCAAATCCAGAGTTTTGCACAACTAAAATTTTTATTTTTAGTAATTTAAAAAAGGTGCCGGAACGCCGTTACGGCGCGTTTTGCCAGAAAAAAGCACTGGATATGTAATAAAATGGCTGGGCTGTCTATGCTCATATTGAAGTTTCCCGTTATTAAAGTTTTGAATGAGAAAACACAGAGGATGCAAAAAGTGATTGAAATTCAGGGTAAGCAAAAGATTGCAAGGGAGGGTATATGGTAAACAATTCAGAGGTCTCTAACTCAAATTTCTCCAAGGGCCAATTAATCCAAGACATCAGAAATAATATCTACATACCGAAATTAGTAACATTAGAGGTATTACACATGTAAATACAGTAAAGAACAGAAAAGATAAATTTCCCAATATGGCCGTCGTCGGCCATATTTGATTTTGCAATTACGTCATTCGTGGCGTGATGGTGGAAAAGCACCTCGGTGATTTTTCATGTCTATGGACCCACTGACTGATTTTAATTGAGAAACTCCCCAACACCAATTTGCAATAGGAACCCCAGGCCACTGAGGCCACGTACAGGATTAAATGTAAGACCAGTAGGCCCTATGTATGTGAGCCCGTGGGCCACATAAGTCTACAGAACTCTTCATTCAATGACATAGTTAATTAAGCAGCAACGAATACAATTTAAAGAATAGCACATTGTTCTATTTAAAGTCAATTAATTATCTTTTCTAACAGCTGTCTGTACAAAACAATGCAATTCAAAATTAATATAGCGCTTTAACAAAACAAGCCGGGCACCACGGAGCGGATGTGATATATGAAGAGGGAGATTTCAAAGGCGATACGAGCACGGATGTTCAGACAGTGCAGTTGCTGCAATATTGGCGTAATGAGGTCTCTGGGACAATGAGGTCTCTGGGACGAAGACCTATTATTAGACGAGAAGCAGCTTGTACATTGTACAACTGAGGATAAGGATTGTAGAGTCTGAGACGGTTGATCCGAGAGAATAGGGTTGCGGAAGTCGAGACGATATTATATTATGACAAGAGTATGGGTGAGAATTCGCAGGCAGGTATAAATGAGGCAACGTTTCACATGTAGAATAATTTGGCGAAGGTGGAAAAAGCATGATCTGGCAACCGAAGAGATGTTCTGGGTCATGTTTTGTCTGCAGTCAAACAGAACATCGAGGTCTAGGATGACATCAACATAATGGTACAATAGAGCAATCTGAGTCAAGGTTTGAGGTTTCCAATTGTTTAACATCATCCGGTCTCCTTCGACGCTCAATACAAATGAGTTTTGGTTTAGTGGCAATTGATTTCAAGCGCTTTAATGTGCATCAGGATGTAATACCACGGACGCGTGCTGCAATTTTTACGTTAATGTCACTGAAGTTCTATCCAGAGAGTCTCATATAGAACTACATAGCTACGTACATGTAGTATACGGGCTCACGTTTAATAGCTTACTCATTTTCTTGGGTTACCTATAATATCAACTAGCGGCGTCAATATAGTGCAATCTTGAAAGAAATGCTTGTAAATGTTCACAAGTCTGTCTTGGCCTAAATACGGATTTATATACCTTCGTGAAGTGATAGGTTGAGCTTTTTGCAGGTGTGTTTCCAAACATTGCTATTATCCTTGCTGAAAGAACTTTCTTCTTGGACATAACATTTTGACAGTTCTCATAAATCATTCTTTATGTATTAGTCCTCTGTAAAAGGTCGCGAAGAGTTGGCTACCATTTCGCTTATTACGAAACTTGCTCGTGAACCTATAGGGAATCGTTGTCACTTTTGTTAATATTAAAAGAAACCGATTCTATTTCTTGGCAAATCCAGCTTTAAGTCGCTGAACTGCTTCGTCTTTCACTTTGCCCGTGATTGCGTCATATTTCTAGCGATGCTGTTGTTGGCTGACAAATAAGATACGGATTTTTTTTTCAGAGAAAAATGCAATATATCTTATTTTTTTTTGAAAACTCTTTTCTCTTACGACTTTTCTAATACCCCGAAGTCATTTAATGGGCTGAATAAACCCTAATTTATTAATGTGACTGTGCGAAGTAATTCACTTCCGATCAAGATGGCAGTCTCATGGGAGAGAAGATTCAGCTTTATTCTTTGGAAAGGAAAGAGCAAGTCAAAACACAGAACATTATGAATATTAAGAAAGCAAGGTATAAACTTGCAATGTCATATATTTAAGAAATACTTTCGGCCGTCAAAGCCATAAGCAGATTTTTTAGGTCGCAAAGGGCAAAGGATGCTGTGTGTTGGAGACACCAGGTTTCGCATTAACACGTACACCCAGGCGGAGTCCATTTAGGAGAAGGAAAGTTGAAGAAACTGATAAGGATGATGATGACGATTATGACGATGACGATGACGACGACGACGATGAAGATGATGACTATGATAACAATGGCAATAACAATGATAACAATAGCAATAATAATGATGATGATAACAATATCAATAAAATGATAACAGTAATCATAACAGCAATAATAATGATAACAATAATAACAATAGCAATGATAATGATAACAATAGCATCAATAATGATAGCAATAATAACAATAGCGGTAATAATGATAATAATAACAATAGCAATAATAATGATAACAATAGTAACAATAGCAATAATAATTATAGCAATAATAGTGATAATTATCGATGGCTACGATGTCATGGTGTTTCTTGGCACGCTCATTGATGTTGCCTAGGACGATGCCTAACTTTCTAGACACCCATTTTGCTCCCAGCAAAATGTTTTACTCCAGAGGGATTACATTTACCCCTAGTAAATAATTATAAGGCCCTAACAACAAGGTGCTGGATAAACACACGGCGCACTTGAGTCTGACATTGAAACATAGAGGGCAGCAATATTAACAAACACTTATGGAATGATTAATCAAACGTCACTTTAGTCCAAAATTTATAGTCACGGCAGTTTGCAGAGAAGCAGATGGTTTGTCTGATTACTAGCAATAGCTGATACGAAAGAATGCCGACTTAAATCACACAACGCTTATCACGAACCCAGCCTATATATATATATATATGAAAAGGACTTGATGCACCCTCAGCTTCTGAGCTCAATATATTTGAACTCTACCTAGTCTATATCATATCTGGACTGAAGCTTAAGAGTTGATAAAGAGAAGACGACATGGGTTCACACGCGCGATCTCCTTACAACACAATATTCAGCTGTTATTTATTTACTTCTTGCACGTAACTTAGTCAAAGAATAAATCCAGCTTCGGGGAAAAGACTAGAAGACAGTGAAGTGAAGTCAAGCCAGGAGCCAAACATTTCGAAAAATTACATACGTTTGATACACAGACTTGCAAATTACAAAATGTCGGCGTGTGTGGATCTGCGATGGAGTAGTTCAAGAATTATCTTGATAACAGAAAGCAACAAGTCTCATTGATGGCTGTCAACTTTCGTGTGACGGCTCCCTATCGAAAATGAAAATGATCCAATTTGGAGTGAAAAGGATCTATTTTTGGACCGAGTCTGTTGTACTCTTTATCAACCACCTTCCAAATGCTTCCCCATTCTGCGTTCTGTACAACTCGCCAATGATACCAACAATTTTGTCTCTCAGAAATCATATGAAAAACTATTTCAGCAAATGAATCTAGAAATTAAGATCTCGAACGAGTGAATAAATTATCCTGGAAACCGAATCAAACCAAGTACTATTTTTAAATGCGCCGGTTCGAGGATTTGGAACAATTTGTTATACTTGCTAATCACCTTGCATCTCTACATTTCTACTGTTGATCTCTGACTCCCTTAATATTCTGTCTCCTTATTCCCTTGTGTACTCAGTGCGTCCTTTCTTACTGCCACGTATAGTTACTATGCTGTTTGAACACTATTGGCTCGATGCAGACATGTCATGCGTTTCAATGTTAATGTGTCTAAATTGGATTTTAGTTAACTAGTAAAGACATTAAATTCTTGGTACTTTCACTATAGAAACCAGTTGCTATCATTTCTACATGCATGGGACCCTGTCAGTGAGACTTTGGGACCTTGAAGGTCTCCATATACTTACTGCAAGTCAACGAATTCCTAACTTTTACTGTTTGCAATATTGTCAAACAAGAGACAATAAAGTTTATGATCATAGTAGTAATCACATAAAGTTAGATATTATAGCAATTATTATTTTGAAGCAGCAACAGCAGTCTTAACCACACTTAAATTTGCATTACCGTCAAACGTCGTTTTGTCATTATCATAATAGTCATCATCGTCATCACCATCATCACCGTCGTCATCATCGCCGCCGTGGTCATCACGAAGCCATTCAGCTCCAGCCATGCACGCGTTTCAACAGCATGGTCAACAGAAGCGTCTGCAATAATAAACCGTCTCCTGCAGTTTAGTTAGAATTCATCGAAGACGGCGCCGACGCTGGGCGAATGTCTTGGACTCTCCCGACCCCAGCCACACTCATCACCCTCGGGTCTCCAAAGGGTGCCTTGCTTCGTCCAAACCCTTTCAGGATGACATCGCTTTCAAATTAGGAGCCCTTGCACTGAATGTCGCCCGTCTGCTGCAGCGTCTCAATTGATGTTCTCTATAGCAGCCACCCAATCGCCAACTGCATTAGCTCCAGCAGCCCCAAAAGAAAGGTTCTTTAGTCCGTATGTCCGCCTATGTCTATGCATGTCTCTCTCTGTACCTGTCTGTATATCTGTGTGCCCCTGTTTGTGTGTGAATATATTATACCTGTGTTAATGCATACTTCGCTGTCTGCATATGTGTCTGCCTGTGAATGTATATGATGCAGATGCGTGTCCGTCAGTGTGTGTCTCTGTATGCCTGTTTGTGTATGTCTAAGTAAGCCTGTTTGATTGATATATTACTGTGTCTGTCTCTGTCTGTGGCAGTCTGTTTGTCTGCATGTTTATGCGTCAATGCATCCGCCTGTTGTGGAATTGTCAGTCTGCTTTGGTCTATATTCATTTTCCTCTGCAACATTGCATTTTGATGTTCTGTATATCCGTCTGTCACTCTGTGAGTTTGTGTCTTTAGCTCTCCGCCTCTTCACTATAGCCACTTCCATCCTATTCCTCGTTCCATTCATCTACCTGAACCATTGCCTTTTCTCTTTCTTCCGCAATTCTCATCCAATCACTACATTGAGTCTGTTCCATCATCCAAACCTTTTCCATCTGACTCCGTGCCCCAACTTGTCTTTGTCTCTTGCGCTACCTATGTTCACACTATCCCATTCCTCCTACTCTTAAAATTCCCCAGTCTTTATAATTCCTTCTGCTGCTTTTATCCATCCATCTACCTGTCTCTGCCTCTCTTTCACCCTCTCTCTGTTCCTCTCCTTCCTTCCTTGTCTCTGTAGTTTCTCCTGGATCTGCCAATCTATCCACATGTCTGTACGACGTGACTCTGTCCCGGCCATTAAATCCTCAAGTCGTGAAATCATTAAAGCATTAAGCTATTAAGGCATTAAGTCATTAAGACATTAAGTCATTAAGTGACTTCAGACAGACGTGATCCACCATCGCCAATTACTTGCATTTCCTTCCATATAATTATCTCGGAACATGTTTCCGCAAAGCTCCCCGGTTCTGTCGAGACTTGCATGCCACTCCATTAATCCACCCACTGTGATCTTATTTGGTGTCACCTATTTCTGCAGAATATGCTTTGTGATACTGTATCTCATGTCAGTACTGTGATATTGATTGCAGTTTTAGTCGAAATAAATGTGTCCTTTGTTTTTTAAGTCACGCGAAATCAATCAATGAAACTTGAAGCTTAATACAGCGCCCCTTCAAGATATCTACTAAATAAATATTTTGGTGTGATGTAAAGCAACGAATCGCAACGTGACTCGGTCTCGGGTAATTGAAACTCTAACTTATATAGCGCAGCTTGGGTTTCCTACTTAGAGGTGTGCCGATGACTATTCGGCATTATCAATCCTGAAGATGAGCTGGTGTGGAGACGTTGGGTTATTGTTTGACCACGTTGTGGTATTGTATGTAAAGTAATGTAATATTATGCAATGCGGTATGACTGGAGTATACAAAGTAGTCAAATATGATGCAGTAGACACACACTAACACACACACACACACAAATACACCCGCATGATCATAATACATTTAATAGAAGCTGACTACATAGCGCATTTCTTACAATTTAAGATCGCAGCACGGGACGTAATCTTAATTGCAATCAATGAAGCGTCCTTGCACTTTAAGTCAGTTAGGTCTCTTAATTAAACGAATATTCGTTGTTTGATTTATTGATTGATTGATTGATTAATTGATTGATTGACAGAACGCCAGTCAAAGAGCAAAACTAATCATGGACGTCCTCTTGTCTCATCAAACAATAATAGTTCCTAGAAACTCCTCAGCGACTCGTATATCAAGTCTAAAGTTTCTGAGACCTAATTGGAAATTTAGCAGGCAATTTGCGACGCACCACTTCAAGTTTAACAAACGCGTGCTTCACGAATCGCAATACATCAGACGTCCATAGAGCAGGGATAGGGCGACACCACCGCTTCCACCATCAATCACCCGAAGAAGGGTTGCCTATTACGTCTGCCTCGGACCAGTGGATCATTCCGGTGGGAAGAACGGAGAAGGAATTTTCGAGCACCTGTCTGACAGTACCGACGGATTCGGCCGGGAACTCCGAAATAATTCAGACCTGTTTTGCCTCGGCGAGCCTCGCACCTGCTTCCGAGGCAAGATTTACGGAACCGGAAGTGACCAGATGGACGGGAGCACGTGACACGCGCACCTGCCGACGGCGGCGGCAGCGTCGACGTACACCTCCGAATATCGCTTTGATGGCGTGAAGAAAATCCGATACCTTTTGATAAATCGTATTCAAATGGCTAATGATTCAGATGGCTAATGATGAGTGATGGACGGGGGAACGGGTAACGGTCCTTAACGCTTTCAAACCCGACTCACCAGTCATTGATCATACATCCGGTTACGTCTAGATTCACTTTTTGTCCTCGTTTGGAAGCTAATTAGATAACATCAAAGTTGAATTAATGAGACAAAATCATCTCTAACAAACATGAATATTTTACTAAAGTACTATTGGTTTATGGGTTGATTCATCGTACATTTTGTAAATAAATGAACTTCGTGCCTATGTCTAGATCCTGCTTAGACCAGTGCTGTCGTAGTATAGTTGCAGTTTAAACACACTGCGTGAAAACAAAGATCATTAGCGTCGCCCTCCTCCTTCATTCAGGCTAGGGACTGGCACTTTCAGAGTGCGAACAACGGTGCAGTATTGTACGTCTATCATTATCCATTTACTATCCAGACTAGCATCCACTTCTTTGGTTGCTAAGGTCTCAGCGGACAGATACAGTTCTGCAGCCGTGATGGTTACAGGTTTCGAGCGTGTAGGTTGTTCAGGAAACGTTCGAATTTCCTTTGAACTTCGCCGAATTTTCTCTGATGCAAATTTGACCGCACAAGTATTCCAGTCCAGCCACTACACAGTGGTCTACATGCACTCAGTTCTGCATTTCGAAACAGAGCTCACGCGTAACTCGTTTTCAGTTTTTTGCAGGGGTTTTGCTCATTGTTCCTTTTCACTCTGTTGCAACTTCGAAAAATCAATTCGTCGGTTAATCCTATGGAATACCAAACGCTCGTCTTATCGAGTTTCCCCTCAACCAAGACGATAGGTGAGAATTTAGCCAGACATTACACTCTCAATAATCTTATACCACCGTTTTATTGCTTCGATCGATTGTGAAAAATGTCAGTTTGTCGGCTGAAATAAAAATAAACGAAGATAATTATAACAATAATCATTTGAAGCATATCTATCGCCATCGAAACTCAGTTACTATCTGTCCTTGCACGGTCTTCGTTGATTCTCAGTGCGCATGCTCAGCAGACGAGAATTCTTCAACCAATGAAACTTCAGCTGGCCAATCACATTGTTATATATATATATATATTATATATATATATACATACATATATACATAGCTACCCATCATGTAAGGTTTTCCATACATCTATATGATCCTAACTATCACTGGTCTGATCAATTAAGTGCGTGCGTTCATATTAATGTGCTTAATTCAACGCTGATATATCGCTCAGCTATAACACATCGTAAATAAATACAGGTATATGCATAGGATGATCTGTGTAGGACTGAGGATATAATTACAGAAGGTGTTGAGTGAATGAATGGATCGATGGATGGATCGATACTTGGGTTGAAAGATGATTGGATGGATCATGGATGTGTTAAAGGAAGGTTGGATGGTTAAATCAGTGGAAGGTTAGGAGATTGGTGAATAGTTGGAAGGATGGGTAGATGGACTGGGATGAGCGGATGGATAGCGGGAAAGATGGATGGATGGATGGGTAAATGAATGGAGTGATGGATGGATAAATGGATGGATGGATGGACGGACGGACGGATGGATGGATGGATCGACGGATGGATGAATTGATGGATGGATGAATGGGTGGATAGATGGGAGGATGGGTGGATGGACTGGGATGAGCGGATGGATAGCGGGAAAGATAGATGGATGGATGGGTAAATGAATGGATGGATGGATAAATGGATGGATGGATAGATGGTTAGATTGATGAACTTCAAGTTAGATGGATGGATGGAGGACGGATGAATGGGCGTATGGAAGGGGAAGGGTGGATGGATGGATTGGTAGATCGATGTGGTATACGGAGATCGATTGATTACAGTGCCTGCCCTGTGACGATGAAATGTTGCGGATTTGAACCTCAAGTCCTTCGCTCAATAAGTCAGCCAGGCAAAAAGTTAATCGCTGAATGAATGACTGAATGATTGGTAAAATTCAGAATAGACAAGATAACGGATCGATAAATCAATATTTATGCTGTTCAACGACGCTACTAAACTATAAGATGTAAAATTTATACACATGTGAATAAATATCAAATTGCTAAAGCAAATTTACTAGTAGCATTCCTTGCACACACGCAGAACCAGACGTCACAGGTGACAATGCGAGACAGAGTTAATCTCATGATGTAAATTTATTTACAATGTATCTATTCAGTATGAAAATATATATATATATATGGGTGTATATATATATATTTGTGCATGTACTCATGCAATTATATCTTTGCATGTACTTATATATATATATAATATATATGCACTGCTGTTCAATTATACGTATTCAAATTATACATTTAACGGATATATTTCCATGTCTGTAAAATTTGGTCAGTGAATCATGAAGGGTTGAATAGATGTGACTCATATATCTTAAGGTAACAATGAACTTTCCATTGTGGTCCATTCATTATTAAGGTGTCGTCGTATTCTTGCGCTAACTGACGTAAAGGTCGCGGAGGTCGTATCGATGAGCGAGCGCTCAGAGTGCATGGAAAGAGAGAGAGAGAGAGAGAGAGAGAGAGAGAGAGAGAGAGACAGAGACAGAGAGACAGAGAGAGAGAGACAGAGAGAGTGAGAGAGAGAGAGAGAGAAGGAGAGAGAGAGAGACAGAGACAGAGAAGGAGAGAGAGAGAGAGAGAGAGAGAGAGAGAGAAGGAGAGAGAGATAGTGTGTGTGTGTGCGCGTGTGTGTGTGTGTGAGAGAGAAAAGAGAGAGAGAGAGAGGGACAGACAGACGGACAGATAGAGGCAGAGACAGAGACAATGACGGAGTGCCAGAGAATGGAGGTAGAGGAGAGAAAATGTTGGCATGGAGACAACAGAAGGAAGGACGACATTAAGAGAGAGGCGAGATAACGCTAGAAGAGACGGAAAGAGATAAAGTCAGACTAAATTGAATAAACAGAATAAGCAACATATTTATGGACACAACTTAGTTCTTTTTAAATCATTACATTCAGTTGTTGCATTTTGTTAGCAGTTCCTTTTATTTTGCGAATGCGAATGTTATAATATGGCCTTCTTCAAATTGATGCCATTATTTATGCCTGTTGTAAGCAATTGTGCGTTCGCTGATAGTCTAATAAAGAATATTGTCACTTTCTTCACTTACTTACTTAAAAGACAAAAAGAGTGGAAGGCAAAAGAAAACGGAAGAGAAATGAACAGACGGATGAATGGATGAATTAATGGATGAACTAATGGATGAACTGATGAATGAATTAATGAATGGCTGAATGGTTGGATGAATGGTTGGATGAATAGATGAATGGATGAATGGTTGGATGAACGGTTGGATGAATGGATGAATGGATGGATGAATGGTTGGATGAATGGATGGATGAACGGATGAATGAATGGATGAATGGATGGATGAACGGATGAATGGATCAATGAACAGATGAATGGTTGGATGAATGGATGGATGGATGAATTAATGGATGAATTAATGGATGAATTAATGAATGGACGGATGAATTAGTGGATGAATAGATGGATGGATGAATGGATGAGCGGACGGATGTATGGGTGGTCGGATGGGTGAGTTGATAGAATAACTGAGGAATGGATGAATAGATGAAAGGATGAAACGACGAATGGATGGAAAGACGGACGATCGGGCAATGTGGAGATGGACGGACGGATGGACGAGTGGAAGGCATGGGATGGACGGATGGATGGACGGATGGATGAACAAAGGGTGGCGGTGTGAAGGGGTCAGGTTATATATAGTAAAGACGGAAGTAGGAACACAGGTGCGAGCGGAAGAAATACGGAATTGAACTGAGAAATAGGTTGAAGCGGAAGAGAGGAGGAACTGACGCAGAAACTAATGGATGCAGCCAGTGTATGGGGAGGCATAGAAAGAGGAAGGAAGACAGACACACAGACAGACACACGGACAGAAAAGACAGGCCTACAGACAGACAGAGGAGATAGAGACAGACAGAAAGACAACAGACAGACAGACAGACATTGGAAGAGAGTGTGCCGAGCCATCCGATTAGAGACATCGCTCTTCGACGCACCACCTAATCTAAACAATGCCCTATTGTTTTGGCTGCGGGCGCTGAATTATTGATTGACAATTAGTGGACATGTTTCCGGTCTCCGGCGCATTTTCCCGCCCGAAACGTGCGCACATGCTCGAAGAAAAATAGGCTTGGAACCTGGACTTCTTTGCAAAGGTATCAAGCCCAATGCGATCCACCGTTCATATCCCTTCCAAAACGAATGCTAAAGCAAGGAATCTGTACCTTCATAACTAAAAGTTAAGGCCAATCCATATATTACGTACGCAAAAAAATAGGATTTTCTTTATACTCCTCCACTGCAAAGGTAAAATAGCTGAAGACACCTATAAAACAATGATTTTACCACAGGCTATTTATTTTTGTTAAGCATCATATTTAATTTAACAGCTTAAATTTTTTAACTGTCTTGAAGAAATAATGCATTAACAACACCTGCATTTTAAAAAGTTTTAATGCCAAATAAAATTGATTAAGCAGGAATATAGCCTGTGGTTGGGTTTACAGTTCTGATTTTCATATTCCGTATTGTGGACACCATAATTAGGCAATTATGTTTGCGTACGTACATATTTTGGTACCCAATTCCCCTCACCGCAAGTCTCCGTACGCAACATCTCTGAAATTCGAAACCACCCTCCCTCGCTGCGTACATAATATGTGGACGGCCCCTTAATAAATCAGCTTATTATGTCAACAAGATGTGAAAATTTCTTGCTCCCAATTATCGCACAAAAAGTAGTGATACGACGTTATTACAGAGACTGTCCTGTCCTATGCAAATTTGTCCTTGCTTCCAAAACGAATGCTACAGGTTGGGCGTCGAGGTTTTTCGTCCCATCGATTTAGTTATAGAAGTCCATGTCTATGGAAGGCCGTTGGCGCCTAAGCTGTGATGAGATTATTCCATCGATTAATCGTCAGCCGCAGCAGCTCTAAGCATATTCTCCAACCATCGCCTCCTCAATTGGCGTTTCAAGCTATGACCGTGACAAGGCAACCAATGCGTGTGTTAGAACCTGTTCTGCTGTTATATAATGCTAGCTTTATTATGCACTGCTATTGTTATAAGATGATAACTCTATAGTATTCTTGTTTGCTAGTTGTTATACGGTGTTGTAGCATCGAAATTTTATGCACATCGATACAAATTATAACACGGTGTTATAAACTGCAAGTTTCTCATAACTGCTAATAGGTTTAATTAAAATCTGGGTGATAAAATATTATACAACATAATTATTATTCCAAAGATCTAGTACTACACGCCGCCATAGAGTCACAAACTGCTACTTTTCATACTTTTATTTGTTTATTTATTTTGGATTTATATAGAGCCCCTTTAAGAATATCTACTCAGGAGCGTCGAAGACCCAACCTCAACTAAATCTGACCGTTTTAATAAGGTTGCATAGAACACGGTGGAGTAGCCTATTCATAGGCACTAGGCGAAGAGCAACAGGGAGCCCATTTCATGTTACAGAATCAACAAATGAGAAGGTTGCTGGCCCTGAAGTCTGGTAATATATTCTCGTAATATTATAAACTTCTAGCATCATAATGTCCCTGGCTGCTAAGACTGCACAACGCCATGAAGCCAGTAGCAGCCACATTTTCGCGTTCTGCAGCAGTCATTATGACATCAGAGTGTTCGGACTGCCAGTGTTTCATGCACTGGCAATCTTTCTTCAGCGCAACTCTAGCGCTATAGAGTAAGTTGATGATAGCACTTTACTTTACCTAACGATGGACGCTTATAAGCGAGAACTGCACTGTGTTACTTTCATCAGTTCACATTACATTCACGAATGAAGAAATTGCTCAGCAACGATATATGAGCAAAAACATTCCCATAACCATAACCAAGTGTTTTTATTGTCACCAAATAACAAACACATGTACAAAATGCTGACAATTAACTAGGAGTCTCAATGAGTTATAGCTGTCAACCTATAACAGCCATTTCATTAATTCATTTTGAATATCATTTGTATAGCGCATGTATAGCGCTCCCACTCAAGAAGCCTAATCGGTGGCGTTCCCACCCCAACTACGGCGATACTTAAATCAAACTTGACCAGCTTTTGAAAGAAAGGTGTATTAATCCTTGGTAGCAGTCGTTTCTCTAAGGGGATAGCATTCCAGAGCCTCTGTGTTTGCACGTGGAACCAGAGGCTCACCCCTAGAAGAGGAACGAAGAGGTCGACGGCCAGCCAAATCTGAAAATGGACGGCAGAGTTCCCGCAGGTTGGCCGGGTCGCAGACAATAAGGCTTAGCCAGATTTGCACAGCTTTGATGCGCTCTGAGACGGGAAGCCAGTGCAAAGAATCATGGATATAGTCCGAGACAAGAGTGAACTTGCAAAACCATCCAATGAGACGGTTATCAGCACTAGGCCAACCAGGACAGAGCAGCAGTGGTCAGGTCACCGAGTGATAAAGGCGAGGACTATGGTACAGCAGCAGCATCATGAGGTGAGGAACGAGAAACAGTCCGCATCAGGCGAAGTCGAGAGTAACAGTTATCGCTGCGTTTATGGATATGCTCAGATAAACTAAGCCATTGATACAGCATAATCCCTAAGCCTCGGGTAGAGCTCAAAAAATAAACAAGCGGAAATGTTTCAGCCACCAATCTTTAGTCAACCAGATGCATTGTGTTTTAGTGACGTTCAGGAGAAGGTAGCAAGAAACCAACTAGATATGGCATCTATAGCAACTCACATCTGCAGTACATGCGCCATGGCAGAACCAGAGGGCAGTGACTGTATGCCAGCATATCATCAGCATAGATCTGACGAAGGAGATCGCACGAGGCCAACAATGGACCAATACCTGCCGTGTAGATAATGTTGAGTAGTGGTTCAAGAACGGAGCCCTGGGGGACACCAAAACGGACAGGAGCCCAGGCAGGCCTGGAGAAGCCAAAGGCAACGCAGTTGGTGTGCTCTGACAGAAAAGAGCGGTGTCACTCTGGTGGATTATCCGTCAGATAAATTGAACTGGAAAGGCGCTCGAGTAGCATAGAGTTGTCAAATGAGTCGAAAGCCGAGCTGACATCAGGAAGAGCAAAAGGCGAGATATGTCCATGCAGCGTCAATAGCGCCAAAGATATCAGACAGGAGGTTGACTAGGAAAATGTCAGTGGAGTTATTCCTACGAGATCCAGATTGATGGGAAGGAATCAGACAACCAACTAAACAATCAATTAATTAGTTCAAATGGGTTCAAGAATATTCTATACGAATGTTAAGTAAGCGTTCGGGCGATAAATGCCCGAGGCTCTCCCGCCTACGAGCTGGATGTCGAATTGACGGTTTATGTGAAATCGGTGACTGCGTCTCACGAATCGACCAGCATTAGCGGGAGGAACGGCAGGACAACGTCGATGAATTCGAGTATCAAGAATGTAGGCACAAGATAAAGTGCCCGCCTGTGTGTATGCATACCTTGCTGTATCTATCTATGTCTGTGTATAACCTGAATGTAATGTAATGCAACGATGGTCTCCGATTCTCCAGAAGTTTTCATTGCTACACAAAGCACCACGTCAGGGAATTCAGTTCATACATCTATGTTGATCAACTCACGTCCACTATAGCCAGTTTGTTTTTGTCCGGTCTCGTACCAGGTCAGAATCAGAGGAGTGTGAACACCGTACTACGGTGGAAGGCGCTGGTGGTGGTAGTCGTGTGGAGGCGCAGGAGTAGAATCAGGATGGGATAACTTAAGGAGTTCGGTTGTAGTCGCCAGGATGGAATAGCAGCGTGGAGACAGTGCCAGCGGAATAGAGGCGAAATTAACAGGCGCATGGACCCTCGGCGGAGACTTGTTCCAAAGTAACAGCGAGAGCCCTCCTCAGCTCAGCTGAGCACCAAAGAGTACAGACAGCAAACAATTATTATCACTCAAGTGTTAATGTGATACGGTGCTTGTTTCGTCGTACACTTCTAGTTTTGAAACGTTAGCTTGATATCCGATAGACTTTTTCGGTAGCTTGATTTTTAGTTGAAACCTTTCAGATCTTCTCATTATTATCATCTATGACAAACCGCTACTAATATCACTCCTAGTCCACGTAGGTCTAGTACCACTGTGTTGTGTTAGCTAGTGCGATTGACTTCTAGAGCGACGCCGTGTGATGCCATGGACCGCGAGTTCAGATATAATGGTAATTTATAATATTATAGTGTTTCGACTTATAGAAACCACAGTTTTTTGGTAACAGTATTTAACAAGTCTTTCCAACTTGCTTGCCAAGAGGTGACATCTTTTCATAACGCGCTGCCTTTCACTAAATCCAAATTGTTTTGAAGTAGTTCTGTTAATCAATGCATCTGCAGTTACATGTATATTTAGTCGTGCATTTGTGTGATCTCATAATCTGCTCTTGCAATAGTTTATTTAGGAAATGCACATGATCGCTGTACCTAATATAATACATGAGCGCTCGTCATATGCAAACAAAGGTTCCTTACTTACTTTATGATACACAAAAATGCCTTAGTGCCTACACAATAAATGCAACAATGCAGCTCTAATTGAAATCCAGTGCCAGCACAGTCTCCGGCGCAAACTTATTTCAAGCTTATTGGGGGAAGAAGGACCAATTAGACTTCCCATCTTTCCAACTCCGACCTCTCCCCATCATTCCCTCCCCACCAACACGTCAGAGGTAAATGGGTTCGTTACGTGAGGGAGCATGTTCAATAAATCACCTGCCTTCGTCGTTTATGGAGTTAATTGATGAAAATGTTACTGTGGATACGACAATGGCATGTCTAGCTGCTAAATTATAAGCGAGACACGATTCGTAATCTCCAAGCTTTTCGATTGCCAAGCGCAGGGCACCAACTTATTCACGAGCGCTGATTTTGATGTGAATCTCTGAAATCGTGGCCAAAGAATCACCGAGGCCTGAACTTTAGAACGCGTCACAGGTTTTCAGCGTAAAGCCAGTGGATGACAGACAGACTGACTGACTGACAGACAGACAGACAGACAGACAGAGGCGCCTGAAGTGGCTGATGGAGGACGAATAACATTGCTGGTTAAGTAACCTAAAATCTGTAGAATTCAGAAAGGTGTGATAGTTTTTGCAGCTTAACGACATTGTGTGGTAACAAAGACCTTTAGCGTCGCCCTCCTTCTTTATCCAGGCTTGGGACTGGCACTGGCCGAGTGCTACTAGTGGCGGAGTGTCAGGAAGGTGCGGATATTATCTCTGCCTTTGGGACCAGAACAATCACAGATCTCTTAGATGGATGCAAGCGTGTTCTATAGCAATTGAGTCAGGCCAGCCGACAGAAATACAGGGCCCATGGGTGTAAGCGTGTTCTACAGAAAAGAATTATGAGTAGGTTAAGGTGAACAGTAATAATTATTATTCAGTTGCTTTAAGTTCAAGCTGCTAAATAGTGTCAGTAATACTATATTTAAAACGGCATAAAAATCAAACTTTGTATAATTGATTCTAATGTTCTGTATTACTTGATTGCGGGCCTGGACCGGGCCCCTGAAATTGCCAAGCCCAGGGCATTTGCCTCTGCCCCTCCTCCTCTCGACGGCCCTAGAGATCGTTCCAGCCAGTGACTAAACAACAGTAATCACAGCCAAAATAGAATACTTGGTAACAAGCGAACATATACAAACAGCCATATGTGACGCGAATAATGAGTTCTCCGCTCGAAGGCAATTCCATTGGCTTATCGCCACCTGGGGATGAGATGAGTGAGGTGGTTTCCCGTTGCCTTCCTTAAATACAGTTATTGCTGAGTATCTTGTCTAAGGTTGCTACGCAGTGACTTGACGTTGGTTCGAACCTGCGACCCTTCTGTTGCAAGGTTCAGAGCATACCGCTACACCACCGCGTCCATAAGCTTAAATCTGTCCTTTACGTCTGGTAGGGTTTTGACGCAATTTATCGCGTGACATGCGTATTGAACGACCGACTTACTCCACGAGAGATATGTTGGAACACACTAGCATGGCTCCAATACACATAACCAATTGTCTCATGACAATCTGATAATTGGAAACCCATTACGGTCATATTCACAAACATTTACTACAGCAACGAAAAATATATACTTTGGCGCTTTTTTCGTAGACAGCAACACCATCCACACAACAATCACACACCGACACACTCACGTGGTCACACGCATACATACATGGACACACATACATAAACACAGGCATATATATATAATATGTGTGTGTTTGGCTGCATGGTATAAGCAGACGATAGGGTTTCGTGTTAATGTGAGCTATAGGTGTTGTTACGCTACAAAATTTGTTATTCATGCATGCAACGCATGCGCACAATGCATTTGTATGATATGTTTACATGATATTTTATATATATATATATATAATTTTAGATATATATATATATTATATGTAGCTTGAAATCTATACACGAGTTCTATATATAAATCATAGATAATTTTATATTTAGAGTGTATACTACTCACTAAGTAAGTGTCTTTCTTATCAGAAAATTCATCCGCTCTACGCATCGCTGCTTAAAAACAATCGAATCTGTTAAACGGTCTTTTCTAGGGATATCGACAAGCGACGTATCCTAATTCCTTATAAAAACCACAATGAAATGGATATAGAGAATCAACAGATACTTATACGCACACGGTCCTTATAGTGACTCCATACCTGCACTGTACACAGCCAGGCAGCTTAAACACACATACACGCACATACGCACGCATACAAACGCACGCATAAAAGATCATACATTTACGATATCTGGTTTCTTTCGAAAGGTCATCCGCCCAGTTCTTTGACTTGGTACTTCTTTCTATGGCGGGGAAACGGACGTATTGCATCGTCGATCAATCCGAGAGAATAGTATTCACCCATTTATCAGGGACTCCTTCTGACGGGTCTCTAGCGAACGGAACTACGCCATCCATGGCCATCGATTAGCCGGACAGAAACTTGAGCAAGATCGGAGTTTTTAGCCATTAATCATCGGCGTCCTATGCAACGATTTCGCTGGACTTACATCTGGAGAATTAATCTGATTGTGGCTTCGGAGTTGGGAGAGTCCATGGCCTATCCTGGCCAGTAAATGAATCCGTCAAATGTCAAGTTTGAACCGAAAACTTTAAGGGTGGATTTTTGCCATTGAACATATTCCAATGCCTCAAATATAGCTCTCTTATCTGATTAGATAATTATGTATGTGTGTATTTTTTAATATCTCCTTTGTCGTGTCTCATTCATTTGTTTTCATTTATATCATAAATAGCCTACCATATATCATCTTCCTTCAAGCTACATACACACATGCATGCATACAAGTAAGCGTCTGCCTGCCTGTCTGAAATCGTAATCTCCAAACTTCCGAAGAGCCACTTGAAAGCCAAGCGCACGGCACCAGATTATTCACGAGCGCTGCTTCAAATCAAATGGGTTGTCAACCACATAGAATATGAACCGCTGCCCTGTCCTCTTACTGTCTCTTTCTGTCTGCCTGCTTGTGTGTCTGTCTGTCTGTCTGTCGTTCTCTGCCTCTATCGATTATGTCTCTCTCGTATAACTTCTCACACACTTTCCTCCTCTACTTCTGTTACTTGCCTATTACTTTCCCTCCCTCTTTCTCTCTCTGTCTCTCTGTCTCTCTGTCTCTCTGTCTCTCTGTCTCTCTGTCTCTCTGTCTCTATCTATCTATCTATCTATCTATCTATCTATCTATCTATCTATCTATCTATCTATCTAACTATCTCTCTGTATCTTTTTCTTTCTGTCTCCTTCCCTGGCTCCGTATCACTCTGTCTCTCTCCATCAATTCAACATATATCTCAATTGTATGGAGCATATATGCGTCAAAAACAATCGAAGATTAAAGAACAACACAGACCGCGTTCATCCATTTCGACATGCATCAATAATTTCCAAACAATATACACTAAAACCTTTCATGACCAAATCATGCCAGTCTGCCTGCCTCTCTCCGTCTGCTTGTTTGTATCTGTGTATGCATAGCTGTCCGCCTGTCTCTACGTCTGACCGTTCGTCGATCTGTCTGTCTGTCTCTCCCTCTCTGTCAGCATTTCTGTCTGGCTGACTCTATGTCTGTCTGCCTATCTCTGTCTGTACCTGTTCATGTCTGTCTGTTATAAATCTCCCTGCCTGACTATTTCTATGTCTGTCTGTATGTCTGCCTATTTGTTACTCTCTGTATCAATGCTTGTCTGTTTCTCTCTGACTGGTGTCTGTCTGTCTGTCTGAACATGTGTCTGCCTGTGTGTCTCTCTGCCTACATGAACATGTATGTATGTTTGCAATCTGTATGTCTGCCTATCTCCACGTCTGGCTGTCTATTTGCCTGTCTGCCTATCTCCCTCTCTGTCTCTGTCTCGGTTTCTGTCTGTCTCTGTCTGTCTGTCTGTCTCTGTCTGTCTGTCTGTCTGTCTCTCTCTGTCTGTCTGTCTGTCTCTGTCTGTCTGTCTGTCTGTCTCTGTCTGTCTGTCTGTCTCTCTCTGTCTGTCAGTCTGTCTGTCTGTCTGTCTGTGCAAATGACTCGAGGACGGAGCATCCCTCTAAACGATCTGTTTACGACTGAATTTGATTGTGTTACGATGCAGAACAAAAGGCAGTAAAACTGTCTCCACATCCGACCCACCCAACTGACCTGACGGAGGGTGTCTATGCAGAGACAGACGACCACAAGGACAAGGACGCCATACAGCATCAGTCAGTGTGCCTGTCTGGCTGAATGTGCGTCTGTATGTCCCTCTGTGTGTATGTGAGTGTCTTTCTCTTCTTAGCCAAATAACTCCCTGTCAACGGGTCTAAATGTGGGTCTGTCTTTATATGTGCGTCTCTCTGTCTGTCTGTCTGTCTGTTTATGTGTCTGTTGCTATGTCTATCTATCACTCAGTAGCTGTCTTTGTCGTCCTAACAAAATTACCATACGAGCCATACATATAAATATTTATAAGATTTGCAAACTCATATACATTCACCTATGAATTACCTCCTATATATGTACATACACAAATGCATACAAACATATATATATATATATATATATATAATATATATGCAAACATGCACACGATGTACAAGCATACATACATAAACGCATACACACAAATGCATACATAAATACATATACATACATACACACAATTGTACATACATGCCTTCTTACATACCTTGCTACAAACATGCACATATACATCTGTCTGTCTGTCTGTCTGTCTGTCTGTCTGTCTATCTGTCTGTCTGTGTCCATGGAGTCTGAAGAGACTTCCCTTCCCTATCGCCAGGAGGAGTCATGTTCATCTCGAGTCTCCGTCAAACAAACCGATCAGTCTGCGGCGCAAGAGGAGGAAGACATAGCCATTGCTATGTCTATGGCTATGGCTATGTCGTCGGTGGCTATGGTGGCTTATGGATGAGGGAGCGGACGACAACCGGTGATAGGAGAGGCATCGATCACAACCCAAGAATCCACTTAGATGCAGACATCGAATCACTCTCTCTCTCTCTCTCTGTCTGTTTGTCTGTCTGTCTGTCTCTGTCTCTGTCTCTCTCTCTCTCAATCTACTGTACAAAAGCATGCACCCTACCCGGCAGATCTGTGTACACATAGGCGTACATATGTACAAATTGTGTCTAACAAGTTGTGCTCTGTGTATGTGTGTGTATGTGTGTATGTGTATGTGTGTGTGTGTTTATATATACCTGTAATCGTCGTGTAAGTATATAACTATATGTGTATCTGCATACATGTAAGTAATATGCATGCATGTGTGGTGCATTTGTATATATGAGTTTTTTTTGCACAGTATGTAATTTGTATTAAAATAATTTCATACATTGTCTCCACATAATCGCAGCTGTCTAACAACCATGAATAGAGGTCAATGTTACTGACATCGAAAGGGAGAGCCATGTTCGAACCCGTACTCATCACCTTACAAGCTGAACGTTCTAACCAATCTCTTAATTCAATCCAACGTTTGTGTGTATATAGATAAGTACGTACAAATGTAGGTAAATACATGTGAACACATGTATGTATGTATGTATGCATGCTCTAGATATATATACGTGAATGTGTGTGTGTGTGCGGGGCAATGCGCCTGCTGTACTCAAAGGAATATGGCGCCTGTGTAAACAAGGGGCCAACTAACGTATAAAGTAAATATATTATAGGTCCGGACGAGAATCGATTGTCCGATAGTCCTGCAAAAAGCGTAAGCGATCCATGCGGCGCAAAGAGGCGCATTCTGGAGGAAGAGGCACGCAGAGAGGCAAAGAGAGACACACGCAGAGGCAGGGACAGACATTCAGAGAAAGGCGTGGATGAAGGCGTGTACAGAGAATGGCGTCGAGTAAGTTATACGCAGCCAACGATGGAGTCTCATGAAGATAATATTGGTTAAACAAACTCGTCTTAATTAATCGAAAACTTATCTCGATGACGCATCTGATTTTCCCATTACAGGCAATTCGCTCGTATAAAACGTACTGGATAAAAATATACACATTTTTAACGGAACAGATTATGTGCTGAAGATAACTACATATGAATGGATTGGTGGATGTACAGACTGATGGTTGGACAGGAAGAGAGACAGAGAGATAGAGGGAGGAAAAGAGATTGGAGACAGAGACAGAAGGAGAGGAAGAGGGGAGAGAGAGGGAGAGAGAGAGAGGGAGGTAGAGAGAGAAAGAGAGAGAGGAGAGGGAGAGATAGAAATAGACAGAGAGAGGGAGCGAGAGGGAGAGAGCGAGAGTGAGAGAGAGAAGAATTGGGAGACAGAAAGGGGTGAAAGATAGATAGGCGATCGGACTCTGATTGACAGCTGACCTATTTAATGTTTTTTTTCTTTATTTGAATAATTCGACATAGTACTTCCACGAAATACACACACGTGACCAGCATCACGTGACCAGCGTCTACTGTTTCAGGTTTCACATTCGACGATGTCTCTTATGAAGACAAATGCCTCTTCATGGAACTTCATTCCCATGCAGAATAAAGTGTATATATATATATATATCGACCGGATGATTCAATATTCAGAAATATATATACATATTTATATATACTTGTAGCATAGGTGTATTAAAATGGAATGCTGGATGGGTGAATGTGTGAAGATGGATGAGTTAATAAATGGGCTCGTGGATGAACGAATGGTTGAATGGATTAGTGAATGAGCGGATAAATGAATGGATAGATGAATGGATGAATTAATGGACGAGCGATTGGAAAGATGCATGCACAGATGGATGCAATTATTTACGGGTGGATGGATGAATGGATGGATGGATGGAGAATGATTGAGAAGAGATATAACTTGATAAAAGCGCTACTGCTGCGCTTGGGCATTTAGCAGACTTTTGATAAGGTTCGATTAGGATGCTCTGAAGATGGATGCGGAGATTAGGGAAGAGAGGCAGCATGCAGTGTGACACACAGGACGATGATGTATATGTTGACGATGCTGAGTGAGCGTGATGGTCACGCAGGCAACGAGGATGAAGCAGATTTTTGAAAGGGTTCGATTAAGATACTCTGAAGACGGATGCCGAGATGAGTGAAGCATTGACTCGAGAGCCATGGCGCCAAACGCACAGGATGCTCTCACAAGTTATGGATCTGTGACGCCGAGACAGGATTAGGCTCTCAGTATTTAATACTATTAAAATACAATGCTATGATCTACAGTGGTGGAAATAATTATTGCATCGCTTGCGAAAAGCTAGAAATCGGTTTAATACATCTATTGTACAAAGTCGTACTTCTTTCTAAGGCTAATCCTCTCTGCTGACTTCCTATAGGACTGTTAGGCGCCCTTGCAGTGGTATGGCCGCGTTTACACCGCCTTATAAATCGTCGTTATTATTATTATTATTATTATTATTATTATTATTATTATTATTATGGTGACTTATTATATTAATGTAGCTCAAATTATATTTCAAATATGCATAATATAAGTCAGTTACATATTTTCAGGACTGTCTGTTGGTCGATACAAAGAAGAACATAGCATTTATTCATTGTTTCTATTCAGTACATTCGTTGTACCGTCTTTACATGTATATCTTAGACCACAAGGTGATGCAATAATTATATCCACCATGTGTGTTCTGATAAAACGTCATTAATTATAGGTACAGACGACAGACATTGGATTAGCTCTGCAATCTGCATGCCCCGCTTACTAAAGTGGTTATTGACGCTATTTTAGTCAACATCTAATAATGACCATTATCAGTGGTTGCATGCAAAAATGACAGAAATGACAAGATGTTCTAATAGATCGTATCGGATAAAATGTACTAATTTAATCCTCCTTAGGTCTGTAGGCTTACTTGGCTGATGTTGACTCACACATCTATTAGACACTTTCCGTTACATAAAAACAAGTGAAAGCAAAAAATGGGTTTTTCGGGACCCTCTTTTATTGACTTTTGGTAATCTGGTAGATGGCGCAAACAATCCATTTCCTTAAGAGATCATAAATTTTAAGATGTAAACTTGCCGGAGTGGAGATCGTCAAGGATGACTCGTTCGAGTGAGTAAATGATATTTACTTGTTCTTGTTGTGTAGTTTTTGTCATTTTTCTCAATTTTTGAGTTATGTCCGTAGACATTTCACACATTCATTGTCATTCAAGCGTGACATATGTGCAAAATTTTCAGCTCTGTAGGTCGGCGGGAGCATACCGAAAAAAGAGTTGAAAGAACTCCGACGAACTGACGATCATGCCAAATTTTACGCAAGCCAAGTTAAAGAAAAGAGGGTAATAAAGATTCCTTTATCTCCTATCTCTAATAAAGGATTCCAACGGAGGTTACGTTCGCGTGGTCGATCACCTAAATATAGGCCAATTCCATCGGGTGCGACCGATATTCCAACCACCTGCTATTGTCACATGAGAAGCTTTGCCTATACAGGTGATAAGAAATGAGATGCAAGATCTCTACAGTGGTTCTAAAGCTGTAACATAAGACATTTCTTCTAACAGCTCTGTTCAAGAAGCGGTAGATTTTACACACGCCTTGAAGATTGAAGCAACTGACGTCAATTATGGAATAACAGAACAGCAACAGAATAATAGGTCAAAAGCTTACGCCACACCACCTCTCGTCAAGAGTAAGCCGATTAAAGAACTATTTGACTGTATTTAGCAGAATCCTTCTCATGCCATCACGACCTCCCCACACGAACTCTAAATTGTCATCGGCAACGTTTCTACCAGCATCGGTTTATTGTTTTTTGAAGGACACGCGTATACTAAGTATGCTTGCAGACAAATTAGCAAGGCTCGAGACCACTCGGACGCCATCCTGTGATTTAGGCGCAGGCTGGTCGTTTTAGAAAGGCCTAGAACGTATGTATGCATCTATGTATATATATATATATATACATGCATTTTCTAAGACCTTTGAGAAAACTATGAATACTCGCCTTATTTGCTACATTGATAAAGTCAGTATCCTTTTCCCATCTCAACATGAATTTCCAATATGGACACTCTACTTATATGCCTCTCCTGACCATGCACGATAAAATAACTGAAGCTATGGATAATAACGAATGTTCTATAGGCATCTTCCTGGACCTTGCTAAGGCATTTGATACCCTTAATCATGACATTTTATTAAGGAAACTAATGAACTATGGCATCCGTGGATCCCAACTAAACTGGTTTAAGAGCTACCTGGAAAATTGACATCAGCTTGTTTACTACAACTATACTTACTCCCCAATGAATCCTATTTGTTCTGGTGTTCCGTAAGGATCAGTTTTAGGTCCTCTACTATTCATCTTATATATTAATGACTTACCTAGCGTCTCGCCTAATCTCCTTTTTATACTTTTTGCTGACGATAAGAATTTATTCGTTTCCCACTCCTTTTTAGAAATTCTTATAAATACCATAAATATTGAATTAACCAATATTTTTAATTGACACTTAATCTAGATATGACAAACTTTGTACTATTTAGATCTTACAGAAAATTACCGCCAGACCACGTGCCGGTTATTAAAATAATGGATACTCCTATCACTCAAGTGTCATCTTCTAAATTCCAAAGGGTTATCGTAGATCAGCATCTCTCTTGGAAAAAACATATTGATGCTATCTCGGTTAAAATTTCTAATAATCTAGGTAGGCCTATCCTATCTAGGCTATCGAAGGTACTGCCCGCCAAAGCTCGCTCCACTCTCTATTTTTCGCTAATTTATCCATACCTAACATACTGCACAATAATATGGGCCTCTACCTACAAATTCACCCTAAATAAGATAGGCGTTATTCAAAAAAGACAAATAAGATTTGTGGCTGGTATTCACTATAATGCTCATACCAGTAAAGTATTTGTATCTAGAGGAATGCTCAAAATTGAACAGATAAATAAGCTTCAACTACGCTTCATTAGGCATCGGTACTTTCATAACACTCTACCAAGTATCTTCCATGATTAGTTTTACGCCTAATGCAGGATTATTGTATCACCTTAGTAGAGATCTTAACACCTTATATATTCCTTATGCCAGAACAAACGCCAGGCTAATGGCCATCAAGTGCAAAGGTCCTAGAATCTGGAATTCTATCCATGCTAATTTGCGTCTCTTTCCCAGCTGTCTTCTTCTATTCAAACGTAAGATTAAATCTGCCATTATATCTGGTGAATTGTAATATTTTTAACCATTACTGCGAACTCAACCCAACTTTTGACAATCGATGACATCATTACATGTACCTCATCATTGAGAAATCAATTTATCGGCTCTTCTGACATAATTCCTGAGCTTCCCTGTTCAGAATTGGCTTTATTATATCAGATAAATTGTGATTTTTGGGCTATTACTTTGTCATAACCTACTTCACTTACTGATTGGGGTCAGCTATCTTTATTGCATACAATTCCTATTAGCTTTTAAGCTACCTTTACTCACTTCATGTTAGTACATTCGTTAGTTAAGATCAGTTAAGCTTTGCTCCTCCATGTTATTTTCAAACATTCTACTCACAATTTGGCCTCTATACCCATCACTCTGTACCTGCTTTATTCGGTGGCCCTAATTTGTGTGGCTCTCCGTACTTAATTGGGTCTCCAGTGCAATTTTAAATTTTGTTTGTTATACAGATGTAACTTATACTTTGGATTGCCAAATAAACCTAGAAATTAAAATGAAATATATATAATATATATATACAAATATGAAATATGTATTGTATACTTGTATTTATATGTATTCCATAAGGAATACGCATTTATGGATGGCTGCTTTTATATTGCATCTATGGATGTATTAAATAATATAGAAACATAAATGAGGGTTTCATATATTATGCATCATACATGGTCTACACACATAAATTATATAACATGTGTATGTGACATCGCCAAGAGGTCCCTATTATACTATATATGACAAGCTCTGTGGCAGATGTTTTGTTCATTCAGCTATCCTCTGCTGCTGTTCATTATTCAGCGCATGTAGATCTCGCTCTTTGCCTTAATTCTGGGATTACTTAGTCCGTCAACCCCATCACCTCTCTCAAGCCGTTTCCCTTCTGCTGTCGAGTGAGGTTCGGTCGCGACACAATTAGCTCCACTCTCGAAGATCGTGAACTTCCATTTCGCTGAAATAGGCGACGTACCAAATGATGGAATTGCACGGATTTATACTGAACCACAGACTAAATTGGGGTCGCGACCTCTCTACCCTTTTACCCTTTCGCGTACCCCACAGAAGAATGTGCGCCAGTGAGGATTTCTATCTCCGTGTGTTTCTTTCTGTTAATCTCGTTCGCTCACCATTTATTTCTATGTATCTCTCGCTCTGTCTCAATCTGCCTATGTGTTCGCCCCCGTGTCTCTCTGACTTCATCCCTATATTTTCTTTTTCTTTATCTCTGTTTCAATCTCTGTCTCGTTCTTTCTCGTTTATCTGGTTTCCCGCTTTCTCTCCCCCTCTGTTTGCATTCCTCTCCCTATTACTCTCTCCTACACCTTCTTTCCTGCTCTCTCTTTCCTCTCTCTGTATGTCCGTCTTCCTTTCGATAATTTTCGTGTTGGACCTCCTATACAACCTCTTCATCTAATGTTCATCTGTCTCGCTCTCTCTGTCACCTCTGTCTCTGTCTCTGTCTCTGTCTGTCTCTTTGTCTGTCTCTCTTTCTCCCTTCCTCTCTTTGTCTGTCTCTTCCTCTCTCTCTCTCTCTCTCTCTCTCTCTCTCTCTCTCTCTCTCTCTCTCTATCGCCCTCTCCCCTCTTGCTGTCATTCTTACTTTTGATCTCATCCCTGTTGGATCTCCTACCCCCTCTTCCTGTGACAGTTTGCTACCTGTCTCCTTAATTATACGTCTTCGTCACTTCCCCTCCGTTCGTTCCAGGATCAAATCCGTCAATCGATCACTCGATCCGGTCAATCCGTCGATGGAAATCCACAAGTGATGCAGTCTGACTACAGATTATGATGCTTGTATGCAAGGAATCCATCTTGCATCTATCTTGCATTCATCTTGCATCTATCTCATCCATGAACCAGATTACGCAACGTATACACACACGAGACTGCAGAAACAATTAACACAATAATATAGCGCATTTCTAAATATATAATAGCCATTTTAGCGGCATGGCCTGCGTTACGGCGCTCTAGAAATTCAAATTGTCCGCTTATTATTATTATTATTATTATTATTATTATTATTATTATTATTATTATTATTACTATTATAAAACGTAACTTAATGGTGATGTCGTCCGAAGTAACCCTGCTCGTTGGACTCCTGAGCAGCGAAAGTTCCCTTGAAAGCAACTGCGCTGTAGCGTTGAATAGTCATCGAGATGCGCTGGTTGAGGAAAGTCGTCTCCCTCTGCTCCCCAGTGGCGGCGATCAGTTTGTGTCCCAGTTCTGAAAGGGAGTTTTTGCCGTCGGAATTGATAGGGCCAAAGGTTTCGAATGCCACCGGTGTGAAGACGTACCTGGTGGCTAGCTCGGCGTATTTCTGAGTTTTGAGGTTCGCCGCCATCTCAGCCGCAGCGCCTACTCTTTGTGACGTTTCTGGCAGATACGACATTGCCATTGTATCTGACACTGTCGCGTCCCATATCACACACCGCCCCGCCCGCCATGGTATATGAGTGAGTCCGTCTGGTCTTTTTACATCAGATCGGGTCAAGCCCATCGGCTCTTTGACAGTGGGATCCCTGCACGGATTAGACTCCTATAAATAAGGTCGTTCAGCGCTGTGTGCCTGGGCCATCGTCCCAGGCCCAGGCCACATGAGAGACCGTGATATCCGTTTCCCTCGACCAGGGCACCGCATGGGCAGCAATGAGATAAACAGACGGGTAACCCAAGTCAGTAACCCACCGCCACCCTCAGGGATTCATCGTCAAATCTCAGTCCGCAGTTGGTAATCGGTAGGGCTAAGAGCCAGTCACCTGCGTGTGGTGATGACACTGCTTGAAGACGTGCCCGATTCTGGGAATCAGGCATTCTGGTGGCGAGGTCTGCCACTCCGAGCTCGATCAAAGGGTCGTCCCATCTAGATTGTTCGTGAGCCCAAGCTTCTTCTGGCTCCGGTACTCCGCTGGTTTCCCTCCATTTGGCCTGAAGGGTCTCCAGGGTAGGTTCCTTTTTGGGCTTTCCTTGCAGAATACTTGTCTGGAGTATATCAGTGGCTGCGGCCGATGCCAAGAAGGCTGGAAGTGCCAGCGAAACCACCGATCGGATGCCCAGTCCTCCTCTTTTGATGGGCAGGGTGGCTTGGAGCCATGCCTCGTCGGTGAGAACAAGATTGTGCACCTCAGCGAGGCCTACCCTCAAGGCCTTGTCATACTCCTCCAGTTCTTTGTGGCCTTCGCATGGGCAGCTTCTGAGGGTATATAATAGTCGGGTGGCACTCAGCGAGTATCGGAGCAAGATGAGTGCGTCATGTTTGGCGATGGACGTTAGTTTTTCCATCATGCGCGTTAGCTCCACTGTGCGCGCATTAAAAGTGTTCGTCAAGGCCGTATCCGTTGACAGAGGTGCGCCTAGGAGTGTGGCCTCTGAAGGGTTAGTCCATCTGAACTGTCTTAATGGTTCGAAGTCTCTCTGGATATCAGCAGAAGTCGAAATGATTTCGCATTTTGTTCGATTTAGGAATATGCTAGGACATCCATCACTAATTCGACTATAATACTATTATTATATTATAATCCTAAAGCCACTCCTATTACAAGAACTATTACAGCAATTACTTCCACCATTACGACCACTACTTCCACGTCCACGATAACAACTTTTACTACTATCGCTACTGTACTGCTACTACTCCGACTGATTAAACCAGTGCTACTTATAGTAATAATTATGGAGAAAGATAGGACTTGACTATTTTCGAAATCAAATAGAGTAAGACAAAGGTATAAAAAAGACATTGATGGTGGATTTAATACTTAATTAATAGACGCAGCATCGAAGCCAAGAGTCTGCCTTCCTTCCTGTGAACGAGGACAGTTAACCAAAGAACGTTGGTCGAAAGATTTCACATGCATCTATAATTATTAGGAATGAATCGAATTAAATTTCTTGCCGAGTCCGAGTTTTACGAGTTGGGTTTTACACAGTCCGTGTTTAGAATATTAAAAAAGTCTCATTGTCTTGATTCTTAGTTTGGCAGTTTGCACAATTTTAAAGAATTTTCTGGTTGTATCTCAGTTTACACTAGGAAGCAGTGACTATTAAGCACTAATAGTAACAGTACACATTTTCGTAGTTTGTCCGAGTCCGAGTAACGCCGAGCACTAACTATGAAACTCGGGCCGAACCGAGTTCCGAGCCGAGTTCCTAGCCAAGTTCGGAGCTTAATTTCGGTTCATCCCTACTAGACATGCAGGTCTCGTCTCGTCAGAGTCAATGGCATTCCATCACACCAGACGTCCTTTGACCGCTGACGGGGCGAATAAATACCGCCTTATGCATATTTCAGATCACGATCACACTCTGCCAATACAGCATCGTATGCTATGGAGGATCTTCTCTAATCTCATAACTCAAACCACTCTTACCGGATGATATCCTCAAGGCCAGCAAACCTTCGTTTTCAGCTGAATGCGATAGATGCTTGTTAGGCTAAAAGACATTTTCATTCGTCTTCACATCATACTAGCATTTCATCGCACCGTTCAGGCGTATCCACTGTCGTCGCCGAAGTCGTCGTCATCATCATCTTCTTCTTCTTCCTTGTTATCGTCGTCTTCTTCTTCATCATCAACATGTTCTTTTTCTTCTTCAATCGCATTACATAAGAGATATGCCATTCATTAGTCTACCCTTCAGTTATAAATGTCCACGATTCACCGGATGCGACTTAATAAGTTTTATGATGCTCATTATAGAAACAAGCCGTCTTGCAATAAAGTAAAACGATCGATTTTAACAGCTAGACATTTCAAGAGTACCAGTCTCTCTAGCAACAAGCCAGAATCAAAAGCAGGCAACAATGTAGAAGGACGATGTTGAGTTGGGCCTGTATTAGAATATGCAGACCTAGCAGAGGAAAAGCAATCAATTTTACAATTGATACGTCGTTCAACGGGAAGCCAGAAGACGTTTACCCATGGCGATCCAATGCATTTGATGAAGAAGAAAATAAATAGGAAGAGAGTAAAAACCATCTGAAACTTAATCAGAATAAAAAGTGAAACACCGGATCACTATTATGATAGGCAAAGAGCATTTGCCAATTCGATAGTGATTAAAAAATGTGAGGAACTGCAAACGTATTGACGTCAGTCATAAATTGTGGGCTGTGACGTAATGCTCTGAAGCGGAAGAAACAGGACCTTCTACGAATTGCGTGAGGGTTTCTTGATTCCACTTCCTTATTAATTTCTTACGAGACCTTCCCACCAATCTAAATCTTTTCAGAAGTTGGTCCTTCAGACACGATAGCAGTCGTGAGCTTCTGTGTGAGCAGGTCTGTGGTTGACTTCGACCGCCCTTCTAAATATCTAGCAAGTGCAAAGGCCTATTATGATAGGGCGATGTGGAGTTAGTCAAACGGTAGATAGATTAGATACGTGTGCAGAATATTGACGAGCCATCAAAGGTGACATCGAGAGTTTTAATATTCTCAGAGTTTGGCTTCTGCAAGGTCAGCCGGTAAACGTGAAGAGATGGCTAGTTGAAATTGTCTGTATACAGGGCTGGACTATGGCCCAATGGCTGAGCCAGTGTCAGATGTGGACCCTTGTTGCGGGGGGGAAACGAATCGCACAGACGAGACAAAAAAATTAACAATTTCAACTTTTTCCTAAATTTGTGTCTTGCAAAATCAGAACAAATGTCGTTAAACTGCATTTCTCTCATAATATCCGATTCAATACACAGCAAGCTTAGACGTTGTAAAAAGTTTACATGCTAATCAGCAAAATGAACCGGAATTTCGATAATAGAGTAGCCTTTCACGTCGATGTATGTCACCATTTACCTTCTCTCATTTAAATAATCCTTTTGTTCAGTATCTTGTGTTATAAGTAAAATGTCGACACGATTCATCAAATGGTCCATTCGAATTTTGGCAGGCAGAAGGATCTTAATAAATGCAGCGCGAAATGTCTTCGTTACTTAAGTTAAGCCAGTTTGTATGACCTGTTGATCGATTTGAATTTATGCCATCACTTTCAACAGTTAAATCGACGAAATTACTTTTAGTAGCTTTCTCCACAGCTACTATATGTACACTTGTATTCGATTCACGTTTATATATGCCACAACAAGCAGATAGCATTACGGTTGTTATGGTAAGAGTACAATAATGATTAAGTTCGTACAAATATAGACTTAATCAGCCCAAATATAGCACAAGACTTTCAAAATTTAAAAAAATTACTGCAATGTTTTTATTCTTTCTATTTTCCCTTGTTTACATATTCCTTGTTTATTTTTTGGCATGTCGCGGCCTCTCTTCAGCCCGGGGTCCTAAGTCTTGGCTTAGTTGGCCTATGCCTTCATCGGCCCTGCCTCTACAGCTTACCTGATTTGCCCGCAAGGCCATTTAAGCGGATCCGAATGGGAAACAGACTACAAGTTGCCATCGAGTTCAGTTTTAGCTGATGGCAGTGTGGCAGAGAGTGATGACGTCGTAGTGTATTATTATCAGCCTATTGTTGGGCCATGCTATATCGCCTTTTAAGTCGGGCTGTGGTTCGCAATGATGGAGACAATAGCATTCTGAAAAAGATTTATATCTTCAATAAAAAATTACTATTCTATTTTGCATTTTCAAAATACCTTTGAAAAGTAGGCTAATCCTTTAAAGCCTTTTCAAAAAAAGTTCCTAAAAGTGTTTTGGAGAATTCGAAATACCGTTTCAACATATTTTTCAAGAGTACTTTTCAGATCAATTAGTTTAATGGTTGTACCCTGAGGCAAGGCTTGAACGACAGGTAACTCCTGGAGCTTACAATCGACAGGATCAAAGTGAGAGACGATTTTGTTCAAGAGTTGTAGAAGGCGATCATTAAATAAGAAGAGAAACGTTAACTAATGATTGCATCGATCGAAGACTACGAAAGCTCTTCTGAAGGCAATTTATCTTTCCTATTGAATGTTCTTCTCACAAATACATGTACAGCTGCACACCAATGCACAGTAACGTGCAGACGCACGTATGTACATATATACACAAAAGTTCTCTGGATCCTCATAAAATAAATATAAATATATAATATATATATCAAAGTACATAATTATTATTATTAACATTATTATTATTGTTATTATTATTATTATTATTCATCATTGGCATTGCCAACGGATCTGTTATAATATATATATATTATATATATGCAATAAAATGAACCGGAATTGGAATAATATCTCATTGGAAATTCGTCTGTCAAATAAACCTATAGCATTTAAAAATAAGCTAGGAGCATTCCTCACTAATGCATAATTAATTAATTCTTAATTAATTTTTAGTTACAACACCAGACATCAAGTGTTATAACAATATATTGTAATGGTGCATATGACTGCATTTGGTTAAGCTTTGTTCATTTTTTCATTTGGCGTTTTGTTGCATTTTATAATTAAGTTGCAATAATGATAAATTACCAATTACTTGTCTGATATGGTAGCTACATGGGGTTCCTATCTAGCGGAATTCGTGTCCCTTTTGGGGCTCCCATTGTAGCAATAATTAGGTCTGTTTTGTACATTTTGTGATATGTTTTTTATTTTGCTTGGTTACAATAAAAACCGGATTTCGCCGGATCTTAGATCCGGAACCTCGGGTCTGAAATCTAGAACCTTCAACCATGAGGTCTGCCACCCAACAGATAAGAACCCCCATCTAAAATGTTCTAAATACATGTTTTCTGTCAAAGCTCAACCATACGCGACTTGTTTCACACATTTATGCTTATCCGAATAGCAAATAACAATTATAGGCTTATCTGTTACAGATTCGCCAATTAGCCTGGCTTAGGCTTAAAGCCCAAGTTTTTAAGGCGTGGTCTAATGAATACCTGCCGCCTGCTAGATACCAATCAGATATCCCCAAAGCATCTCATCCGCCTGGGGTACAATCTTAACCAAATGGACCGGTGTGGTCAGCCTCTCTGAATAGGCTCAAATGGGCCAAGTAGACAGCTGAGGAAAATGCACTAGAAATAACAATTGATCATGCTTCATAGAAGTCCTTATAATTATATGCATGCATCTACACACCTGTACTTGATATGCCACTCATATACCTTCGTGTCTGTATTCGTGCTTGTGTTCGTTGTGGAACAGATATAATATTATTACAGTTTCATCCCCTATGTATAGGATGATTGTTTGTTTCCCGACGGTGTGTAGCGGATACGCTTTGACCGTCCTTCGGATTTTCTTTCTTCGATTGTTGTTTTATTGTCTTTCTTTCTTTTTCTCCTTCTGATCTTTCGCTGTTGTTGTACTACTTTTTCGTTTTCTCCATTTTATATATATTTTTAATTTTTTTTGTTAAAAAGTTTTTATTATTATTTTTTGTACCCCTATGTATAGCACAGCACAGTTTATATATATATATATATATATATATATATATATACTGATCAATCGGTTTATGTGTCTATTCAGAGCCGCGCTCTCTGAATAGGGCTGCGTATATGAGGTTCCATGTATGCTCGGACCTGAGAATTTACTATAATACCTGGGGGGTCACACTGACTGCCCTAAGTAGATCTCGATCTCTCTCGCTCTCTCACTCTGTATATATATATGTATATATATACACGTACATTCTATATATGTATATGTGTAAATATATATATATATGCGGCGATTGATAGAATTCATATAGTATTCTTTTCAGTCTACTTCTGACTTACACGCATATCTGGCGTTGTTACGTAACTTTTAAATCAGCCTGAAGTCAAACCCTTGTGAATCCTATGTGCCGATGAAAAGAACACTGAACGAATCATATAAAACGTACGGAGAAGCTAAGGTTTTGGTAAAAGGTTATGTCTAGGTTGAGGACATGAGAATTAGCAGTGCAGGTGTCGTTGAATGAAGAATCAAGGTTGAGGTAAAACGAGGGAAGGGGACTTTTCTTGAGTTGTTCCCATACAGCTATAGACTAAGGTATATTTAGGTTACTAAGTACTTAGTTCTTCCTGTGCGGGTCTACACATCATTCAACGCACCTCCTCAATTCGCCTCTAACCAAGCCCGCGTTTGAGCCTCATCCCACGACGCCTGTGCTGCCGCTGTGCGCGTGTGTTTAGGCCTACAGGATAGGTATATGTAGAGACAGACAGACAGACAGACAGACAATGCCAGCCCCATTCCGAGACATGCAGGCATTTCAATTGAAAGGAATTGTCAGGCGGTGGTCTTGAACATGGCACTTCTTGACTGTACCCCCTCTCAATGAGTTCAGGTTTGATTGACAGGCAGTTTATCGCAAAAACTGACCGCCCAGAAAACTTCTCCATTAAGCTTTAAACTTTTAAATATG
This sequence comes from Bimastos eiseni, assembly GCA_959347315.1. Classification (NCBI taxonomy): domain Eukaryota; kingdom Metazoa; phylum Annelida; class Clitellata; order Crassiclitellata; family Lumbricidae; genus Bimastos; species Bimastos eiseni. Next base: position 34,734,115 of record OY365812.1, on the reverse strand, counting down.
TGAAGAACCTGGACCCATAGATGAGAAATTTAAACACTGACATACACATCTCGTAAATAATACATACATAAAAACATAAACAGGCCTACATAGAAAACACACATACAATGTATACATACATACATGCGTATTTTTACTGCGCTGAGTTTTGCTACCTGATAATAGCGTTAAGATCATGTCGACTTAGGCAGTGGGTGCCTCTGATTTGGTTTTCTCTTTGAGTAACGCAATGATATGATATAAAATGCCTGAAAACAATTGCAAATACACACATGCGGACATACAGATAAACATACAGGCAGGCAGGCAAACAGACAGGCAGACGGGTAGGCAGGCAGGCAGATAGGCTTGAATGCAGGCAGGCAGGCACAACACTTGCCTTATATTAAATCAGAAATTTGCAATTGTTTGAACAGTGTCACCTCATGCAACGAAGGGTTGTCCATAATATATATATATATATATATATAATGTCAAAATGTTATCATATGTATTATATATATGGCGGCATATATATATACACATACATATACACACGCATATTATATATGTACACACATACAAGCATACATATACACACGCGTGTATATTATATATTATATATATTATATAAAAATATATATATTAGACCACATCAATTGCAATATGCTGCGAATGGGTATGTGGGCTGCAGGAAAAAGCCGTTAGCGCAAATACTGCTCGTAAGATTACGGGCAGTTTAGTGTGTAAACAGCCGAACGACGGAAGTCGTATCGAAGGCTGCAATCGGCGCCCACGAACCCGCCCAAATCCTGCCCAATCGATCGCAGCGCAAATAAATCCATGGTGCGTGACTTCAGATTCTGTAAATTGCACCACGTCTGGTAAGAACCATTTTGCTCGTCAGTAAATGAGAAACATAATATGATGGTATCAAACAATAATTATAGATGAAAAACCCTGAATTAGACACAACTACACACATAGCAACTGTCTGACAGGATGCCTATATATCTACAAAACAGTTGGCTGAAATTTAAAGATATACATTACATTAAAAATTAAAAATATCAAAATATCACATATAAAAAATTAATTCAAACTTTAAATATCGCTGTCTCAGAAACCTATCAGAAACTGAATCAATTACAAGTAAAAGGAAAGAAAGCGGAATAAAAACGTTACGAAAGAAACTGAAAATAGGCTACTTCCAAAACCTCAAAGACGTCAACAGCCTATGTTGCTATGAAGTGTCGTTAAACATTTGAATAATATATAAGCTGAAATGAAAATTAACTACAATGTAAGCAAACTATCTAACTGCTTTCTATATTCATTTTAAAATTAATTTTGATACCAAATCAAAAAAATCATGTTTCCCTACAAGTATATAAGCCTCTGTGCGACCATGAAACTTATTGTTCAAAACTGCTTCTAGTTACTTACCCCATGCACCTGTCCTGTCTGTTTCGACGAACTGTGACCTATAGCGCGACATTCGTAATCGTAATCGTAACGTACAAATGTCTACGTCACCAGAGCAAGCCACGCATCGAGAGCCAAGCTTATCCATAGTCGCCCAGCGCGAAGGAAATCGACAGCTAGGTGCACAGTATCAGATTCGAGATCGAAGGTGCGGGACGGGGCGTCAATACCCCTCTGACTGAGCGATAAGGGTAAAACCCTCGGTTCCATGTATCAGTAAGACAGGATATTGGCCCTAAGACTCAAAGAATATTCCCCTACCTTAAATTGGGGGCATTTGCCTCCCCTATCGTCGTGTTGTACATAATTGTTATTAGCTCTAAATACGCCTATATTTCCAATTTTCTTTTCTGCCTAGCTAAATATTTGTTTACAGTTCATCTTAAAGTTTGTTTTTTTCCATAAAAAGAATAACGCGCACACTAAATTCTTGTGTTCGCTGGCTTAACAGTTCGCTCAAATGTGCACAGGTAAGAGAGAACACTATCAGAGGCTCTCTCAACTCTTACTCCGAGTAACTCGCCCCTAAAAGAACGGTTTTAAGTTTAGTCAGTAGTAAGATGGGACTACTTAGCGCCTTGAGAGCGACCATGTTCTTGGGGCGAACGCACAGGCTGCGTATGCCCAAACCCGGACGGACCTGCATCTAAATGAGAACTCACGCCAACGTTTAATTAAACGTTTACAACGACCGTTTATCTGTGGATGAAAGGGCAGCGGCCTTTCCTCAAACGACTCTACAATCAGGACAAATGTCGTCGCCCCAGACAAACTCTTTCGGAATCTCTTTAGAAATCCGAAACGACACAATTACCAATGCCCTGATCACCCAAACCGCAATCTGTTGACGAACCGTACTCGCATCAGGGCAACGAGTACACGAGTTCAATATCGATTGGATGGACCGGTCAGGATCAAATGCAACGTGTTAAAAGTTCAACGAAAGACTGAGATGAAATGACTTCACGGACGGGTGTCACAGTGGACGACATTTCTTTAACGTCTGATGATCGACATCAGACGTTACAAAAATTTCGTCCACTGTGACACCCATCCGTGAAGTCATTTCATCTTAGCAGTCAACACAACGTTGCTCATTTTCATCAAAGCTCAACGTCAAAACCCTATCCGTGCAATCCCCAGTCTGACTCCACCGGATGCGAAACCATTTTGAAGTCTTGTAAAAACAGATCGCTATTCTACAGCCAGACAATTGCTCGTATATAACATTCAGACTATTATAATTATTGTGATCTTTATAATCATCAGTTCACCATTTCGCAATACTTGCGCTTGATCCTTTTCATTATGTCAATGATATATCTGGCCTCTTCTTGTAGAAATTTTGGAATCTGTTCTACTGTGTTTAACTCCGCTACTGGTAGTACTCGGCCAGTGCCAGTCTCAAGCCTGGATTCTTCCTTTATCCGACGCTAATGGTCCTTGTCACCACACAGTGTCGTTAAACTGCAACAGCCATCAATGACAACGCTGTGGTAAGCGTATGGTCATTATTTGTGTCGACATTTACCAGTCGTTCAGTGTCCTTCCATTATTTCTGCTAATAAATCTTAAATCTTTTACCAGTGAAATCCTTGATCGAAGCAACTATGAGTTCAAATGATTTATCTTAGTAGGCCTATATACTTCTTACATTCTATTGATTTTGGAAGCTTCCTCAGCTGCTTATTCCATCCAGTTGTCTCGTTCGCGTCAGTTTTTTTCTAATATCTTTAGTGAGTCGGTTGAATTGTCTGCAGTGTAAGCTTATTGTTTGGCCATGTTTCATCTAATATCCGCAACTTCTAATACTTCGTCTGATATCAATTGGTCTTTCGGTCTTTCGTAGTCTCTTCCCATTATGTTATTATCTGACCTTTTTATTTCTTTTGGCATGTTTTGACGACATGCATTCTATGTTGTCCTCTGCGATTATCTGCATAATGTTCCTCTGTATATTTTGAGTTCATGGTTTAGTCGGATGCTATAATCTGTCAGCTTCTCGGTAACATATTTGATGTTTTCCGTTAGTCGATATCCTCTTCTCAATCTCATTTTCTGGTTGGCTATCTCTATAGCCTGTGATAGGAGCCAATTTGTGCATCAAATTGTCTGTAGGTTGTCGCATTTAAGCCCAGTATTTTGTTCATCATGATATTGTCCAGCGTTTCAATAAGTTCTTTCCGTGGACCGGCTATTTTTAATGCTTCTCTTTCAATTTTTATCGCCTACATTGACTGGTCTATAGGTTTAATGAAAAATGGTAAATGCTGACATCGTCCATGACAATTTCCTTTGTGCTTTCTTCTTTTCTTCGAAGAAAGAATTCACCGTCGTCAGATCATTTGCAACGCAGAACCGGAGGAGTTTTTCTCCGCTTATATTTCAATCTCCCCATCAGAATCTACCAACCTTCTAGATATCTTTACGCTAAAATCCCCCGCAATGACGATCGTGTCATATCTGGCAATTCCGTACACGTACGATCTGCTGAATTTCTTCATAAGATGTATCAATTTCTTCCTCTGTTTGCTGTTGACATCCGTCCGTGCATAGGCTTGGATGACTGTCATCTTGGCAAATCTCGTGCGATATCTTGCGGACATGAATTGCTGTCATATCAACCGGTATCCTATCCTTGGTAAGGTTGCTTCCTTGTTCAGAGTCATCAGAGTCATTGTGTAGAGCATCTCTCTGCAGCAAGAGAATTGATCAACAACAGGTCGATCCATCGATCCATGTAAACATGCATACGTGCGTACATGCATAGTGCAGATATGTCAGTGTGCGTTGAGTGAGCGGGTTCGACCCTCGTCCGGGGCGTCACTGTGTAGGGACCTTGAACAAGTCCTTCGCGCACCATTGCTCTGCAGCACAACTGCATTTACGCCATCGAGGCGTGTCTATGCACTTCTGAGCGAAAAATGTTGGAAGATGGGCAATATCAAATTACGGTAATAAAAATAATAAATAAACATAGTTTGGAAGTCTTTTCGTCTGGATGCTAGAGCCTTTTACTAATCTTGATAGAATCCTCCTCTTCCCAAACCATCTTGTCTCATATATGATTTCCCATCCGTATCTCTCCAACTCTTAGCCTGTTATATCAAGTGCTCCTGATTATACCATAGAGTTCTGACTTTTCACTTTCCAGTTCCAATTTTTTTAGCTTGATTTCTCTTGTAACGTTGTCCATTGTGGTAGTGTTAGACGTGGTCCTTGCGGTTGTAATCCCATTGTCGCCATTTTCTTTCCAATTATCAGCGTTGTTCCTGGTAGCGGCAAGTGTTTATATATATATATATATATAAACATCATATATATATGCATTATTCTATGTAGACTATATGCCCGGATTGCCAAATGAACATAATAACACACACACATATCTATAAAATATATATATATATATGTGTGTGTATTATATATATATTTATATATACAATCCACCGACTCTGTATTACTTATATTCTATTTATTTCATGCACCTTATAAATTTTGTGCTCGTGGTGTGTGTTATTTATCGCCATGCTCTTTAATATTTCTAATGGATTTTGTTTGTATTTCGACGTCTACGATTTCTTGATAAGTGAATTGGATTCTTCGACTGAACGAACGAAGGCCACGTGATCCTACTGGGTGATCCGACGGAGGGTCGAAGGAAGAGGGTGGGAAGCGGAGGAGTTGGATCTCCTCCCACTGAGGGGTGATTCCGTCGGTATGTTTGCTTGAAGGTGACTGGGGGAAGTGGAATAATAAAGGAAGACGACGACAGAGGATATGAAAATACAGGAGCGATATGTGAAGAGGGAAGGATGGAGAAGGAAGAGGAGGAGGGGCAGAACTTGAGGAGGAGAAAAAATTGGAGAATGCGGCGGTTGTGGGAGTGGAAGAGGAGTTGAACAAGGATGTAAAACAGAGAAAATGACCAGAAGGCGGAAGCGGGCATAATGGAAAAGGATGATGAGGAAGAGAGCGAACTATAAGAATAGGATGACAGTAGACAGGATGATTCTAATACTGTTCTTAATTATTATTTTTTTAAACTGTTACATAGTTAGCATGTAATTTCATTGCTGAACTGTCTAGTTCAGTAATGAACACGCTAGTTTTACTGCAAACAGACACTTATGAACAACGAGTGAGAAATAGTACAACGATTTAGATAATCAGGGTATTATCAACTTTCGTGCCACTATGAAAGCACGTCGTAAGAAGATTTAAATTCAAAAATATCTGATCTGTAATTTAAAGGTCGCTAACGCTTTTTGGTTGAGCATAAAATATATTTGAGACCTACTGTACAGTAATGTAATCTGGTCAACAAAATGTTGGTCCTGACCCGTCGTCACTATAGATAGTCGCGCGTAATAATGATGAAGAAGAGAAATCCTGAGCAAAAGATAAGTAAGTCAAAGAGGATGGAGAGCAGAGGTCTCAGAGGATCAGTCAGTTAAGGAGGATAAGGGCAAGAAACGTATGAGGATGACGTGAGTCGGTCAATGAGGCTGAAGAGCAAACGGCTGGGATAGATGGAGAAAAGTCAGCAGATGAGACGGTTTAAGGGAGAAAAGACAGACGACATTTTGCCTCAGGCCGCATCGCCATACCAGAAAACCATTTCAACGCAGCAACGATATAATCGCACCGAATGCCGTAAGTATCAAATTCTGATGGTGAGCTCATCTACCTATACAAGTGCACGACTTATTCGAACGCACGTGTCATGTGAATGCTACCTCAGTTAAGCATTTAAATATATCGTAATGCTGTAATCAACTACTATTTTTGATTTCGCTGTCCGTAACTTTTATTATTTTTTTCAAAT
>OY365812.1:34700323-34722823 GCA_959347315.1 Bimastos eiseni | reverse complement strand
TTATCTTCGACGAAATTATCTTCGACGAAATTATCTTCGACGAAATTATCTTCGACGAAATTATCTTCGACGAAATTATCTTCGACGAAATTATCTTCGACGAAATGAATGCGACGAAATGAATGCGACGAAATGAATGCGACGAAATGAATGCGACGAAATGAATGCGACGAAATGAATGCGACGAAATGAATGCGACGAAATGAATGCGACGAAATGAATGCGACGAAATGAATGCGAGTCTCAAGCCTGGATAAAGGAGGAGGGCGACGCTAATGAGCTTTGTTATCACACAGTGTCGTAAAACTGCAACAACCAACCATAGAGGCAACCATTATTATATATTTATATATTATATATACATAATTATATGCATATGTATACATAGAATTATATTTAGATGCAACAGCACTAATTAGGCGCCTATTTGCTATTTGTGCAAATACGAGTATATATAGGAATATTTTTGAGTAAGTCCTTTACTTACAATTGTTCAGAACCCTCAATGTTATGCAATTTAATGCGTGCAATTTTGAAGCATGGAAAAAGCACAATATCAAATACAAGTGTGCCTCATAGTAGATAATACAGGGGCGCTATATAAATGCTCGACTACATTACATTACATTGCAAGTGCATGGTTGTATACAAAAATACCACGCAATAAAGTGTGTGTGTGGTGAGTGTTTCAGAGGCGAGAATACTGAAACAGACAGACAGAAAGACAGACCAGAATGTTTTAGCATACACGAAGATCCTACTCAATCTAGGCGATCCAGAGTCCGAACCAAAGAAACGGAAGGAAGGAAGGAGACGACTAACAGAATCCGTTTCTAACGACGTTCTTACTTGCTATGCCAGACGTGATACAGCATTTCTTAAAAATGCGCTGCGTGAATTCGTCGTTGGAGCTGCAAGCTTTCCAGCAATGCATTGCAAAGCCTATTGATTGGCGGCGCATGTGGCGCCCCAGACGACCGTGTACGAAGGCGGCTCTCGTACGCACACTCACAGCAAAAGTTCATGCATTATACAACAATTTCGCTAAGGCGCCGTTTCACCATACCCATTAAGAATTCGCGCCAATTCGCTCGCTGCGTCTCCTGTAAGAATCGCATTGGAAATACCCCTCCCCGAATCGGACCCTCGAGCGAGACATCATAGAACGCGAGCTTACACGGCAGAAACGACCGGAAATTATACTTTAATGAGAGACAATTAAGGAAAAGCTAGCGAGCAGTATTTGGAAACGGATTATGACGACCTTCTTCCTCCTAATCGATTGGTTTTATGGAGATGTTTACTGCATCTTGGCCGCGAGAAATAATCCTTGCAAATTGTCCTATAAAGATGTGGCTTCTGGACCAAAAAGGTCGAGTTAACAGTTAGAAACAAGTAGGCCTATCGACCTCGATTACACTGAAGTGGGTTTAAGCAATAATAAAACATGCTAATAATTTGTTATTTGGGAAGTTCAGCCTCTGACGAAACAAATTCACCATAACCAAATGCTTATATTATTACCTCAGCCAGCAGAACACAATGATGATAATACACAGGGCGTCCAGATACGGGGGGTGGGTCCGGAGGCAAATGCCTCCAATTTCACGTAGGGGGATATTTTTTAGTCTTAGCGGGGAATATCTTGCTTTCCTGACACTTGGGATCGGGGGTTTACCTCCGTCACTCAGGAGGGATTGACGCCTCTGATAATACATGACAAAACAGTACTACGCGGAGAGGAGGAATAATAGGGAAAGCAAAACCCATAAGGGACCGATGAGTCCCACTAACAGGGCCCACCTTTCTTATCTAAAATTAAGAAGCAGGATCAGAAAGTACAAAAAGCAGAGTTCTTAATCTTAACTGGAAAACAAATGATGTCTATGCACATACTAGTTATTTAAAAGAGTTGCTAAACTGCAGGTGTTCTTTATACTTGACTACAGAGATTCTGACTATATGCATACATACATACATACATACATACATACATAATGCATTCAATCATGCATACACACATACGCACATGCACACATACATACATGCGTATAATACAATACCTGCATACATACACACATACATACATACATACATGCATACATACATACATACATACATACATGCATGCATACATACATACATGCATACATACGTACGTACGTACGTACAAACATACATACATACTTACATACATACATACATACATACATACATACATATATACATACATACATACATACATGCATGCATGCATACATACATACATGCATACATACATACGTACGTACGTACGTACAAACATACATACATACATACATACATACATGCATACATACATACATACATACATACATACATGCATACATACATACATACATACAATCTGTCTATCTATCTATCTATGTATCTATCTATCGATAGATAGATTGTATGTAAGTATGTATGTATGTAAGTATGCATGCAGGCATTGTATATCTATCTATCTATCTATCTATCTATCTATCTATCTATCTATCAATGAATTTAATATGGCGCCTCTTCAAGACGATACTCAGAGGCGATCCCGATCCAGGCCCGATTAGAACATGTACTGCGAACTGTTACAAACTGCATAATTATCATTATTATACTGTACGTACGAGATGTCGAATGAGTGAAGAGAAAACCTCTGTAAGACTGTTGCTGATAAGAATGTTAAGGATGAGAAAAATCATATTCTCAGGGCGACGTTCATCCATCGAAGCGGTGTCGGATTCAGGGAAAAAGCCTTACGTTGTCGTGTTCCCAAAAATGGAATAGCCTTTGACAGAGCGGACATTATATTCGCAGATCGTACGAAAAGACGGTTCATTGTCGAAAATAGTACACGTAGTTACATTGTATTTTGGTAGCTTCGGTCGCGGAAGTCATGACCAGACCACCACAGCCACACCTGGTATAATCATCATTATCAGCATCTTTATCATCATCATCTACGTCATTATCTGCGTCATTATCCAGCATTCCTCTCTCACCTTAAGACTACTGTATCTGGCCGCGCTGAGGTTAGGAGCGACTCTGAGTTGTCACCTTGACGAGGCTCTGTACATAAATTCTCGTAATGAATGAAATTAGGAATGCAAAATAATACCAACACGAAATCCGTTGTTTTTGCGTGATTTATACGCTCCATTGTCGTCTAAACTTTGGTCCAAATCTGGTGTTTGTCTGCGTGTGTAATGTCTAGTCAGCGCAGTCTCTGTCCCCCATCTCGAGGGGCATTATATAAATGCTCCATTACATTACACATCATGTCTTAGTTTCCACCTTCTTCCTTCCCATCCTTCGTTATATATGGTACATCGTCTAATATTCTGTCGGCCAGCATTTTTTTCTCTACCCTCCAAGTCTTCTCCGCATATCTTAAATGATGAATATGAAATCGAAGGGGTAGGTTGTGGCTTCCTCATGCAAATCGTTCCATCGTCAGATCAGTGCATCAGTTTAACTGTCTCGAGAATTGCAAAGGACGAGCAGCTCATTCGGGCGGAAATTTTACGTATTCATGGTTTTATTTGTCATATCAAAACTCTCAAGGGTCAGAATATTTGTCAGTTTCAAGTAAGGTCGGAATCCAAAGAGAGATAGAGATAGATAGAGAGAGAGAGAGAGAGAGAGAGAGAGAGAGAGAGAGCCAGACAGACAGACAGTGAAGCAATTGAGACACTCAGACGGAAAGAAATGCTGGGGTCCAATTTGTCTTTATCAATACTTCAATCAATCTCATTTCTTCATTCGATGTTCTTGTTCTTTTTTATAAGAAACAAAATGTTTCGCCAGTTTCGCAAATTTCGCGAGTTTCGCTTTGGTTTCACCACGGAATGCAGTCGATATCCGTTTAGGTTCAGACAATTAATTAATCCACTTGTTCACTTGGTTCAGCCTGCTAATAAAACATCTGTTACCTTGGTTCAGTCTGCTAATTAAACATCTGTTACCTTGGTTCAGCCTGCTAATTAAACATCGGTTACCCTGGTTCTACCTGAAAATTAAACATCTGTTACCTTGGTTCAGCCTGATAATAAGGTATATGTTACCTTGGTTCAGCTTGCTAGTTACACATCTGTTATCTTGGCTCAGCCTGCTAGTTACACATCTGCTATATCGGTTGCATAATGCATATTAGCCATTTATTAATCAGCAGACTCAGCCTCTCAGTTACCCATTCATTGGGTTCGCACAGCCAATTTGCATTTTCGGCATAACCTCATTTAAAACTTGTTCAATAGATTTGGTCTGTCTGTCAATTAAGCGAATTGTTCACTGGGTTCTTGCTATTAAAAGGCATGTGTTCAGTATGCTTAGCCTTTCAATCATGGCCGCAATTTTCCCCACCGTCCGTTCAATGGAATGAACGAAATTTTGAAGCTCTCTTATCTAAATCGAACCTTATGCGGTGTGTGACCATTGTTCGTCGTGATTCTCGTTTGATCGATAGTGACCAACTGCGCGGGAAATCCTTACCCTGTCTGAACATGCCCCGTTTTATCGAACTGGCCGACTCGACAGGGAACATCCTTTCCGCTTTGCGGCCATATATGGCTGGAACCACTGGGGGAGAATACAGCAAATCAACACGTAAGGACCCCGTGATTGGAATTAGCGGGGAAGCATTCACGACCACTTTCATTCATTTGTCGTGTGTCTGGTAATTCCCCTCCCAATGCGTTGCGCTCGAGTACGATGCGCGCGTAACGTACGCGCCGTGGAGACCCGACTCCGGCTTATCCGAGGCATTGACTGATGCAATCAACCAGGCTCCGAACAGGCAGCTAAGAGACTCGCGGAATCCGGTCGATCATGTCAGACGGCAGCCCCCGAAAATCGCGGCCCCGGGTGAGGGGACCAAGGGGGGCGGACGGGCGCGGGACCCGGAAAGGCTGCCTTCGTCTCCAGAACATCGTTATCACTTTTCCAAGAGGCAGACCAATTCCGTCGCTTCGCTTCCCAGCTGCGCCTCCATCGATTGGCGACGGCCGGAAGTCACGTGACTCCGCCGACGCCGCCGCAGTGCATCGTGGGATGGATGGGAGACAATTTGGAATCGGAATTTCCGAGGCTGTGACCACCGCACACAAGGCGGCGACTAATTCACAGGACCACACAGGACGATTGTAAGGACGACACGCAGAATGCGAATAGGCTTACACTTTGCAATGTAATGTATGTAATATAGATGTTACAAATGAATATTATATATAATAATAAATATAATATATTAATAACTAGGCCCTACAAGGCCTGCATACATGTCTATATATATGTCACAGGCAGTGTGTGTGAAACAGGGATTTTGTAAAATGCCTGATTTATTTAGATTTCAAGCAATTTGTAAAATCACCCATTTGCGGATAGGTTAGATCTGAGAGTTAGGGTCAGGGTCAGGGCTAGGGTTAGGTTAGAGAGTCAGGGTTAGAGCTAAGGTTAGTGTAGGGTTAGTGCAGGGTTAGGGTTAGGATTAGTGTCGAGTTAGGGTTTTACAAATTGCTTAGGCATTTTACAAAATCCCTGGTTTTACATATTGCCTGTACTATGTGTATACACTGTGTCCCGATGAAAAGTAGGTCCCTGAATGTTTGTCAGAAACTGCTTGAAGATTAAACTTATATCAATGAAATTGTATGTACTGTATCCCACATAATTTCGAATAAATCTGCAAAATTTGGTTTACATTGATGCAGCATAAGCACAGAAACTGAATGATTTAGCGTACCTGGTAAAATTGAAAGTTTCCAACATGACCAATTACTATAGCATACGCTATCGACGTTATTGTCAACGGAACGTCATTGTTGTTTTGTGTAAAGATACAGAAAGATGGCATTAACAAACGACGATAAATTTAGGTTCATTATTTTGTCAAGAGAAAAGTTATGGAGCAAAACATTTTGTGAATGAACTTCCGAACAGAAGCTGGTGTCTGTGGTCTTTGAATAAACTGTTGAAGAAGATCGATGAAACCGGAACAGTGGACCGAAAACCCGGCAGTGGCAAAAACGCACGAGACAAGTGCCTCTGCCCACCGAGAACGCAACACCATTGTTCTGCTGTCCCGAAAGACACCCGACTTCATATCCCCGCAGCTGTGGCCGCCCAACAGTCCAGACCTTGATCCAGTTGACCATCAAGCCGGGAGCGTACTGGTGGAACGCGTTTATCGTTACCGCATTCGTAGCGTCAATCATTTGAGTCTGATTGAGGAGTGGCAGCTATTTGACCACGTGATCATCGACCGGGCCATCAAACAGTGTCTTCCACGCCTGCAATCGTGTGTTCGTGAACGAGGAGGACATTTTGAACACCAGCTGTGACTAAGCTTCACTTCCTTACGGCTGTTGTAGGATCCCCGTGTTGGGAACGTTCCTTTTTCGGTACTGCATTTCAAGTGTTTATAATCTTGACGAAATCATCAACATTTCCAAACGTTATTAGGATTCGCATTGATATGCCCGCTATTTTTGTTCTGAAAATTTCAGTCAAATGACACAAGTTTTGACCAAGTTACGGCACTTTTGGTTGAGTCTACTTTTCATCGGGACACAGTATATGTAGGCCTACAGTAAAATATCAGCAAATATACACATCTGAACGTCCGTGCCATCTGTGCGATTCTTTCAGTTTACTATGCACTGTTTTGCTAACTGATGTACCTTATTCGTGTCAAATGACATTTGACATCATTTCAACCAGCACAGAGAGCACTTCTTAGTAGGAATTTTGAATCATATCTTCTACATAATAATAATAATTACCTAAATCACGTGATATCTGTGCGTCTGTCTGTCCGCAGCACCGGGTCCAGCAACCTTTCGCGAGTCGGGTGCTGTTTTTTCGTTGCAAGAGTCTTGCATAATGTAAATAGATGTCCGATTCTTACTTAGTATTTAGTCCTTCCTGTGTAGGTCTACACATCGGGCAACGCCCTTCCTCCATTCGTCTCTATCCAAAGCCAGTGTCTCAGCCTCCTCCCACGATATCTCCAAACATTTTAGGTCGTCTCTGATGGTCTCTGGCCAGTTTTTTCTCGGTCTTCCTCTCCTCCGTCGCTCTCCCACACACAGGGGCATCACCTGTTTATTTCTTCTCTCCTCTTCCATGTGACAGACATGCCCCATCCACCTTAGTCTTCTCCTTCTGATGTTGCTCTTGATGTCTTCTTGTCCCGTTTTCTCTCGTACGATCTTGTTGGTTATCTTGTCTCTCCATGATATATATCGAGATTCTTCGCCGCCATCTGTGATGAGCTGCCTCCAGTCTCATCCTGTTTGCCACCGTCATTGGCCACGTCTCAGATCCATACAACGGTGTACTCACTACCACGGCATTGTACAGGCGAAGATCCGATTCGCGTTTCAAATTTTTTTTATTCACGTCTGTGTAAGTCTATTTGCAGTATTAAAATTAAATACACCGTTTAATGTTATTAGCCTAGATTTGCAGTTATCAAAATGAAATGCATACTTAATGGATGAATCTCCATTTTGAATCGGTTGAATCGCCGTTACTAATATACGAGTGTAAACAACGTTGTTCAGAGGTCGTTTCACGGTTAAACAATGCGATTGGAGCTGAATTTTCTTGCCTTCGGAGCGCAAGTTGTAGCCTTTCTGTGCAATGGGAGGAAACGGGTTGAATCGTGAGCTATTACATTTTCCGACCCGTGATTCTTCAGTCGAACATCATCCGTCTACCAAGCCAATCATCTCAGGTTTGTGTAAAGCATTTCATAGCCTCTCAGTTGCAAGAGGATGGACCAGACACTGACTGAGCAATACATCCATCCATCATCTATTCATCCATCCAGCCAGCCAGTCAGCCACCCAGCTGACTGACCGATACATCCATCCATCCATCATCTATCCATCCAGCCAGCCAGCCAGTCAGCCATGTAAACACGCATACGTGCGTACATACATGTAATAGCCTACAAGCATGGTGCATATATAAATACACACATTTCTACATGCGTCCATACATGCATACATAGATACATGTATACATACATGTATATGCATTCGTACATAAATACTGTCTCCTCTTCCTCCAGTTTCAGTACTTCGGCTCAAAAAGAGAGTAGAGTGGGTAATAACTGAGGAACAATAGCCTAATTAGTCTTAACAAAAGAGTATACTAACATTGTTAATGAAGACAGAAATAGAGGATGAATTAACAATATTTGACAAATGCATATATAAATAAATGTTCGTGCATATATGTCTACATTAATACAAGCACACATGGTGAGTAACAAGACAGCTAGGCGCCTTGCATGGCTGCCATACAGTTAAATTCGACTCCTGCTAAACTTATTGTCAACAGTAACGCATTCATTAATTCATTCTATGCATTTATATAGCGCCCCTTCCAAAGCCTACTCAGGAGCTCAAGACATACGTACCTACCTACATATAAATATATATATATATATACATATATATACACGATAATCTGACGATCTGAGAGATACATGATACATGCTAATCTCAGAGACCTTACCTGACACAGGTACGTATATGTTCAAATTCAGGCACTCCTCCTCCTGCTTTTCCAGGAATGGTATCAGCCTCTTGAAGTGTTCCACCCTTCCCGTCGGAAGTGTCTTGCGCAGTTCGTCTAGATCTGGAACCGTCTGCGGGCAGACCGGCCGGAACTTCATCGCCACACGTATTCCGTCCCACTTCTCCATCGAACTAGTCGGAGGCATGAAACGTAGTTCACCACCAAGCACGGAGGCGTACTGAAGTCCGAGGAAGGCTTCCACCTGGGGCAGATTCCGCCCTGGGCGATTCAGCAAAACCCCATGAACCTTTCCGTACTGGGTCTCGACCAGCCGCGGGCTCATGCGGTTCGAAAGAGCCCGGCCGAATTCGGGAGGGCAAAGGGCGATGAAGAGAACGACGGTCGAGAGGGTGATTCTGGGGGCGATGGGGTGCGACCTACCGCGCAACGGGGGCGAGGGATGATAGACGAAGAGGTGCATGACGCAGTTGGCGAGTAATTTTCTGCAAATCAAATAACAACAGTTCTGTTAAATAAAAGAAGTTTGAAAGAGGAAATATCGACCACATTTTAATCGTCATTATTAAGTAATTATTAATGACAAGAAAATGTTCGGTTTGGACAGAAATATTGAAAAAAGACGATATTATATGACAATTTAAGCGCAATGGAGGTAGAATCTCAAAGAAACCTTCTTATCATTAAATATAATCTAGAGAGACCGGATACAAGCTTTGAAACTCAGGTGTAAAAAGATGAAGAAATTTACGAATTTGTCATGAAATTTATACAGCTGGACTGCAGTAATACCATTAAATTAATAAAAGTGTATGTTACCATGGACTATGAACTATTACTTCATTGTTAAAAAGAGGAAACAATGAAGGAACAGTAAGGGAACAATGAAATCTTCAACTAATTATAATTATTACCAATTATCAGTGAAGCACCATTTTACTGTGGCCTATGTTACGCTGCTTTGTTTGTTGTGCTACACCCTGATGTCGCTGTATGGTTGCATTTAATTTCAAATTCTGCGTTGCATATATTGCTGTACCTAATGTGTATAGTCTATATTTTCTGATGCATTAATGTTGTATTTAATGCTGCAGTTAGAGTTGGTTATAGTGCTGTATTTAGTGCTGTATTTAGTGCCAGGGCCGTACCGAGCTATAGTTGCCCTGTGCCTATTGTCCAGCATCAATCATTTTTAAAATAGTGCATTTTATGGAATAATAAGTTACTCCATCCTGAAGTTTGCGCTTTTTCAACATTTGCGCCTTGGGCCACGGCCCCGCTGGCCCCTCCCTCGGTACGGCCCTGGTTAGTGCTGTATTTAGTGCTGTATTGTAAATGGCACATCGCATTGCTTTTAGTAATGCGGTAATTGATGCATATGTTTTTAGATGCGCTGCCTAATTAAGATTTGCATTTGTTGATGTCTTTACAATAACTTCATGTAGGTCCCATAATTATGAGATATTAAATTTAGTGTAGCATTTATCGTAGCATTTCGTGTAGCATTTAGTCTGGCCACTGATGTTTTAGTCAGAGTTGCAGTTAGTGACGCATTTAGCATTGCTTTTATTGTCCCATTTCACTCTAAAAATTATTTTAGCGGACGAGGAGATATCATTGCTCAAAGGCGACAGACTCCAATGAGTCGTGTCACGTTATGTTACCGCGAACCGTATTATATTCGCTGGCGTTGCAGGCTACATAATCATAAATGCAGTTAAGTTGACGCGCAAGGCACCCTCCGGTTGCTCGTCGCTAATAGATGGTCGTCCACGAAGATGGTTGGCGGACGACGAGGAAAGGCTGGCAAGGAAAGGGATAAGCAGAAGGTATAGACATGGAGCATGAGAAGTATGATTAGAAGTGGGAAGTAAAGGAGGAGGGAGAAAGATAAAGAGGGCAGTGGGTAGCTGCTGGAAGCGGAGAAGATGGAGTACGAGAAGTAATGGGAGAAGAATAAGACGGAGAGCAGGAGAAGTATGATTAGAAGTAGGAAGTACATGAGGATACAAAAGAAGAAGGATGAGGAGGGCAGTGGGAAGCAGGTGGCGGTGAAGATGGAGGAGGAGCAGGAGAAGCAGCGAACGAGGAAAGGTGGATAAATTGGAGGCGGTAAAGGACCAAATGGAGGATGAATAACGAGTGGATGAGGAGCGGAGAGCGGAGAAGTAGCAACAGGAGAATGGGAAGAATGATAAGTGGGGTGGAAGAGGGTGAAACGGAGGAGAGACAGAGGGGGAAAGAGAGTTGAGGCTGTTGCATCAGTCGGTCGGTCGGTCGGGATAAATGATGGGTGGTAAGGAGTGGGATGCTAGTCGTCTGTTGCTCGGTTGCTGCCGGCGTGGAGGAGACTTTTCCAGGGAATCCACCGCTCCAGAAATGCCAAGCCAAATAAGGCAACATTCTTTATAGCGCCGTACAACGCACGCGGCGGATACGAAGAGGTAAGGAATGGAGTATGCGGGGGAGCTGGTAAAACGGGGGAAATAATGGAAGAAAAAGGGACAGGTAATCGCCCAGCAAAGGAAGAGGGCAGAGAATAGCAACCAGGACGCAGAGGAAAGAGGGAAATGGCATAGGACAGTGGAAACGAAACAGAGAGGAAGATCAGAGGGTGGGAAATGAAGAATTGATCAAACCAGGAAACGACGGAAATGTGAGAATGAGTTGGTAAGAGCAGGTGTGGCGTGGTCTTACCTTTTATAAATGTGGTCTATGTCAACTTGTCAAGAGGTACCTTCTACGTTACAGGCAGGATGCGGTTGTCACCGTCTAACCTAACACATTTCCTCCATTAGAGCATTTGGAAGCATTGATAAGGAAACTCCACTACTGCTTGCACTGAGACAGTGCCAGTCCAAAGCCTGGAAAAAGGAGGAAGGTGACGCCAATGATCTATGTTATCACAGAGTGTCGTTACTGAATTAACGACTACTAGCATTGATAAGCAATTTGATCTGGCATCACTCTGTTTTGCATTTCATCAATTCATGAAACGTGGCATCATCAGTGATATTCATCACGTCATCGTCATGCCGAATGCCATGCCAAAATTGCGTCATGCCGCCAAATCGCATGACATCACATCATCGTGAAACAACATCACTGCACATCGCATTATATTTCAATACATTCTGTAGCGTCACATGACACCACATTTCAACACATGACATGATATGACATCACATCGATCCCGTCAAGGAAGATTGCATCACATCACGTCAGCAACGTCACAGATCGATCACGTCACGATAGATCGCATAACATGACGTCACAATACATCACGTCGCACCACATCACATGTCCCGACACCACATCACATCAATCACGTCACGATAGATCGCATCACGTGACTTCAACAACGTCACAGAGATCGATCACGTCACGATAGATCGCATCACATGACGTCCCTTCATAGGACGAACAACAGTGATGAGCGAACGTTATTTCTCGTCGGATAGTTGTTGTAAGAGACGATGTGAGTCGCAGCGAACAACGTTCTTCGCTCCATCTATCGGCCGCAGAAGAACTCATCGCAATCCCACCATTGATTACCACGCAGTCCGTTTTGTTCCAACCCTCTGGGCGTTCCTTCGTCTGTCTGTGCGTCTGTCCATATGTGCGTCCGTCTTTACGTCGATATGTGCGTCCGATTTTACGTCCGTATGTGCGTCCGTATATGCGTCTGTGCATCTGTGCATCTGTCTTTACGTCCGAGTGTGCGTCCGTTTATCTGTGCGTCCGTCTGTGCTTGCGTCTGTGCGTCTGTCCGTCCATTCATATGTGCGTCCGTCTGTGCGTCCATCTTTATATGCATCTGTGTGCGTGTCCGTCTATTTGTGCGTCCGTCTGCCTATGCGTCCGACCGTCCGTCCAAACAGATGTCCCCGAAACACGTAGCGACGGCTGTAAGGAACGCCGCCATTTATACAAATGCGAACCCGGGCGAGCACACCTAACATAGTTATCCGTTGAGACCACACACGAGACTTCAATTTCGACGGCCTATTCCCAACTGGACACTGGATTTATGTGCCCATCGCGTGTGCCTGGGTAGGGTTGAGAGATGGGGCAGCGCAGTGGGTGGGGATTGGGGATCCTTCGTGGGTGGAGGTCACCTGTGGAGGGTGAGAGGGTACGGAGCCGAGTGAGGGAGGAACTCGACTCCGGAAGAATTCGAAACAGAGGACATTGGGCGCCGCTAATGGTCGATTCAATGAGATAGGCTTAGACGGGATTAGGCGACATCAAAGAAATTTGAAGCCGCGGCGGTGGAGATCCTTGAAGTGAAGCTGGCAACTGAGACCGGATATCCGGAATCCCAGGAGAGGGTCACGTGTCCAGCATCCGGGACAGAACGATCGCATCGCATTCGGTTTGATTGCATTTATCCGATGAAGCAAGTCAAGCGCTATATAAATTGGCGCAATCCAGGCCAATAGTACAGAGTAATGTAACGCAAGCATTGTGATATAATTTTAACGTAATGCACTGTAATGTAATCACGAATTTATAATTCAAGGCAAGGCTGGATAGTGTAATGTAATGTAAAGCGAGTCTAGTACCCTCCTTAGTTCGGGGCTGTCTTGTTGAACCGCGGACTCGTACTTCTAGGACTCAGTTCAGAAGTCTTGCCACTGTGGGTCCCTCCAACTGGAATTGGTTACCTCAGTCACTTATGACTAACTATTCTTCCTCTACCTCTGATCAGTTCAGTAAGCACACTGAAAACTACCTTCTTCATCAGTGAAGCCACTGACTTAGAATGGCGCTGTATAAATACCTGAATACGAGCTCAGGGCCAACTATAAACCAGTATCCTCCTTATCCAGTCGTTCGTTCCAACGATTCTGAGCTTGGGGGTATCTAGTCGCCCTTAACATTTGAACAGTGCCGTAAGCATCTGAAAACTGCCATTTACGGGTTGGGAGTGCAGTACAGTGGGGAAATAGTGTAGACATTTAGGATGATAAGGATCACCTGCCAAAGCCGGGTCCAAACAGGGACTTGTGGGTCAATGATGGGATGTCAAGAGGCACGGGAGTGTAAGAGTAATGTAGTGCAAGCATTGTGATATAATTGTAATGTAATGCAATGTACCTGTGTGGAGTGAGAACGGTTCGATACTACGATATCCTCAGAGAATTAAGGAACAGAAGAATTGTGCTCCGTAACTCATCTGATGAGTGGTGGATTCTGTATCCCATCGATGGAATTACTATGAATGTTAAACGTTACCGTTTCAATGCGACCTGTCAAATACCAGACTGGCCGGTCTTTGGGAAGATAATAGCTTTTAGAGAAGATGGAATCATTGTATGGCGCATGGAGAAACAGAGCGAGAGCAATGAACAAGATAACGGACGCAGGAAGTAAGAACAAGATAATACGAAGTTGGATTAGGAATAACTATAGAGACATGACAGTATAAAGTAGATAGTGTGTATGAATGTGTGTGTGTTTCTGTGTGTGTATGTGTGTTTGTGTGTGTGTGGTGTGCGTGTGTGTATGTGTATGTGTGTATATATGTGTGTGTGTGTGTGTGTGTGTATGTGTATGTATGTGTATGTGTGTTTCAATATATACTGGAATCACTGTGAAAAGAGTATGAATACAGGGAGAGCCTCTGACTTAAAATGGCGCTATATAAATATAACTACGAATACTCTGGAACTTTTCTAGCTCTATTGTCATAAAGCACACGGCATTAGTCAATGTTGCCCCAGTCAGGACAGCATTAAGGAAGATATGAGAAAGATATGGCTTCGTAAAAGAAGCCGGATCGATAAGCGATAGGTCAGAGACGACGGAAATGATATGCTGGCAGCAAAGGAAATTATAACGGAAGAAGAGTTGCCTTTTAACCTCCATGACAATAATTACCTTTCAAGAAATTGGTTAAAGATTAGTATGGTTAGGAAGGAGTCCAATAATGATCCCCATTTATCATAAGAAATATAGAGGGAGAGTTGAATAAACGCTTTGACCAAAGTCCACCCCGTTTATCAGTATAGTTGTAACTGTTGATCGTTGTGTTCGTTAAGACCTGCGAGTGTCAGCCTTGAAACATAAGTAGGCTATCAGGTTTTGGCGTCTGAAGATGCTCTGAGTTTGGTCGAAAGTAGAAACAGTTGACGGGAAAAGTTGATCTATCTGTATCTGAATATAAACTTAGTTTGAATTTATATGGCGCCTCTTCAAGCCGACTACTCAGAGGCACTCCAATATTATCCGTTTTCACCCACTGTACACCAATAGTTTTCTGAACCCGGTTAGATTGGACCAGGGTTCGCCTGACCTCCATGACAGATGCATTAATTCCAGCCACCACCAGCACTCTGTTCAGCCTATCAATTTATACCAAAGTGCAGTAGACCTCCTCCAGTATAGAAACAACAGGGAAGCTGGGTCGCGAAAGACCATTGGGGTCCAGCGAATCTTATGTCAATGCTAAACATCAAAGCCCGAAATGAATCCATTGGGAGAGGATGTCGCGTAGCCGCTATTTATATCCACGTTTGCACAGTTTATGATAACAACTACGTGCGTGTATAACAAGTATGTATGCATGTATGACTGCACCTATTTATGTACGATTGTGGTATGTACTTAAATATGAATGCACGGATGAATGGCTGGATGGATGGATGGAATGAACGGATGGATGCGCCGATCTTATCCAAGGGGATGAATGGATAGATAGGCGGATGAATGCGTGTATATTAGCATCTATACGCAGGTACAAATACAGATATGCAAAAATATACAATGTCTGTGAATATGCATGATTGTATTTATGGATACCTATTGCGTATATAGACACCCTATGCATGTAAGTACGAGTGAACGTAAGTTTATTCATTCATAGAATCCATAAGTCAGTATATTGTTTTAAACCATCTCTTGGCAGACCAGAAAGTCTTGGAAATGCCCAACATTGCGTAACTATTTAGTTCCTTCAGGAACGCGACATTTGCGAATCGTGTCTGCTGACATGGGAAGAAAGCTTGCGTAGGCCTATACAAAGGCGGTCGCAGATGCCTTGATAAGGTTGAGAAGAGAGAACAGATTTTTATATCGTTGTGTTTCGTATGTTGATAAGAAAATGTGTTTCTGGAATCTTCCGTCGAGCTCTCCCTTACTTTGTCACTAAAATGTTAATCAAGAAAAATTAATTCATCAACTAATGACTACTAGCAACGTCTAAATCAACTTAAAAAGAGTTAATGCTGGGCTGTATATTGGGCGAATCGACTCTTCGAAACCAGAATGATTGGAACCTCTACATTCATGGAGAGAATGCGATTATATTATTTTTAAGCGATTGTATAAACTATATCGGGCCATGGAACGAGTTTTAAACGTCGTCTATAAACTACTAAAATTGACTTTTATTACCAGAAATTTTGCGGTCGACAAATTGTTATGGACACATTTGTTTATGATGGATATTATCACCGCTATTAGCACTCCGTACGCTATGAACACGTAGACCAATTTACTGTATGATAGAGGATCATATTTTTCACCTGGTTTAGATCCAAGAGATCTCAGCGCCGATTCGTTACCACTTTTGTTGGGTTTTCTATATGGATTAAAATTGCCTGGCAGAGGGTACCAGATGGTTCCGACGTTAAGCCATAAACTGTAACAACCTCTGACCCTCATTCGAATAACGGCTAGACCATAATTTAAGTTCCGGACCCGAGCAAAAGGTCTTTAGAAACATATATATATATATATATATATATATATATATATGTATATATGTATACACACATATATATATGTATATATATATATGCTCCGTTCATGGTTGAAATCAATTCATGCATGACAGAGTAAAACACAGCGAGAAAGAGATAGAGAGAGATAGAGAGAGAGAGACAGACAGACTGAGACAGAGAAAGAGAGAGACAGAGAGAGAGAGAGAAACAGATTATGAGTGGGCATGCAACGAACACTCATGCGATAAAAAACATACACAGAACATAACACACAAACTTTAGGTAGGATAAATAGAGTGTAGGGGTCCCTGAAGGGATCGAATGATCCCGCTAGCTAGGGGCTCCTACGTCCAGCTAATAATACTAATACATCAGAAGAAGACGAACTTAGACAGAACATTGTGCAAAGTAATAGTTTTTAGAGATAAATGATAATAATTGCCAACAATGAAAATAAAATTGAGCATACATTGTGGAAAGAAATCCATTGCAACAGACAAGCTGAGATCGGTTATCAAAATAGCTTTTAAACCAGTTTAAAGGCACGCCTCTGATCCCATGGTAACTTAGTTTATTTAGTAGAATAGCCTACGGGGTTAACAGTGTCAAAAGCCTTTGTTAGATCGAATATATCCATCCATCCGTCAATCCATACATAAATACATACATACATACATACATACATATATACATACATACTTAAATACACATGCATACTTACATACTTACATACATACATACTTACATACATACATGCATACATACATACATACATGAACAGACATACATACATACATACATACATACATACATACATACATACATATATACATACATACATACATACATACATAAACACACATACATGCTTACATACATACATACATACATACATACATACATACATACATACATACATACATACATACATACATACATGCATGCATACATACATACATACATACATACACAAACACACCCTTCATACCTACATACATACATACATGTATACATACATACATAAACTCACACACATACTTACATACATACAGACATGTGTATGTGCTGTGTGTGTGCGACCGTCCGTAAATAATTCGTTTCTGTTCTTTTCGTTTTTGGGACTGGCCATCCGAATGGGATTAGCAGCCTTTCGTTCATCAATTGTTCTTCCTTTCGTCCATCTATCCATCCATCTGTCTTCTCCAACATTCTGCATTGCGACCGTTCATCCATACAACCATCTAATCATCCATCAAATCATCCATCTTTCATCTATCCATGTAAATCCACTCACCCATCCATCCGTACACCGATCCATCCATCCTTCCATCAATCCACCCATCCACCAATCCATCCACCCACCCATCCTTCTTCCTTCCATCTATCCATCCACCCACCCACCCATCCATCCACTCATCCACCCACCCATTCTTCTCCATCCATCCTTCCCCATCCATCCATCTATCCACCCGTCCATTTATCCCCATCCATCCATTCATCCACCCATCCATCCACCCATCCATCCTTCCCCCATCCATCCATCCATTCATCCATCCACCCATCCATCAGTATACCCACCCACCCATTCATCAGTCTACCCATCCATCCATCCACCCATCCATCCACCCATTCTTTCCCATCCATCCATTCGTCCACCCACTCATCTATCCACAAAACCATTCATCCATCTATTCGTTCAATAGCATAGGAGGTGTACACATCTTCTGCGTGATTGGATACAATACGTTGTACTGTTTAACATCCGCTTCATAACGGTGTCGAATGGAACGTTTGCTTAACCGTTGCAGCTCAATGAATTGTCAGCAATGTGTATGTCTAAACATTTTTATAGCGCCTTTCAAGCATCTTACAAAGGCCATACCTACGCTGACCCAAATGTAGCTATACTCATTTGGAACCACAGCCAACAAATAAGCGGCTAATGCTAGAAAAACTAGAGGAGTCCTAAACTGGTGAGCCCCCTCAGACACGTAGAGTCCAACTGATTGCTTTTCATTCAGCGCAGAGTGTGTTGGGAGTTCCTGAACTTTGTCGTATGGAGTAAGTGCCACAGGCGAATAAGAGAATAGGCCTAACAGGTAGTAGTAGTAGTAGTAGTAGTTAGGGAAGTAGTAGTAGTAGGCGGAGTAGTAGTAGTAGTAGTAGGTGGAGGAGGTGGAGTAGTAGTAGTAGTAGTAGTAGTAGTAGTAATAGTAGTAGTAGTAGTAGTGGTAGTAGTAGTAGTAGTAGTAGTAGTAGTTTCTGTTTAACGACACTGTGTAATAACATGGATCATTAGCGTCGCCCTCCTTCTTTATCCAGGCTTGGGACTGGCACTTTCGGGGTGCAAGCAGCGGAGGTGTTTGAATAGCAGGTGACGCTGCTCGCAACACCCGAGCCCCACCACCATACAGTCGCTCGCAGATGGTAGAAAATATATTCCTCTGTCGCTGGGTCTGTGGAGGACTCGATTCTTCGCCAGCGGCAATAGCTTGTACGGCGTCATCGTTACAGAACGGTCAGTACCGATCCCAGGACTCCACTGGCCTTTACTGTCCATTGGTTACCTGGCACCCCTTTCTTTGGCCGAGTCCACAGCGTCTGGACGCTGACAACATACGTCCGAACACCGTCGACCGGTGAAAGAGGGAAGTAACGACGAACGCATCATACTAGGTCACATTAAAAGCCCGAACGAGCGACATAACATCGAGCAAGGTCCGCCTCTGTCCTACAGCTAATTGTTAAGAAACGACACGCAGGAGACGCATACGGTCACCATGGCTACCTCGTGTGCTCACGTGCTCAGAGCACCGCACAGCGCATGCGCATAGTGAACGTGCACCATGTCGCGCATGATATTTGGCAACGCGTAAAAAAGTATAATTATTATATCGATGTGCAATTCACGTTTTTATTTCTATGCATCGAGTACAATGCGTGGTTCCTCTATGCTATACCGCATGCTAGGCATGCATTATGAAGAGACGTATGCTATTTCACCAATCCTATTCTGAATCCACCTCTTCGCCCTCCCTTCGTCGCTGTTTCAACTCCAAACACCATCCACCTTAGCCGTCTAACTGTATACCTGCCTTACTCTTTGGATT
The DNA here is from genome assembly GCA_959347315.1 of Bimastos eiseni. NCBI lineage: Eukaryota > Metazoa > Annelida > Clitellata > Crassiclitellata > Lumbricidae > Bimastos > Bimastos eiseni. The sequence continues at coordinate 34,703,427 of OY365812.1, read as the reverse complement.
TTTATCTCTGCCCATCGATTTTGTTCTGATCAAGCGCCTGTGAATAAGCTGGTTCTAGCTCTTGTGGACGCTGTAGAAACGTTGAGATTACGATCACGTTACCGATTATGATAGACCCTCTAAGAAAACTGAAGCGTATATGCGCGTTCCGTTACTGCGTCCAATCATCTTTGTGGCTGGACAGAAGGGCCTAGAATGGGCTTCTGGTGACATTGAGCATGACACCAATAGGCTCCATTCTTCTCTGGCCTTAAGACTGTCCTATTTGACCAAAGTTGAGCTGGAAGTAGACTGTCTTGAAGCGGCGCTATATAAAACTGCTGTATCAATAATGATAATAACAGTAACGACAATGGCAACAGTGCTAGCAATATTAACAATAATACCGATAATGACAACGATAACATTAGCAATAACAATAACAATAACAATAATAATAATAATAATAATAATAATAATAATAATAATAATAATAATAATAATAATAATAATAATAATAATAAGTCCTTTGCTCAGACGACGAAGGGTAGGTCTACATTGAAAACATCTACTAAAAGTCGACAAAGGCGACAGCCCAAATTACTCGTAAATAACACAGAACATTTCTTAGGAAGAGCTACGAGATACGATCAACAAGTCGAAGAACAATCACCATTGACGAAATACTGAGAATATAAAACCACTTCAAAGAGGCGAAGATAGAGTAATTAAATCAACCTATACCCTGGAACTATTATGAGAGGGAAAACTGGGTCACTGATCGAGATTATGTGTGTGACTACATCCGGGACTTTGGCAGGACAAATTGGCAGTCGTGATTAATTCCATAACGCAACGAAAAGACCTAATCTATGGAGTTTGCAATATAAATAAAATATGTTAAAAGGAAGATTTTTGACTGGAATGGCATAAATTTAGATGATCGTTTCAGCGACTATTTGTGTTCAAAGTTAACCGACCGATCACCGACATTGTCCGCAAGGCATCAGAAGAGATCACTGATTGGCTGACACGTTTCGGCTTCAAATGCCGTCCATACTAGTCACAGGTACACCTATCAAATAACTGCCAAAGATTTGGCAAGAATAGGAAGCATCAGTATATCAACAATCGTCCAATTATAGGGAAAGGCGGCTACAAAAATAACAAGGCCTTAGAACAGCCCAGGAATGTTGACGCCAAAATGATAAAGAATCCAGAATGAAACAATATAAAAATCGAAAAGGTAGGCTCCTCAGACCAAAAATTTAGCATCAATTGATCAACTATTCACAATGAGACCGATGCTTAGCAAAGCGCAATGAACTATAACAATACAATTTTTCATAAACTTTTTGACTTCAAACAAGCATTCGACAGTGTTTGACACGAAGCTAAGCGAAGAGCGATGAAAAAAACGCAGAGATACCGCAGAAACCAATTGAACTTGCTTAAGAGATAAATATCGACATCATCAATTGCGATAAAGGAGATATTCATTGACAATGGTAGAATATCTCCCGACAAAACGAGAGTTCGACAAGGATAGGCGTTGTCAACACAGTCACCTTGTTTGTTCAACCTAGTATTAGAAGCAGAGTATAAGTAGTTAGTATCTTATCGACATCAAGGTCACCGATACCGTCCTATACTGCAACCTTGTCGACACCTACGGAGTTAACCTTATGGAGCTAACAGATATTGAACCCGTCACGTTCTTCAGATATTACCATTCAACCCTGACAAATAATTATCTTAAATTTTCTGATGTGACTGGCTTCATCACTGGAAGTGAATCAGAATTACAACGGAATTACAGCAGTGAGTACTGATTGCACACCGAAAGGCAAAAGAAGCCAACTAAACAATGTAGAGAAAACTGATACACTGCTTTTAAAATTTTCAGATAGGCCAAGCCTACGCCAAAACTACTAACATCCCAGTAACATATATATATAGGCGGATGCAGGTCGACAAAATGGGTTTAGGGGACAGGTCGGAAAAATTTCAATTCCCAAATATGGATGCAGGAATTGTACAGGAATGAACAGTGAAAACCTTGTATTAATTTTTAATATTTATGAAGCATTTATGAAACATTTGGGGGAAAAGCAACTCCATCCCCTCTGCTTTAAATATTGAAGGGGATCGTACCTATTTCTCCCCTCCCCTCCTAGGTCTCCATCTATGACCAGAAATATCTTCTAACAAGTAGGTTGTTTCGTCTGATACGATCGAATAAACGCGAATGGCAGCAGCAAAACAGCTGCACAAAATAGAATTTGACGTACCATAATTAGTATTTAAAATGAAGAAGTGTGGAGATACAAGAAAATAGGAATAGCAACTAGGACATGTGTAGACCAGGAGATAATGAATAAACTCGTTTTACTGTATTGATAAGCATGCTTGCCAACGCAAGGGCAACATGAGAGAAAGTAATCTCCACATAGAAATGAGTTGGCTGCCGAGAAATGAAGAGAAACAAGACTACAGGAGGTCATGAAAAAATGACATATTAATTAAGACAATTCGTACTTCGACAATCCAACAACTCGGCAAAGACTACGAAGTCCGTCTGAGAAGTACGGATACCGACAAAATGAGAATCGCAAAATAGAAATCATTACTTCGCACCGACCTCTGCCAAATTGACCGACATCACGAGCTGATGATGATGATGCTGACGACGACAATGATGCCGACGACGGTGATGATGATGACGACGAAGATGATTACGATTATTTTGCTGATGATACCATATTGATTAGTATAAACATGCAAAAAAAAACACGCATACAAAGATACGTATGTTCGTACGTACATACAGATAATGACATAATATTAAGACGATTATTCAGCATTGAGACAACCCTGCTTGATAAGTAATATATGATGCTGAGAAAACTGTTCGGTATCGCAATGAATTGACGCAGTTGACAACTCCATGCTTCTGAACCGTTTTACGTGTATATTATTTGGTAACATGTGCAGCCCAAAAGTGCCAGTCAAAGCCAGGATAAAGGAGAAGGGCGACGCTAATGATCTATGCTATCACACAGTGTCGCTAAACTGAAACTACAACATACAGGGCTTCCATTATTTCCTTTTCGAGAGGTCCGTGC